>CM056505.1:27673629-28273629 GCA_029783415.1 Anisodus acutangulus | reverse complement strand
CAGCAGTGGCCCAACTGGGCCTCTCGACAGTCCAGCAGGCAGCAGTGCAGCCCAGTTCCAGTGGCCCAACTGGACTGCCGAGAGTCCATCTAAAAGGCCCAGCACGTCCTCCAGTTGCTGCCAATATTCAGGGCAGAAAATCAAGCCAAATCTTGTATATTAAGGAAAGTATATTGTGTGTATATTGTAGTGTATTTGTTACCTAGATTAGGTTATACACTTACCATAATTAGGATATACACTTACCATATTGTATAGGTAGAATTATGGTAGAAGAAGGTTTGTAACTTGTATATATATCTATTCAATCAATGAAAATAATCAAGGGAATTATTTCTTTCATGGTATCAAGAGACTAGGTCTAAACAAAAGTTTTTTTCTCTCAAACTTTTGACTCCCTTTGGCCGAGACCCCCCCCTCCTCGGGTTTTTTCTCTTCAAAAATTTCGTCTTCCGCTCTCAAAAACCTCTCTTAAATTTCCCCTCCTTCTTTGTTCTTTCAATATATCTAAGAACAATTTTCACCCTGCCCTCACGGTTTTCAATATCAAGCTCAGTGTCCCTATTGTCCTTGAGATGGAAAACGTTCAATATGCAACGTGGGCGGAGTTGTTTAAAATTCACGCTATCTCTTATCAAGTTCTTCATCACATCATTCCTCTCGCTAGACCCCTTCCTGCGGAGGATCCTGAGGTATGGATTACACTTGATGCTACCGTTCTTCGGTGGATATACGCCACTATTTCAGTGGACCTTCTACAGACGATTATGGAGCCCGATACCACGGCTATGGCTGCATGGAATAGATTGCGTGACATATTCCAAGACAACCAACATTCCCGTATCGTCACACTCGAGCAGGAATTCTCTCTCGTTCGAATGGACGTATTTTCGAACGTTTCTGCATATTGCAAGAAACTAAAGGAATTGGCGGATCAACACCGTAATGTTGGTGCACCAGTAACAAATAAACGTCTAGTTCTACAGTTGGTTGCCGGGCTTTCGGAGGCCTATAATGGTGTTGGAACTCTCCTTCGCCAAAGCAACCCTCTTCCCGACTTTCATCAAGCCCGCTCTATGTTGACTTTGGAAGAAGCCGGTTTGGCTAAAAAGGCGGCTACCGGAGCAAGCCCAGTTGTCATGGTGGCATCCTCTCCTAGTTCTTCGGGTTTTGTTAATAATTCGGGCCAAAACCATAATAATGGTGGCGGCAAGAATAATCGCAAAAGTAACAAAAACCGCGGGGGCAAACGAGGCGGCTCTGGTGGCGGTTCCGGTGAGCAACAAGCAGGCGGTGGGTCCCATCCAGGGTACAGTGGGCCACCACCACCGTGGGCCCAGCAGTGGGGCCAGTGGCAGTGGCACCCGCACCCTCCAGCAGGTTCTGCCAGCGGACAGTGGGCTGGCCAGTCCAGCAGGCCCAATACCCAGCATTGGCGGCCCACTGGCCAGTGGCCCAGCAACGGCCCCCACAGTAATGCCCCGATTCGGCTACGGCCAGGAGTCCTTGGGCCCAGACCTCCGCAAGCCCATCATACAGCAGGCCCAACTCAGACCGATATCGAGGCCGCGATGCACACGTTGGGATTGACTCAACCGGACCCAAATTGGTACATGGACACCGGGGCCACTACTCACATGACTTCCGAATCAGGTACTCTCTCATCTTATTATAATTTGAGCACCCCTCGGGGGATAATTGTTGGTAATGGCAGTTCTATTCCAATTCTAGGGTATGGTCAGAAAACATTGTCTCCTCCTAATCCACCACTCCTCTTGAAAAACACTTTACATGCTCCTAAATTGATTAAAAATTTAGTGTATGTCCGAAAGTTCACAAATGACAATTCTGTTTCTGTTGAATTTGGTCCTTTCGGTTTCTTTGTGAAGGATTTTAAGACGGGGAGTCATCTCATGAGGTGTGATAGTAGGGGGGGATCTGTATCCTATCATGCCCGGTTTCAGTCCATCGAGTCCAGTCTTGCCATCAGCTTTTGCAGCCATCTCTCCTTCCATGTGGCATGCTCGTCTGGGTCATCCGGAATCTTCTATTTTATCAGTTTTAGATAAAAATAGCTTTATTCCTTGTAAGGGTACAAGTCGTACTCCAATTTGCCAGTCTTGTTCATTAGGAAAAATTGTAAAGTTGCCATTTGTGGACTCCAATTCTCATACTTCTATGCCATTTGACATTATTCATAGCGACTTATGGACATCTCCCGTTCTTAGTTCAATGGGTCATCGATATTATGTTCTCTTTTTAGATGATTATTCTAGATTTTTGTGGACGTTTCCAATTGAGCATAAATCACAAGTGTTTTCCGTCTTCATAAAATTTAGAGCGTTCATTCGTACTCAATTCGAAAGAGAAATAAAAAATATTCAATGTGATAATGGGAAAGAGTATGACAATAAGGAGTTTCGAGATTTTTGTGCTACTCATGGGATAAATTTTCATTTTTCATGTCCTCATACATCTTCACAAAATGGGAAAGCCGAACGCAAAATTCATTCCATAAATAACATTGTCCGAACTCTCCTAATACATGCCTCCATACCTCCATATTTTTGGCATCATGCTCTACAAATGGCCACTTACCTTCTGAACATAATTCCATCTAAAGGTCTGACATATTCTTCCCCCCTCAAAATCCTCTATAATAAGAACCCTTCTTATTCTCACCTTCGGATTTTTGGGTGCTTGTGTTATCCGTTATTCCCATCCACCACTATTAACAAACTTCAGGCTCGGTCTACCCCGTGTGTATTTTTGGGTTATCCGTCGAATCATCGTGGTTATAAGTGTTTTGATTTATCCTCCAAGAAAATCATAATCAATCGCCATGTCATTTTTGATGAAACTCAATTTCCATTTACGAAAGTTCATACTCCCGAACCTAAGTCGTATAATTTTTTGGATGACCAAATATCCCCGTATATTATTCGGAATTTTTCGGACATCTCCCGTACCCAAAATCCTCCAGCGGGCCCACTGCTCGCTGGCCCCACAGTAACGCCACATCCAGCAGCTTCGGCCACTGGAATAGTTCCAGCAATTGGGCCAGTCCAGCCCAATTCTGGAACTGGACCAGAAACCGAGCCCAACGTTTACCGATTTGGGCGGCCAAGAGCCCATCGTCACGCCACCCGTCCCGAGCCTAGAAAATTCCTAAAATTCCCTCAATTCTTCCTCGAGTCATAGACCGGTCACTCGTAGTCAGCGGGGTATTTTTACACCTAAAAGACATTTTAATTTACATTCTAATGTCTCTAAATCCCCCTTGCCCCGCAATCCTGTGTCCGCATTAAATGACCCTAATTGGAAAATTGCTATGACTGATGAATATAATGCTCTTATTGATAATAAGACGTGGGAGTTGGTGCCCCATCCATATGGTATTAATATTATCAGGTCTATGTGGATTTTTGCTCATAAGGAGAATTCAGATGGGTCCTTTGCTAGACATAAGACGCGACTTGTTGGTGATGGTAAGACTCAGCAGGTTGGAATTGATTGTGGTGAGACGTTTAGTCCGGTGGTCAAACCGGCTACCATTCGCATTGTGCTTAGCTTGGCTCTTTCAAAGACTTGGCCAATCCATCAGTTGGATGTCAAGAATGCTTTTCTACATGGTGATCTCAAGGAAATAGTCTATATGCATCAGCCGTTGGGATTCAGGAATCCTAACCGACCTCATCATGTTTGTTTATTAAAGAAGTCCTTATATGGGCTAAAGCAGTCTCCGAGGGCCTGGTACACGAGGTTTGCTGACTTTGTTTCCACTATTGGGTTCACTCACAGCCGGTCAGATAATTCATTGTTCATCTACCGCAGTGGTTCATCCTTGGCCTACATCCTGTTGTACGTGGATGATATCATCTTGATTGCCTCTTCAGATGCCTTATGCCAGTCTATCATGACCATGCTCAGTTCTGAGTTTGCTATGAAAGACTTAGGGCCTTTGAGTTATTTTTTGGGGATTGCCGTCAAGCGTCATTCCGGTGGGTTGTTTCTGTCTCAACGGATGTATGCTGCTGAGATCATCGAGAGGGCTGGGATGTCATCCTGTAAGTCCACTTCCACGCCAGTTGATGCAAACCCAAAGCTAAGTGCCGCAGCAGGTGCACCATACGAGGACCCAACCCGCTATCGCAGTCTTGCAGGGGCCCTCCAGTATCTTACATTTACCAGACCGGATATTATATATGCGGTTCAGCAGGTGTGTTTATTCATGCATGATCCCAGAGTTGAGCACATGAATGCAATCAAACGCATCATTCGGTATATCCAGGGGACACTAGACTATGGGTTGCACTTGTATCCGTCATCTACATCCACACTTGTCTCTTACACGGATGCTGATTGGGGTGGGTGTCCCGACACCAGACGGTCGACTTCTGGCTACTGTATGTTCCTGGACAACAACTTGGTCTCCTGGTCAGCCAAACGTCAGGCAACCCTATCACGCTCCAGTGCCGAGGCAGAATATCGAGGGGTAGCGAACGTGGTCTCCGAATCATGTTGGCTACGTAATTTGCTTTTGGAGCTTCATTGTCCCATTCAGAAGGCAACCTTGGTATATTGCGATAACATTAGTGCCATCTACCTGTCAGGTAATCCAGTTCAGCACCAACGCACCAAGCACATCGAAATGGACATTCACTTTGTCCGTGAAAAGGTTGCAAAGGGTCAAGTTCGTGTATGCCATGTCCCGTCTCGTTATCAAATTGCAGACATCTTTACAAAGGGTCTACCAGCGATTCTCTTTGAAGATTTTAGGGACAGTCTCAGCGTTCGGAAATCGCCCGCTATGACTGCGGGGGTGTGTTAAACAGAGCAATATACATGTGATATACACTGAATATACAGCAGTGTATATCACATGTATATCAGTGGAATAAAGCAGGCAGCAGTGCAGCCCAGCAGCAGTGGCCCAACTGGGCCTCTCGACAGTCCAGCAGGCAGCAGTGCAGCCCAGTTCCAATGGCCCAACTGGACTGCCGAGAGTCCATCTAAAAGGCCCAGCACGTCTTCCAGTTGCTGCCAATATTCAGGGCAGAAAATCAAGCCAAATCTTGTATATTAAGAAAAGTATATTGTGTGTATATTGTAGTGTATTTGTTACCTAGATTAGGTTATACACTTACCATAATTAGGATATACACTTACCATATTGTATAGGTAGAATTATGGTAGAAGAAGGTTTGTAACTTGTATATATATATATATATTCAATCAATGAAAATAATCAAGGGGATTATTTCTTTCAGTGACTTTTTGTGTGATCACATTCCTTTTCTCATAGTTGAAGAGGTTGCCATACCATATACCTAACTGTGAGTGAGTCCCTTCTAACATGAGAGCCTACTACTGTCTCTTTCAACCTTAAATGTCCTATTCTGAGCACGTTGTGCCCTCTTTGTTATCAGTTTGCATCTCTAGAGAAAGGATGAGCCTTTATTAAATTTGTGTGTTCTAATGTGACAAATATGAAATCCATGAGATCACTTGTACATCTTCCCCTTTCTGAATAGTTTAAAACTAGTGTCTAACGACATAGTAAGGTCAAGATGAATGGATAATACCAAAATGCCTATTGGGGTTCATGAAGTTCATCTTCTCATTTCTTTGAGATAGTTGTGTCATTCATATTGTATGCACAATCAATTAAGTGCTCATATATGTGTTTGATATCTCATTGTTTCTTAAATATGTTGGGTTCCATGGGCTAAATGCTAATGATTTCAGCTGCTGGTTCTTCATGATGGTTATATAATCATCCATTCTTGTTGGTATTCACATATGTGCTAGTCTGAGCATGAATTGCTTTCCTTTTTCTCTTGACTGAACTGCTATAGTTAAGTCCAATTGAGATTGTGGTATTGTGAAGATTAGAGGAGGGTATATGTGTTCAAAAATTTGTAGGAAGTAAGTTTGTCCATTAAAAGATGACCTTTCATCATAAGTGTTTCTGTAGGAAGATGAAAGTGGTTTGTTTATCAAGTATATCTTTTGTATATGTGCGTATATTTGATATGGTATCTGATAAAAAAGGTTAAATGAGCTTTCTTCTTAAATGGTCTACCCATCTCCTTCTTGAACTTGAATATATGGGAAGATACACGGAGGAAATATACATTGTGTATACCTAGTATATACAATGTATACATGATGTATATCCTAGAGTATAAGATTGCTTCCATATTTGCTTGGGCCAGGCCCACATGTTCTATAAATTGCCGCTACCTACCAAAACTCATTATGGGCCAGGCCCATTTATTTCCTAAATTTGCTACTGTTTGCTGAAATTTGTGTTGGGCCTGTTTAATTGTCTTCTTTTGTTTGGGACCTGTTTACTTTTATCATTTTTCTTTGGTTGAATCAATCTGCAATAGCCCATTTATGTTTAGCTAATATATGATGTATTTGTTGAATATACAACTGCACTTTGGTAGTATATTTACATGGAATTTTTATTTTTATTTGTTTTAGATAAATTATTAAGTTTAGATACCATCTAACCGCATATTTGCTTTTCCCCTTTGTGTTGCTTGAACTCCCTTTCGCGTGCCCAGTTGGGCCAATCCTACGGACATGCCTCATGTTGGGCCTCTTAGGGAAATAATTCTCCCATTCATCGAGTCTGAGCTGCAGCTGCTTGAAGGCCCTTCAACCCAACCATGAGTGAAAATGGTTGACTGGTGGACTCGTAGGCCCACCAGACTTGTCGTGCATTTTATTTCATTTACTTTATATAATCTCTCTTTTTATATAATTGATGCACATTGTGTGTGTGTGTATATATATATAT
Organism: Anisodus acutangulus; assembly: GCA_029783415.1. Classification (NCBI taxonomy): domain Eukaryota; kingdom Viridiplantae; phylum Streptophyta; class Magnoliopsida; order Solanales; family Solanaceae; genus Anisodus; species Anisodus acutangulus. The sequence goes on along the minus strand of CM056505.1, from coordinate 28,266,818 downwards.
ATATATATATATACATATTGAAACCCTTATAAATTGAAACTTAGGACTTAGACAAATGATATGTGCATTATTTAGGATGGATAGGACCCGGATATGATTTTAAAACCGACCCCGAAAGATAAATGTCACGACCCAAATCGCGGGTCATGATGGGCATCCACACTTTCCCCCTTTGTGGGCGAACCCTTTCCTTAATCACAACGAATAAAAGAAAACTTAGCAATAAAATATTTATAAAACATCCTTTTATTTCATTTAAAAATGTGGAAATACATAAACACTTTCAACCCCAAAACATGGTAGTCACTTGTACTAGAGCTCTAAGAAGTACAAAATCGGAATGCTAATTACAAATCTGAAAAATACTACCAAGTCTAAAATGTAAAAGTGTTGTCTAAGATAGAATGATAGACAATAGAAAGAAAGAGATCTAGGGCTGCAGGTCGGATAGTAGCTCACCATCTGAATCTCAGCAAATAAGCCTCGGGCTACTCACCAGGCCTCGAATCAGATCCGTGCTTGAATTCTGCACGCAAAAAAAGTACAACAAGAGTAATATGAGTACAAAACAATAGTACGCAGAAGACATCATAGACCGACCACAATTAGTTCGCATATACATGAAGTAAAACTAATCATGTTGAGCAGATAAGACAATCAGCAAGTCACAAATCATAGAGACAGAATATCAAGGCTAAAGAGCAAAGCAAGTTCCAGCTTCTGTTCAAATCACTAAGTAAATAACATACATTAATATAAGGTATGAATGTAATGCAATGTCAGGATCCAAAATTTCTCTCTCAAATCTGTACACACATGTTGTGGCAGAGATATTTGCTACCACTAGTCATGACCCAGGGGATTAGCTAGATCCATGTACCTACCAACACTGATCCCTGAGTATCATCCGGTCGACACGTGGCCCCAAATATCATAACCTTCCAACACGGAGCTCGAAATATCATCCGGTCGATACGTGGCTCAAATATCATAACCGGCCAATACTGAGCCCGGAATATCATCCGATCAACACATGGCTCTAAATAACATAATAATCATCAACTAACCTGTCTGGAATTAATGTATGAATGCATGCACAAGTCAAGAAATAACAATGCCAGAAACCATATATGGGATTTTCATAACCTCCGCTCCTTTACATTATGCAACCATAGTATCATGATAAATCATCTGATATACCAATAACCAAATTCATATTTACACAATCATCACTAATGCGGGAAACACGGTGGCAAACCTAAATAATCAGTAGTCATACTAACCTAATTGAACTTATCCTCAATCATCATGCTCGAAGGCCAATCATGCTTTCCCCCATCAATTCTACACATGCATATGATTCTCTAATCATTGTCTTGCAAAGCAAAGTCATAACCTACCTCAATGCCGAAATCACATATCGAACTCTTCAAATATGGGCTTTCCCCCTTCGAGCGGCTTTCAAATGATCAAAGTCTAATCACATAATTTATATTAGAATACACAAGTAATGACATCCATATCGCTATCAAAGGAATTTAGGTTCGAAAAATCAATCCAAAACCTACAACTCAAACCCCGAAAGTCAAAATGGTCAATTTGTTAGAATTAGAGATCAATATGATCAAAATAGTATTCTACGGGTTCATACGAGTCTAACAACACCCATATTGCTATGCTTTAAAGAAAACCCAAAATAAACCAAAAAATAACCTTCATCGGGACCAAGGGTAAAACTGGAAATTCGAACTCATATGATGCTACCCATAGTCTAGATAGTTCATGGCCTAAATTTCATGAAACTCTATCCACAATCTGAGCATCATTGAAATATTGAATTAAAACTCCAATTTCTAGAAATCTTAATTTACTATTTGATTTCATGGATTAGAAGAGAAAAATGGTGATGGAATCCATGTAAATAATACTAGAGGGAGGTTAGAATCTTACCCTTACAATGTTTCTTGAACCCAGCAGTTGTTTTATCCAAAAACTAAGCCTTATAGATGAAAACTATGAGGATATGAAGTCAAATTCTGAAGTTAGGATTTTAAGTTCTATTTCTGAACAGGCCTTCTACGCAATCGCGAGAAGGCCCTACGAATGCAATCATTCCCGGCCCAAGACCATCACGAACGCTACAGGAGAGTCGCGAACGCAATGACCAAGCCAGACCCGGCTCAGATCCTGACAAGTCTACGTGAATGCGACCCCAGCTGATCTCTCTTCTTCGCGATCGCGAGACCTTCCTCACGAATGCGAAGAAGGAACCTAGTTACCTGAAATATCAGAAAAATTTGGTTTCCCCTGATTTCAACCAAACACTCGAAACTCACTAGGAATCCCCCAGACATAAATCAAATATGCAAACTGACTATAAACAATACTACAAATTCAATCGTGCCCTCAGAATTTTAAAGGGAGGTCATCTTGACCCGGTCAACCCCTAGAACCTCAAAGCCAAGTTTTTAACCAAGCGCCCAAACACGCTCGAGTGCCTTGGAAACTGAACCAATCATTCCACCAAGTCATATACGCCCTAACGGATCTAGGGAAAGGTAAACATGGGTAAAATGGTATTGGAAAATACAATTATTTTTATTTAAAAATAGATCTCGGGTCAAGGGATATCGACCCGATAGTGCGACCAAACAGGTCGTTACATCAGATACCAATCAAACAATCGTTCGTCCTCGAATGATGAAAAATGAAAAGTACAAGAACCTACGAGAAATAAAAGAATCTTCATTGACCCTTATAAAACCCCCACAAGGAAAGAAGTACACTGGTTGTACCACTAACTCACCATATCAACCAACTACCTCATCTTAGCTCAAAATCCGAATTATTCCTTCCCCGATTGATCCTCAAATATAAGAATCGACTTTTCTCAACTTACGACCATAACCAAACCTATGAAAGGATCTATTGATTCCACCGACACAGATATCACAACTCTCTGACTGCCGTCGCAATGCAGTGCTAACTTGAAATGTTAGAATACCTTGATCATGCTAATCCTTCCCCCACATCTCCAAGCAATCATCATCACCCATATATTGTAGACATATAAGTATACATTTCACGAGTCCAAATCACGACTTCCTTTCATCATGAAAGAATCCTTACTTTATCTGAAGAAGATCTAAGCAATTCCATCAAAACTTATCTTATCTGTAGCCGATCGCACTAGTCCTAAGTTTGTTTGTCCCGTAACCTAGTGTTGAACCACATAGTCAAAACCCATCACCCAGCCTAATCCGTAGGAACTCACCCGATCATTCTATAGACTACACAAATATATATACCTCTTCAAAAAACAACAGAGTACCGAAGTGGCCCATTATAACAATCCCAAATAGCCGCTCTCATAAAAATATCATCAAGTCTGCTCGCAAACCCCGATAAGGCTCAGTCTACCTCTCATACTTAAATCTTTAACTAAAATCCACTGAATCCTTGAATATTATTACTTGAAACTCATGCATCCTCCTGGTAAACCTCGTCTACATCTGCGGTTACCTCTATCTCCCTCCTCATGAATAATCAATCATATGTCATCATCCCCGAATCCAGCAGCTGAAATCCATCCCAGTCATCAACTTATACCAAAGAACTATATTTTATGATTGTACTCTTCATGTTTCTCAAATCCCATCGATACACAATTTTTATATAATCTTCTGAACTCTTAATACGTCAAGCCCTCCTCATGCTTACCCTTAACCTACTCACATTTCTGAACATCCCGACCCAAAACCTGCGGCATCATTTAGTAAATATCTAGTTGTAATACTTCGAGCCGTCTCTAACGAATCCAATGTACCAAATCTCAAATTCTACCCACCATGCCTCACACAACTTTCCCCAAATCGTTAATACCCAAAATACTCATAAATTATACCTTATGACTTAATTCACTATGTATTCAACTCACACTAGTGACCAATTTATGATGAACTTCATAAACTCTAATTCCATTGAACTCTCCTCGAACATATGACATAAACCTTCAACTGAAAAGGTCCCAAGATCCCCAGTACAAACCAAACTCTAACCCATTTATTCGAGAATACCCTGCAATCACCCACCTTGATACTGTATAATTCACTTCCTCATCAATCTTGTCACACACGCCACCAAAATTATGGATCTTCTATCACCATCCATAAATTCCTAAAGTACTCGCCATACTCAATCATATTCCTCACTTTCATACCTTAGCTGAAAGAGGCAGCATAACACCATCATAATCCATACTTGACTCAAGTAATTATGCTGCTTCGAATCTAAATCTTTCTCCTCCTAAAGACGAACCTTAATCCTTCCAACTAAAGAGCAAGAACTCCTTTACCCTAACTCTCCAAATTCCCTATCCCATTCATGATCATTCCTACTGCTATCGATCGAAAATCATCGAAACCCATTCGAAAGGTATACCAAAATATCTAACCCCTGTAGAATAGCTAAACTGATACTGTAGATAGTAGTACACCACAAACTCATGCAACTGGAAGTCTTCATTGCCTCACTCGAACCTCATAACTGAAGACTTCTCTAGACCTGACGCTCCACATATACATTGAAGTCCCCCTACTAGGAAATACCGACCCACTAGTCTCCCGATATGAAACAATCCTTGTTGATACAATACCCCAAACCACTACTGAACTGATCCAAAATCTGTAGTTGATCCGTAATTCCCATACATATAATCTACTAACGTCCTCATGTATCTACCCCAAAGTACCTTTCCAAATCCATTAACTGAAGAACCCTTCATCTAACATGGTTCGTGATTTTATTGTCCCTAAGTCGTTACTTAACATCATATAGTGAACTCATCTCTTTTTGTTCCCCCGATATTGCTGACTATCAACTTAATTTCCAAAATGCTCTTCGCAATCTAAATTAATTCAAAACCATCATTGATATCAAATGTCCCAATCGACTGACTCCTCACTCGAGGGTCCTTAAACGATACTAGCCCGCGAAGGGATCACCCCTTACTTTGTTTCACTAAACCAAAACACACCCAACAATCATGCGATTATTCCTCTATTTCTGTCAATTCCATAAGCAATCGTAGAAGTTTTCCAAGTATTATCCCTTTGTATACCATACCGACGAATCTTATTCAATAACTAGATGCACACTAAGCAATTCCTTAATACTAAAACTTCATGCTCGTCCAACATTAGAGTTATTATGAATACCCAATCGCTAGCTCTCATTCGCCTATGATGTAGTCAACCCTACCGACTAATACATGACCCCGTACATCCACCCTATATTTAAACAATTGTATTATAACCCAAAAGTCAACAACTCGCAATTTCAAACAATTCCCTTTTATCACTAACCTCAAAACATCAAACTACCCTACGAATGTTCCTTTTAATGAAGGACCACCACCGCCCAAATCCTTAAATTCAAGAATGTGTTTCCACCAAAATTGAGCCCATAGTATCATCCGGTCAACACGTGGCCCAAAATATCATAACCTGCCATCACTAAGCTCGGAATATCATCCGGTCGGCATGTGGCTTCAAATATTATAATTATCATCAGCTAACTAGTCTGGAATGAATGTATGAATGCACACACAAGTTAAGAAATAACAATGCCAGAAACCATATGTGGGAGTTTCATAACCTCCTCTCCTTTTCATTATGCAATCATAATATCATGACAAATTATCTCATGTACCAATAACCAATTTCATATTTACAAGATCATCACTAATGCGGGAAACATGGCGGTAAACCCAAATAATCAAAAGTCATACTAACCTGATTAAACTTATCCTCCAATCACCATGCTCGAAGGCCTATCATGCTTTTTCCCGTCAATTATGCACATACATATGATTTGCTAATCGTAGTCTAGCAAAGCAAAGTCATAACCTACCTTAATGCAAAAGTCATGTCCTAAACTCTTCAAACCTTTGCTTTCCCCCTTTGAGCGGCTTCCGAATGATCAACGTTTAATCACATAATTAATCTACATTAGAATACGCAACTAATGACATCCATATAACTATCAAAGGAGTTCAAGTTTGAAAAATCAATCCAAAACCCATGAGTCAAACCTCGAAATTCAAAATGGTCAATTTGTTAGAATTATAGATCAATATGATCAAAATAGTATTATACGGGTTCATACGAGTCTAACAACACCTATATTGCTATGCATTAAAGAAAACCCAAAACAAATCCGAAAATAACCTTCACTGAGCCCAAGGGTAAAACTGGAAATTCGAAGTCATATGATGTTACCCATAGACTAGATAGTCCATGGCCTAATTTCATGAAATTCTATCCACAATATGACCTTCAATTGAAATATTAAATTAAAACCATAATTTCTATGAACCCTTAATTTACTAGTAGATTTCATGGATTAGAAGAGAAAAATGGTGATGGAATCATGTAAATAATACTAGAGGAAGATTAGAATATTACCCCTACAATGTTTTTGAACCCAGCAGTTGTTTTCTCTAAACACCGAGCCTTAGAGATGAAAACTATGAGGATATGAAGTCAAATCCTGAAGTTGGGATTTTAAGTTCTATTTTTAATAGGCCTTTTACGCGATCACGAGAAGGCCTTGCGAATGCAAGCATTCTGGCCCAAGACCATCACGAACGTGATGAACAAGCTTGATCCAGCTCAGATCCTGACAAGCCTACACAAACATGACCCCACCTGGTCTCTCTTCTTCACGATCGCAATACCTTCCTCACGATTGCGAAGAAGGAAACCAGTTACCTGAACCATCAGAAAAATTTGGTTTCCGTTGATTTCAACCAAAAACTTGAAACTACTCAGAACCCCTCGAACATAAACCAAATATGCAAACTGACTATAAACAATACTACGAATTTAATCGTGCCCTCAGAATTTCAAAGGGAGGTCATCTTGACCCGGTAAACCCCCAAAATCTCAAAACCAAGTGCCCAAAACACTCTCGAGTGCCTCGAGAACCAAACCAATCATTCCACCAAGTGATATACGCCCTAGCGTAGCTAGGAGAAGGGTCAGCATGGGTAAAATGGTCAAAACAACATAAAAGACCAAACGAGTCATTATAATAAAGGATTGTACCATTTTGAAATATAGTTTTTTTGTCTTTATACAAGATTTTAAAAAAATCAATGGATTACTACTTCTTTTAAAGTGTATTTTATGAAATGGGGATTTTTTGAGGAAAAAAGGGAAAATAGACTATTTTGGGACATAAAACGTTCTTTTCTAAATTATTGAAATTTGAAGTTTAAATTGTATTTGAGAGGGATTTTTGACAAAGTCTTGTCTTGCATTTTCTAAAACTCTCAAAGTATTATTTTTGGGCCAAGCACAATTCAAATGAATTCGAATATCTGAAAATTCACTTAAAGCTCAAGTTTGGGAAAGGGGTTCTAAGGATAGGGTTGCCGGGTTCTAAGGATAGGGTTGACATTCTAAAAAGAGTTTATAAAAATAAAAACTTACAAAAACACTTGTAATATCATGGCATATTATTTACAAAAATATACATTTTTCAAAGATACCTTAAGACACATAAGAATAAACAGGATACAACATTTGGACTAAACCTACATGGACTCTACTCAAAAGTGACTTTGAGTTTGTCTTAGTCCGAAAACTGAAGTGACTATTTTAATAATTATTTGAACTTTTCCAACCAAATTCAACTCTTTTCAATCAAATAAAAAATTTTGCCAAAGATTTCAAAACAAAAAAATGATATGCTATGACTTTTAGTTTTACAAGAATTTGAACACTCTTTTAAGCAATTACTCACAATAAAACATACTATAAAACTCGAAGGTCAACCGTATTCTATGTATTCATAATATCATGGTGTCTCACGCCTTCCCCGAGGAATCACCAGAACCTTTATCTCGAACTCTAGTTTAAAAGGATATTTCTTTGTTTGAATAAATCATTTTTACTTGGTTTTCCTAATTTCTCTATAAATTAGGTAGCAACTCTAAAAATAAAATATCCAAAAGAGTCTACAACTTCGAAGTAGATTTTATACCTCATGTAGAAGTGATCTATACCTCATGTAGAAGTGATCTATAATAGATGGCGACTCCGTTGTGGATAATCCTAGGTTCTAACTGTAAGGGTTTCAATACAATATGTTTTATTGTGAATAATTGCTTATGTATTTAAATTCTTGCAAATATATTTGTTATATCATGCATATCATAAAGTTTGCCAAATGGCATGCACACACACTTGCATCAGTGCACAAAGACGATTATGTTGTTTGGCAACCGTCCTCCAGTAAAAAACCAAAATATTTTCTTGGAACACGTTGAAGATGGATTTGGTTTGCGGCCATTCAATAGTTGACAACGGTTCACCTCGAGTAGTCCGATCGAGTCCCCAGACAATTGATACCACTCTACTTTGCCTAGGATAGAGCGAAACCAAATCCTAACGGACAAGCGTATGCTTACCTAGACAAGTTTGGATATTTTAGAAGTATCTAGATCCATTAGGAGACCACCTTGTATCGAAATGGTCTATGACTTGATGACACTACATCCAATACTTGCTAATTCAAAACATGATTACTTTATATGCTAAACCATTGTCCTTTAGGGGGGGAATTAACCATGCTCCATTTTCTAAAGACATACCAACCTAAAGTTCGACATGGTTCTCGAGGCACTCGGGATGCTGAAAATCTAGTGGGCTTGGTTAGATACCTCAAACAAAGAAGGTTACAGACTGTTTGGGACACCTACCCTCATTGATAGAAATTAAGGGTTGTAGGGAACTTATTGAAGTCCTCACCGGCTTTTGGGATTATGATAAAATGGTGTTTAGGTTCGAAGAGATAAAAATGACCTCTAGTTTATAGGAGATCCGAGATTTCATAAATAGTAACAGAACATGTGTAAGGAGGAAGAAGAATTATTACTACAACCTTTTGGTCCCACAAAAGCCTATTCCTGATGAAATCATGAAGTTTTTATCCTTAGCCATTGTCAATTGGATCTTTGATCCAACCATATCCTTTAGGGATCTTTACAACCGTGTTGGAACCAAACGGGGACTCATAGAGTATTCTGTCGAGTTTCGGATTTTTGCTGACTAGGAGGGCACCCGACCCCTAGCCTTAGTCATATGACTTCTAGAACTCATTGTGTTTCTCAAAGACTGACACCTTTCTATAGATACTCGTGTCATTTATGTTACCATACTATTTTTTATTGCACAACCACAAATGGAGAAACCAAATACTCTTACTTAATCCCCATCATCCTAGCCGACATGTACCGAGCTTTAGGTTAATGCTGAAACATTCATAAGCTTATCGTACTCTGTTTAGTTATGTCAATTGCATCTTAAGCGAACTAATGTAAGTTTGGATGAGTTGTGAGACCATATGAGATTAATTAAGACTTTATGTAAAGTATTGAGAGTGTATGGTTTCGAGATCAAGTGAATCAAAGAAATTAAGTTCATCGAAACTCGGGGAAAGGTAGGCAGAATGCTGGACAGGATTTCGGCCCAACTTTAGGGGTGTATATTTTTTAGTGTATAAGGAATTATTTGATGCATAACATATATAAATTCAAGCTCAGAGAGTCTACTTTCTAATAAAATAGACAGTTCTTCAATTAGAGAAGTACGGTTCCATGTACGGCCCATACAAAAGGGTATGACTCATGCTTTCGGGCGTACTTCTTGGCAGTGGCTGACCTTTTAACTTTTTAAATTCATTACAACTCATTCTTTTCCTCATTTTTCGACCAAGACATCTTATAAAACCCTCCCAAGAGTCTCCTAACATATTTCTATGTGGTTGGAGTAAATCTAAAAAGGTTTGACCCAAAACTAAGCTTGGGAACCTTGTAAAGCTCAAAGAAGAACTTCTATGTTGTTGTCTTGTGCTTGAGGATTGTTGAAATCTGGAGAAGTTGTTGATAAGGTTTTCCCTAATTATACAAGGTAAGTTTAACCCTTTTTTTAGTTGTGTGTAATAGTATCCTTGTGTTGGTTGAGATGAAAACACCCCAAAAATAACTTATGGTTGTGTTGTTTTGTTGTTGTTGTTGTGGGGACTATTTTGAACCACCTTTTGAGTTTGTGATGACTAGAAATTATAAGAAAAATATTGAAAATGTTGTTCTTGCCATGGTTAAGTTAATCTTTGTATTAGTTGAATTGTAGAGGTAGAAAACTACAAGTCCGAGTCAAAAAGGTTACTTAGAAAGTGTTTTTATCTCGTTGGAGTGGGTTGAAGTGTATATATATCTTCTTATGGTAAAAATATATGACCAATAACTTGAGCATGATGTTACCTTTGTTGTTACCATAGCTCTCCATGTAGTGACCATGTTGTTATAAAGTTAAGATTGAAGAAGAGAGAGGAAAGAATGAGGTTTAACCTTAAATTGAACTTGTCGATTGTCATAATTGCTATTAGTTTTGAGGAGTGATTTTTATATACCTTTTTGGTGTAGATTGCGGTGTGACATGAGCTGGTTTTCTAATGTTATTGGAGTTTCTTGGCAAAAGTATGTAAGACTTATCATTTCTTTTGGCATGCCCTCATTTATGACAAAGACGAACTGAAATGTTATTAAACGAGTCCAGTCTTGATAGCTTGGTTTCCTTGTGTTTCTATTCCATTGATGCATATGATTCATGTATGTCCCTTGTTGGAAGTCCTATTCGCATCTTATGATATCCTTTATTATACGATTAATTTTGAGAACTCTTGTTGGATTGTTACATTCACTGTACATGATTCCATAATGATATGCGGGGGTTAACGATCTTTGGTCACTCCACCCGGTTCATATTGATATTCTGAGGTCTTGCATGCATTGTATATATATGTATGTATTTTCCACCGAGTCATGTTATAGTCGGCCAGGTACGACACTTATATGTGCACACCACTATAGTTAGGTACGACATTATCGAGTCCCTTTAGGATCGGGTACGATATGATGATGAGATTGCCCACGGAGGCCTATGACATTATATACGTGATTATATTACACTTATGCATAACATGGTCCTCATAGGCATTCAGAGTTATAGGGAGTTTCTACCTTATTCTTATTTTCTTTCTTGTGTATATTTATAGTTTCTTGCCTTACATATTCAGTATATTATTCATAGAGATGTCCCCTATATGGGGCGCTGCGTTTCATGCCCGCAAGTTCAGGTAGATGGTTTGAGGAACCTCCTCATTAGGGTCACTGTTCATCTTGAGTTGGAACACTCCTCTTTTTCCAGAGTTGCTGATTGAGTTTTCGGTATGTTCTTGTGTTGATATTCATTTTAGGTATGGTGGGGCCCTGTCCCGACATGTTGTTATGTTGTACTACTCTTAGAGGATTGTGGACTAGTGGGTCATATATCTGTCATTTTGTATGGCCTTGCCGGCCTCTTATCAGTCTGAAGGTACAATGGTTATGGCCTTGTCGTCCTTATTATATTTACATATTGGTTTTGTTGTCGTTTGTATCATGTTGTCATATTCTGTTTCCCCCTTGTGGTTGTTAGTCGAAGACCTTGTCGGCCTAGATAGTTTATGTTTATGCAATGATATACATGTGGTATGCTCAGGCCATTTAGCCGCCGAGTGTCGGTCACACCTCCCGAAGTTGGGGTGTGACAAAAGGTATAAAATGCCTATTCTTGCCACTCAAGATGATCCGAGGAATCCGTCCTTATGCACCTGCCAGGGTTCTAAGATAGTTTGGTAGAACACAAGTAATACCCCAAGTAGAAAACATGAGGGAGTACATGATTGATTACGAGGAGGATAAGATCTGAGAAGTCGTGGATATCATTCAGGAATGGAATGGTCGTGTGACGTTGGATCCTGAGACTTTAGCTCAAGATAGGTTTCACCCTGGATATGATAAAGACTACACAGACTCACTGAGGGCACACTTGAAATGCACCCTCACTCCCGGACCCAACTGTTACCATTGTGTTCAAGACAGAGATTCCAAAGCCAAGTTGAAAATATGCCTAACACAAAGGCGAGCTGATGATCGAGATGCCAAATATCTAGAGAAGATAGAACATGATCAAGCCATCATAGCCAGCCTGACTGTGGAGCTAGAATTTACACATGAGTGTATGGAAGACCTCGATGCCAAGAAGAAGAGAGCGATGGACGAGACTGCTCCACTAGCCTTCACAGAGAAAGGGTCCTGGGTAAGTTCGCTGCTGACATCGACTCACCTCCGAATTCATCCCTTCGAATGGCCAAGAAGGCTCGGACAGACGGAGCCTCATCATCTGCCACGGGAGGCTATTTCTGCTGATTTTTTTTTGCTTTGTAGCCCCTTGTTTTATTTATCATATTTTGTAACCCTTCTGGGGAAATATTATTATTAATGAAATTATGATTATGGGGGGGGGGGCAATTGTTTGGATTAACAATTGGCACAATCATGTTTCAAGCAATTAGAAGGACTTTGGTGTAAAAAGGTGTTAGGAACGCGTATATTGTATTGCAATTATATGATTATATGAATCCATTCTTATGTTCTTTCATGCGTTCCGTCTGAATTCTTGATTAATTATATATTACGGACACTAAACCAAAGAAACACCCAAAAAAATACCAAAAGCCTAACCTATGTTGCACCTCTTAAAAGGTTTACTTGCTACCAATGGACGTTCAAGATAGCCAGAGCGCCATTACCCCTGTTACCAACTTAATCAGTGAAGAGGAAACCAACGAGTCGTTTTGCGCAAAAATCCGCAACCTGGAAAAGAGGATCAATTTGGTCAAGACAATGATCAGAGAGGCTGACCAAATTCTGAATCTAGTGGGAAGTCCTCCAAAAGGAGGTACTGAGGGCCCAACACCGTCAACAACTTGGTGGTAGATGGCCCTCAAAGCCCATGTTTTTCCTTTTCGGGTTCATACCAAGGCTCGTGCGGTGCATCGAGATATTTGAGAAAATGAGGGCAGTCGAGGCATCATGCTTCAGTTACGAGATACTCCCAACATGTGCACCCATATATGCTCACAAGAGGTGCCTTTACATAAAAATCAACCCGGCTACACTGTTGATGAATGCTTAACCCTCAAGAGGAGGATCATGAGGTTGATTGATGACAAAATGATCTGAAACTTGTAAGGACTACACTCCATGTTGGTTCTTGATCAATCGTCCTCGGTAAAGAAATCACTCCGGATAAATAGATCTGGCGCTATAATATCACCATCTTTGAAGACTCGTATGCAAGTATCTATCAAAAGCTGGCCAGTACCAGAAAAATCTGTCCAATCGAGGCTTTTTGGAAGCCCTCACCCAACAGATCAAACTGAAACAGAATTTATTTATTTTACTCAGGAGCACCCAGACATGACATCGAACAGTGTGAATCCTTTAAGTTTGAGTTGGAGCATTTGGTCAACACCGTGGAAATTTGGGTAGTACTACCCTGCCGCTACTAGGAAGCAAGGCCATTGGCCAAATGCGTGGTTGTAAGGACGACAACCCGCCATAGAGTCAAGGAGAAGCCATATTTTGGGTAGATTTAGACATCCCCTTTTTCCAATCAAATATTATCCTTTCCTATTTATTGTAATATAAACTACATCCGACCTGATGTCCCAAGAGGGATATATAGGAAGCCCTTATCGGGCCTGCTCCGAGAATATTTTAGGTAGAACAAAATTAGGGGATGATTTTCATATAAACCAAACTACGGAAGGGCCTGACTTCCCGCAGAGGGATACTTAGGCAGTCTATGTAAGACTCGGTCTTTATATTATATAAAATTTATATTCCCTATTTCAAGAATGACAAAACCACAAAGGTGTCGCCCCAGGGTGGGTCCCGACGACATTATTGAAGCAAGTCAACCATAGACTCCCAAACCAAAATCCACAAAAAACAAAATGACCAAAATACCCAAAACCTCAGAAAGGAGGATCAATCAAGTATTTGGATCAAATGTATGAGTTTATGTGCTATTTTGCCTTGCATGTTTACTTGCAAATCTATCTGTGATATTTTGCACTTTTTATTTGTCACTAACGTACTGACATCATCTGTCTTTGTGTTTTTCTTATCTTAAAGAGGGGGTCGATTTGTGTCGTGTCACGCTGGCATACTTCACAAGATCAAAAGTTGCGACAACATCCCTTTCTAAACAAGAGAAAGAGACAATGATTGGTACTTCGGACAACGAGCGTAAAAATAACACACTCATCATAGGGGAACCAGTATCCTCTGACCCAAAAAAGGCATCGCATCACGAGGATTTGATCGCCATACTGTTGGAGAAAGTTACTATCCTTCAAAATAAGGTTACAAGGGCTGAAATGGCCAATCTCGCCAATGAAATGCCCGTTGAAAAAAGGAGGCATCCTCCGCCATTTCCATCTCTAAGTTCCCCGTTACCAGACCACTTTACTGCCTACTCTACTAGAACGGTGCCACCTACCAAAAATCCACTCACTGCTGAAATTCCCCATATTGGTACCTCTTACCATACTCCACTGCCCAATAATGCAATCCAGATACCTGGAACTTCTCGCCCGGTGCCTTCCTACCAAGAACCACCTCCTACTCATACAAATCCCATTATCCACCTGTCACATCCCAAATTGGGGAATGCGCGGGAACCAACCTTTTTCCCACGTGGTAGGAAAACCCGCCCTTACAGGTTCATCCAATAATATAAATAAAAAATAAGAGCAATGGAAGTCTAAAATATAGATATATTATAATGCAGAATACAACACTACCCAAAAAATCTTGTCTAAATAGTACAAGAGCTTCTAAGTATACAACTGAAATAAAAATTACAACCACAACCTGAATACAACTTTTGTTTAGAATGAGAATTAAACATATAAGGCTAAATGAACTTCACTAGATCCTTGAAGGCTAATCGAACCTCGCTAATGTATCTGCAACAACTCTACACCCCAAAAAGGGTATAACAAGAGTAGTATCAGTACAAACACTATGTATCTGGTATGTATCATAGGTCGACAATAGTTAGCTAACATATATAAAGTAACAGACTGAAGGATAGACATGCTCGCAATCAAGTACAACACAACACATTCCAATAATAACCACTCCAGTACAAAAAAGATTAGTAGCCGAATCATAGCCTATGGTGAAACCCCTAAACCCAAGTCTGCCAAGTTCCACGATTTCAAAGAATAATCACAAACACAAGTACAATTAAAAAATCTGATCCATATATGTAAATGAGATGATGAGAATGAATGCATATGGAATGCGATGCAATGGACACATGCAATCTCTGTACACACATGCTTAGGGTGAAATATCTCTACGTCCCAGAATTCATGACCCATGAGGGACGCGCGAAGTCCATGTACTAGCCACTTCGTATCACACATCCTGGAGATGACTCTACCACCGACTACTCCGCTAGCCATTCCGCACACAGCTCAGAGATGGTTACACAATCAATAAATCATAAGAATCACTGTTATTTCCTTCTCACTTATCACAATCACACTAATCACAGATAATATCAATATATCATGGAAATAAGAACGAATACAATGCAATGACAATATCAAGTGTATCATATAAATTCCCAATCATGCCACACATGGACACATATCACAATACAAGTATCAAGTTAAGTCCCTTCCTTTATCCATGATAATATCAAGATAAGTGATATACAACTATATCAGAAGGACGATATGGCGACCAAGTGCAATCCACTATCCAATGTTAATAAATCACAAGAAAAAAAAACTATAAATCAATCAACAGTACCAAACTTAGTAATACATCCCAACTTCATACCTGAAGGCATACATGATTTTTTCGACAGTAACTAACTATATATACTCTTCGCTAATCGAAGTCTAACCAGAAGGTAAGTCGTAACGTACCTGGAAGGTCGAACAAGCACCACGAACTATCTAACTCAAGCTTTCTTCTTCTGAAATGTCTCAAAATAAGAAAATTCTAGCAATTGTGAATTTTAAATTAAAACAAGATTAGAAGGATACCCATAAAAGTCTTAGCAGAATTTGGGTTGAAAAGTTAGTTTGAAAACTCATTCCCCACCTCGAAGGTAAAAATAGTCGTTCCATAGGAAATTCGGGTTTGATACAGTCAAAATATTATTCTAGGAAGTCATACGAACCTAATGGTACCCATATTGACATACTTTAAATTTGAACTCAAAAGTCACCCAAAATAGGATTCCGAGCCACGAAGTGCAAAATAGGAAATTTAGTGCAAAATTAGTTTACCCATGACTTATTGAGTCTACATACCAAAAATAGTTGAAATCGATCTACTAATTGTATCCCAAATCGAGGAAAATCTTATTTTATTTTTATATCAAAAACCCTCATTTTCCCCAACCCGTGGATAAAAATCACAACCAACATAAATAATCATGGGAAATCAACAAAATGAAGGTTAGATACTAACCCCCTTGTTGATACGAGAACAACGCCGCAAACATTACCTCCAAAGGAGCTCTAGAACTCAAGATATGTTCAAAATAAGAAAGAAATGTAGTCTGGTTTTTTTTTATAGCCCAGAAGCCTGCCCCAGCGGCCCAGAGTCCGCCCTAGTGGCCCAAAGGCCTGCCCCAGTGAACACACCAGGTACAACAGCAGTTGTCCACGCTAAAATAAGCATAACATCCTCATACGAAGGCAAAATGCAATTTTTTGCTATGGCTTCGTAATTACGATACGCATCTATTCCAACAATCAAAACTCAATTCCAATATCAAATGAACATAATGGTATATTGAAACGTCGAAGGGGAGCGACTTAAGCCAACAACTCAAACACCCTATCTTGACCAAACGAAATCTAAATCCAATTATGAAAGTTTCTACAAGTCAAAAATGATCATACGAAGCTGCTCGAACTCTCAAAACACTAGTATGGATCTGTCTTGACCCGATGTTGACTTTGGTCAACTCCAAACCACCTCAAAAGCTAATTTCTCACCCAACCATCTTAATCATATTCGAACATCCCAGGAACCAAACCAATGACTCCACTAAGTCATAAATCACATCCCAGACCTATCGGAAACAACAAATTTTTGAATCTGGGTCTTATTTCTTCCGTGACCGTCTTTTCACCATAATTAGGCATATATAATTCTAAAACCGATTTAATTGTCAAAAACTAACCAAACTAACTCTAAAATTGGCTCCGTCAATTTCTACATGTCATAAATAATATTTCAAATCTAACATGATCTTCAAATTACCAATCAGAGCACGTTTTCTAGAATATACAATTTATCCAAATAATTGAATGCTAGAATTTCCATAGTGAAACCTTCCCCCAAAGTGAACCAAATGACATCCACTAGTACCTCTTGTTTATGTTATCTGTAAAAACTTCCTCTAACTTTACTCAATGACTTAAATTTCCACCCTTCCATACCCGAAATTTCTTCAACCAATGATTCCTATATATTTGAACTGGCTTCGCTCAAATTCCCTAATTTGATCACCACGGCACCTCTTTAAGCGTCCAGTTGAATACACAATTATCACCATCATCCTTTAGTTGTAGCCACAACCAAAATCCAACATGTACTTGATAACATAATCTGATTCTACTAGCCTTCCTTCTCAACTATCAAGGTCGTCATTGCCCAAAATCCCTTTGAACCACATACACACGTCACGAGTTCAATTTTTCTCGAATCTTCAAATCACCATACTATAAGCATACCTACTGATTACTTTGCCATGCCAGATCCGTAGAAATCAACTGATCACTTTACAGACTTTCCATAACCATTTGTACCTCCTTAATACATTGCCAATTACCCGTGTAAACCAATAGAACTAGTTTAATCATTGTCATCCGAAAATGTCATCAATCCTACTTGCAAACTCAATGAGACCCAATAACGCTGCCATACCTCCATTTCGAATTGAAATCCATCAAACCACTGTCGGTGGTTTACTAGAATACTATAAGTCCTTCAAGTAATATAAACACAGGCCACCCAACCCTAAATAAACAAACTGACTTGGGATAAAATATCAAATATCTAAATCACCAATAGTCCTGAACTGATTCCATACATAACTGATAGGATTCCCGCAAGCATGCGGTGACCTATTCCAGCATTTTTCTCATGAGTACTCAATCATGTGCCATCACACACGACTATAAAACTTGGATTCCATCCAGATCATCAACTTAGTATCGAAGACGTGTACCTTGATTGTAACCTTCATATTTCTCAACTTCCACCTGATACACAAGTCTGATAGGACCCCATGACCTCTAAACATCAAATCCTCCTTGTACTTTCTTTTAACTAGCTAACAACTTCGAACATTTTGAGCAAAGCCTGCTGCCTCATTTACTACACCTTCACCCATCGAGTCTCTAATAGTAAGACCTCACTATCCTTTATCAATCTAGAAGGAATCAAATCCAGCAAACCTCACGCCTTACCAAATCCTAATGCATCTACTATACGATCCACATATCTTACCTTATACAATTACCTCAAGTCTTTACTACCTGAAATACTCACCCGTGCCATTACTCAACAATGATTCAACATAAACTACCACTAGTCGCCAATCACAAACCTCTTAGAAAATTCATCATAATACTTAGTTAATCCGAGCATACTAACAATTTCACCTTATCTGAAAGATGTGAAACTAAAGCCACCATAATCCACACCTAACCCAAGAATTCTCGTTGCTTTGAATCCAAATTCTTCCATTTCTCTAAGAGATACCTTACTCGTTCCAAATTATCTTAATTTCTCAATTCACCCCCTTATTCAAATCATTACCACCACTAATGACGATCATTTCTCAAACCTGCTAACATTCTCATATTGTTTCGTCGAAGTACCCTTGCCAAAAATCCCTAACCGAAATAATCTTTCTTCTATATTGGTTTATAAGTCCACTCACCTGATCATCGATGTCTAAAAAGCTCTTCACCCCTAGTATTAGTCACATCGTCATCAATCTGTTACCGTAAATAACCCCATTGACCAACAAGTTATTCGATAATTCTTAAATGATGCTCACCTACGAAGAACAAACCCTTACCTTATCTTGTTGAACCATAAACATCTAACTAACCATGCAAATTGTTTCCTGTCCTTCAGTAAACTCTAAAGTCATTATACCAGTAATTATAGAATTCCTCAAGTATTAACCTTTACATACCAATGCCCACAAATCTCATCCAAAAACTAGATGCAACACCTGATAATCCTTTAATATACCTCCACACTTGTCCAGCGCAAGATTTATTCCTATTAGTCAATCACTGGCTCCCATTAGCCTACAACGAGTCCAACATACCAACACATATACGACTTTCACACTCACCCAATACTAAACAACTGTGAAATACACACATATCAACAATCTCTTGGTTTCAACAATCCCCTAACATCACTAACTTCAAAAAATACCAAATGAACCCACAAGCACACTTTTTGAGTGAAGAAACGTGACTGTATATCCCACTAAGATTCACTCATGACAAGTAACACTGCCACTTTATTTCGATCAGAAAACCATTCCCTGAAATAACTCACAACCACTAATTCTACTCTTCTATTACAATATTTTCAAATCAAAGTAAACTCAACAATTCATAGCCTATACGATATTTGCTCGCATACACCTTGCATCTTATCCCAACAAACACGTCAGATACCAATTATTCCATTCCTATAGTGGAGATTGATCCATCCAAATTCTCTTCCTTACGCCCCGTCCCATAGGATAAATAAGTACTCCTACCATCCGGCCATAAGAAGTCTTACTTTCTCACACTTATCACCAAGAGGTCGCCCTTCAAGTCCATATTCCCAACTTCTCTTCACAGTCTTAGCACGGTCACTGTCCTCTTTGTCAAATCAATTAATCTTTCCCAAGTTTACACTTGTCTTCCGATATCGACATTTATACCCTTCTATTGCTGAATTATTGGATTGCCATTGATACGCTTGTGCCATAAAACTATCATACTAAACCTTGACGATGCTGAAACTTTCCCACTCCAAGCACACCTCGAGTAATCCTTCTTGTTAAGCCATAATTATAGTTACCCCACTTTTGAGCAACCAACCGTTGAAGACATGTCGATCATGCAATCTCCCCCATTAAGAACCGAAAAGGTGAAAAAAATTCAGATACCAATTGAAATTGACCAGATACTAATTTGAATGCAGTAGCACGAAAGGAATGAAAGAATAGAAATTTCCTAAATGTCTTATAACCTCCTAATTATAAGTGTGGCGCATAATACACCCATAAGTAGGACTCCACTAGACATTTCTCGTGTACTTATAGACCAGGTAACTTAGGGCTCTGATACCAACTTGTCACATCCCAAATCGAAGAACGCGCGGGCACCTACCATTTTTATCACATGGTAGGCGAACTCATCCATTACAGGTTTATTCAACAATATAAATAAATAATAAGAGCAATAGAAGTCTAAAACATAGATATATGATAATGCGAAATACAACACTACCCAAAAGGAATCTGGTATGAATAGTATAAGAGCTTCTAAGTATACAACTGAAATAAAAATTATAACCACAACCTGAATACAACTTCTGTTAAGAATGAGAATTAAACAGAGAAGTCTAGATGAACACCACGAGATCCTTGAAGGCTAATCGAACCTCACTCATGGATTTGCAATAACTCTACACCCCGAAGAGGGTGTAGCAAGAGTAGTATCAGTACAAACACTATGTACTGGTAGGTAACATAGGCCAATAATAATTAGCTAACAAATATAAAGTAACAGGCTGAAGGATAGACATGCTTACAATCAAGTACAATACAACACAGTCCAACAATAGCCACTCAAGTACATAAAGATCAATAGTCGAATCATAGCCTATGGTGAAGCACCTAAACCCAAGTCTGCCAAGTTTCACAATTTCTCAGAATAATTACAAACATAAGTAAAATTAACAAATCTGATCCATAGATGTAAATGAGATAATGAGAATGAATGCATATGGAATACAATATAATGGACACATGCAATATCCGTACACATATACTCAGGGCGGAATATATCTACGTCATGGAAGTCATGATCCATGGGGGACACACGAAGTCTATGTACCAGCCACTCCGTATCACACAGCCTGGAAATGACCACACCACTAGCCATTCCGCACACAGCTCAGAGATGGTTACGCAATCAATAAATCATAAGAATCATTGTTGTTTCCTTCTCACTTATCACTATTAAGCCAATCATATATAATATCAATATATCATGGAAATAAGAATGAATGCAATGCAATGACAATATCAAATGTATCATATAAATTCTCAATTGTGCCACACGTGGACACATATCACAATATTAGTATCAAGTTAAGTCATTTCCTCTATCCATGATAACATCAAGATACGTGAGATACAACTATATCATAATGACGATATGGCAACCAAGTGAAATCCATTATCCAACACTAGGCTGCAACCAATAAATTATAAGAGGCAACAACCACAAATCAATCAACAGTACCTAACCTAGTAATCCATCTCAACTTCATTCACGAAGGAGTACATAGTTTTTCCTACAGTAACTAGCTATATATACGCTTTGCTAACCGAAGTCTAACTAGAAGGTTAGTCATAACCTACCTGAAAGGCTGAACAGGCGCCACAAACTATCAAACTCAAGCTTTTTTCTTCTGAAACGTCTCAGAATAAGAAAAGTCTAGCAATTGTGAATTTTAAATTAAAACAAGATTCGAAGGATACCCATAAAAGTCTTAGGAGAATTTTGGGTTGAAAAGTTAGTTTCAAAACCCATTTCCCATCTCGAAGGGAAAATTGTCATTTCATAGGAAATTCAGGTTCGATACAGTCAAAATATTATTCTAGGAAGTCATACGAATCCAATGGTACCCATATTGACATACTTTAAATCTGAACCCAAAATTTACCCAAAATACGATACCGAGCCACGAAGGGCAAAATAGGAAATTTAGTGAAAAATCAGTTTACCCATGACTTATAGAGACCACATACCAAAAATAGTCGAAATCCATCCACTAATTGTATCCCAAATCGAGGAAAACTTATTTTATTTTTATGTCAAAAAACCTCATTTTTTCCAACCCAAATCGTGGATAAAAACCACAACCAATGGAAATAATCATGGGAAAACAACAAAATTAAGGTTATATACTTATCCTCTTGTTGATACAAGAACAATGACGCAAAAATCACCTCAAACAGAGTTCTAGAACTCAAGATATGCTCAAAATAAGAAAGAAATGCAGTCTAATTTTTTTATAGCCCAGAAACCCACCCCAGCGGCCCAGAGTCTGCCCCAGAGGCCTAGAGACCCGGCCCAACGAACACACCAGGTACAACAACAGTTGTTCATGCTAAATGACCATAACTTCCTCATATGAAGGCGAAATGTGATGATTCTTTTTTGCTATGGCTTCGTAATTATGATACACACCAATTCCAACAATCAAAACTCAATTCCAACATCAAATGAATATAATGGTATATTGAAACGTCGAAGGGGAGCTACTTAAGCCAATGACTCAAACACCATATCTTGACCAAACGAAATCTAAATCCAATTCCGAAAGTTTGTACAAGTCACAAATGTCATACGAAGCTGCTCGAACTCTCAAAACACCTAAATGTATTCGTCTTGACCCGATGTTGACTTTGGTCAACTCCAAACCATCCCAAAAGCTAGTTTCTCGCCCAACCACCTTAATCACATTCGAATCTCTTGGGAACCGAACAAATGACTCTACTATGTCATAAATCACGTCCCGGACATAACGGAAATAACAAATTTTGAATACGAGTCTTATTTCTTTCGTGACCGTCTTTTCACCATAATTAGGCAAATATATTTCTAAAACTGATTTAATTTATCAAAAACCCACCAACTGAACTCTAAAATTAGCTCCGTCAATTTCTACATGCCATAAAAAATATTTCAAATCTAACAGGATCTTTAGATCACCAATCATAGCACATTTTCCCATAACAAATAATTGAATGCCAGAATTTCCATAGTGAAACATTCCCTCAAAGTGAACCAAATGACATCCGTTTGACTTTAAATTTTGCAAGCAGGTCAAAATAATTACTACGGAGCTTCTGGAATAGACGATACGCTAAAATAAAGAATCAATTCTCAAAATGACCGATCGGGTCATTACACCACCTAAGCACTATCACACTTCCTGCTTCACAAATCGCAAACACTCCAAAAATTACCCAGCACATCCCACAGTATCCTTTTACACCTCTGTCACTCTAAATGACCTTTCTCCATAATTAGACCATTATGAGGAGATGGAAAAGGCTTGGAGGGCCAAACAAAATAAACGGGACATGGGAATGGAGCAGAGGATGATGGAGTTGCTTGAGTAGTCTATCAGAGCTACCCAAAAAGCAATGGGGCTGAGATACGATGACCTTTGCATATATCCCGACTTGGATCTACTCTAGGGATTCAAGGTTCCCATGTTTGAAATATTCAAAGAGACAGGATATCCCAAATCCCACTTGTGATCATACTGCGACCAATTGGTCGATGTAAAGAGAAATCAGGCCATGATCATGAGGCTTTTCAGCCGAATCTTGATAGGAAAAGATTTCGAGTGGTTTACCGCTCAAGACATACGTCGTTGGGCCACTAATGAAGACATGGCAGAAGCCTTCATGGAAAGGTTCAGATTTAATGTGGAAAATATGCCTGACTGATACTACATGGAAAAGGTCAAACAGAAATTCGCTGAAAATTATTGCGAATATATAAGTAGGTGGAGGGATGAGTCAGCTCAAGTATAACCGCCAATGAGCGAAGAAGAGTTGGTCTCTGTTTTTATCCGATCACAAGAGTTGGACTTTTATGACCGCATGCTTTCTATGGCGGGAAGGCCATTTTCTGAGTTAGTCAGAATGGGAGAGGCTATAAAGGATGGCCTCAAATCTGACAAGATTAGTTTATCCAACAAGTCTATTCACCATAGAATTGTGGGGCCCTTGAGGAAATAGAAAGAGGGCATGACAACCGTCTCTTATACAACTAGCCCCAAAACTAAAAAGTAAGAGGGACCAGACTCTCCCCTTGATATATATATCAATCACCACCCCAAAGCAATTACCTGCAAGCACCATACAACCCTGTGCATGTCTTCTACGTACAACCAAACATTCAAACACCCGCGCCCGCTTACCAAGTTCCACAACCAAATCTCCAAACGCCTACTCCTACTTACCAAGATCTATATCCAAATTATCAAATACCCGCACCCATTTATTGAGCTCCACAAAATCAACCACTCTATGCCATATACAACTTGCTACGTCCTAACTTCGCGAAGAAGTCACCTCAGGTATTCACCCGATTGATCGAAACACGAACTAAGGTGTTCAAAAGGTTGAGCATCGTCGATCTTATCCAGACTGTTCCTCCTAAACTCGTCAATCTCGAAAAAATTTTCTTTCGAGCTAATCAAACATTCGCCTATTAATTTAGAGAAAATAAACATAATACAGAGGATTGTATCAACTTGAAACACAAGATACAAGACATGATCGACAAAATAGAAATCACCCTACAGACAGAGGCACAAAATGTAAACACCAACATTTTGCCTAATTATGGTAATAGTAACATCCATATGATTGAAAGGGAAGAAGACTGGGTTGTATTCAAGTCATTGGTCCAAGAGCCTATCGAAGCGCTAGAGCAAACATTGGCCTCTCTTACCATTCAAGAGCGCCCTCAATTCAAGGTATTGATCCCTATGCCAATCATAAAACAAGTGTCTCAAGAGATAGTGCGGGCACCAAAAAAAAGAATTTATTGTCTAGGCCGTAGACACCCATGGTATGACCCGATCTGGGAGATCCTACTCTCCCGAGGAATAGGCACAAGGAGCGCCAAGAAAAGAAGGAAACCAGAGAAGGCCTATTATAGAAGGTGAGGCCGAAGACTTTTAACGCATAATGCAGCCTAAAGAATAGTCTATTACTGAATATCTAAAGAAAAAATAAGTTAAGATATCAGTGTTGGCACTGCTATTAAGTTCCCCCACAACATCATCAAGCTTTGATGAGAGTACTAGACAAGGCACATGTCTTTGCAGACACAAGTAGTGAGAACATGGCTGATATGGTGGCCCATGTTATAGGAGCCACCATATCTCCTTCACTCAAGATGAATTGTCGAATGAAGGAATGGCACACAACAAAGCACTCTACATAATCATTAAATACAGAGAAAAGATTATGGCACGAGTGCTGGTAGACAACGGAGTTGGCCTCAATATCTGTCCCAAATCTACGCTCGGAAAATTAGGCTACGATATCAGAAAAATATGCCAGAGTCACACAATTGTGAGAGTCTTCGATGGAGCCCAGCGTGACCTAGTTAGAGAAGTGGATCTCAATATCTAAATGGGGCCTGCTGAATTCACTACTGAGTTCTAAGTCATGGCAATCACAGCCAATTACAAAATGTTATTGGGAAGGCCATGGATCCATATGGCTGGAGCAGTACCATTATCCTTGAACCAGTCTCTGAAGTTCGTGTGGGAAGGCCATGAGGTTGTGTTCCACAGAGAGGGTAGCATTCACAACTATCCCAATAATTTTATGCCGGTAATCGAATAAGCTTTCAAGGGCATAGATTTTCACGTAGTTGAACTGGTAGAAGCTGCTCACAAAGAAAATAACGAACAGAACCCCATGTCAGTGGCATATAAAATCAGTGCATTTACTATGCTCTAAAACTAGTTCGAACCCAGGAAGGGTTTACGTAGAGATTTGTAAGGTATAATAGAGCTGGTATCAATTTTGCAAAACAGTTTCCGTTTTGGCCTCGGGTATGGTCCCGACTTCGAAGAAGCCTCTGAAGTGGACAAGAAGAAGATGGGTCCCCTAAAGTTACACATGCCAATGCTTAATGACGGACATGCGAAAGAAGGGTTAGGGATGTTGTTCCAAGAGGAAAATTACTTTGGGATACTAGAATAATGCAGTGAAATGCCCACCATCCGTGATGTTGATCCAGGCGGGCAACTATCCAACTAGACCTCTACCCCACTTTTAGCTCTTCGATAGAGATGGTAAATTTAAGTTTTCTTTAAAGTCGATAGAAATCGGCTGAGGCTCGAATGTTCACCATTTGCACTTTAAATTTCTTCGTCATGTTTTTAAAAAATAGAAATGACTCGACGTTGATCCGAGTCAGGACTACAGTTTATACTCATGTCATCAAATCAGTGAAGCCTCAGTTTATGTGAAAAAATATATTTTCTTTACATACGCATATGGTTTTTTATATTAACCATAATTTGCCTTATTTTTCAGTAATAATAATAAAACAGCGCATAATGTCATGACATGTCGCAAAGCGAATGAGTCAAGTGATACTAAAGAAGAGGAATATGATGAAGAAACCATGTTAGATGAGGGTCTCGTCGAAGAGGTAGAGCAATTTGATAACGAACAAACACTCAACCTAGATGAAACTAAAGTAATCAATCTAGGAGATAAGGAAACCCGGATAAGCGCGCATTTGGAATCGCCCCGAAAAGAACAACTGATAAATCTATTGAGAGAATATGTGGATATCTTTGCTTGGTCATATGCAGACATGTCCGGGATGAGCACTAACATATTAGCCCCCAGATTGCCCATCAACGAAGGTTTTGCCCTGGTCAAACAGAAGATCAGGAAGTTCAAGCCAGACTTAAGCATCTGAATCAAGGACGGGGTTGAAAACTAGATTAAATCTGGTGTGGTACAAATGACTCCATACCCGACCTGGTTGGCCAATATTGTGCCAGTACCAAAGAAGGATGAGAAGATTCGAATTTGTTGTGGACTACCGTGACCTTAAAAGAGCTAGTTCCATGGATAATTTCCCACTCGTGAATATCCATATACTTATCGATAACTGTGAAAAGTACGAGTTGTAATCATTCGTGGATTGATTCGCTAGTTACCATCAGATCCTGATGAGGGAAAAAGATGCACATAAAATAGCCTTCATCACCCCATGTGGAGTATACCACTATTGTGTAATGTTGTTTGGCCTCAAGAACGTCGGTGCCACTTACATGAGAGTTATGAATACCATCTTCCATGATATGATGCATAAGGAAATAGAGGTTTACATGGACGACGTCATAATCAAATCAAGAGAAAGCTCAGATCATACCACACACTTAAGGAAGTTCTTTGACATACTCTAAAAGTTCAATCTGAAGCTAAACCCGGCCAAATGCGCATTTGGAGTGCCCACTAGAAATTTGCATTGGTTCATAGTCTGTTGGAGAGGCATAGAACTAGACCCGTCAAAGATCAAAGCCGTTGAGTAGTTGCCTCCGCGGAAGACCAAGAAAGAGGTCATGAGCTTTCTGGGAAGATTGAACTATAACGAATGATTCATATCACAGTCCACGACAATTATGGAACCTATACTCAAGTTGTTTTAAAAAGGACGTGCTGACGAAATAGACTGAAGAGTGTCAGAATGAATTTGACACCATCAAGAAGTACATTTCCAACCCACCAGTTTTAGTTCCTCTTATACCGAGAAGTCCAATATTTTCTATATTTGTCGGTATCGAATAATGCTTTCAGATGTGCGTTAGGAAAACACGATGAAACTGGTAAGAAGGAACAAGCCATCTACTATCTAAGCAAGAATTTCACTGCCTGCGAGGCAATATATACTTTGGTGGAGAAAATGTGATGTGCTTTGACATAGGTAGCCCAAAAGTTGAGGCACTACTTGTCATCGTACACTACTCACGTCATCTCCAAACTATATCATTTGAAGTACATATTTTGCCAGCCCATGACTACATGAAAGTTGTCCAAGTGGAAAATACTTTTGAGTGACTTCGACATCACATACATGGTCCAAAAGGCCATAAAAAGACAAGCACTGCCCGATCTACTTGCAAAATGCTCGGTCGTCAAAGGCTTTGAGCCACTCAGAATGTATTCCAGAAGAAGAAGTAAATAAAAGAAGATATAGTTGAACCCTATTTGGGATGGAAAATATTTTTTGATGGAATAATAAATTATAAGGGTCCAGGAATCAGAGCGGTTTTGGTGTCAGAAACTGGACATCATTACCCGATGATCACAAAGCTCAAATTCCGGTGCACCAACAATATGGCAGAATATGAGGCCTATAGTTTAGGTCTTCGCATGGCTCTTGACATGAACATCTAGGAGATACTAGTAATAGGTGACTCAGATCTGCTGATTCACCAAGTACAAGGAGAGTGGGCTACAAAAAAATGCCAAAATCCGTCCATACGTAAACCTCGCACAAAGGTTGTAGAAAAAGTTTAGGAAGGTTGACTTCAAACACACGCCAAAGGCTCAAAATGAATTCACCGATGCTCTTTCCACCATAGCATCTATGATACATCCCAAAAGCAACTATATTGACCTGCTGAAGATAAGCATCAAAGAAGACCATGCTTACTGTTCTCATGTGGAAGCAGAACCTGACGACAAACCCTAGTACGCCGACATAAGCACATATTTGGAAAAGGTAAAGTATCTCGAGAATACCATGAGTAATCAACAGAAAACCATCCGGAGGATGGCTAATGGGTTCTTTCTGAACAAAGAGGTACTCTACAAGAGAACGCCTGATCTTGGGCTACTCAGATACGTAGACTCCACAAAGGCCACGAAATTACTAGAAGAGGTATATGCCGGGACTTTTGGTCCTTATATGAATGGGTTCGTCCTAGCTAAGCAAATCCTATGAGCATGATATTACTAGATGACCATGGAAACTAACTGCAGTAAGTTGGTGCAAAGATGACATCAATGTCAAATCTATGGAGATTTGATTAGAGTCCCACCGAGTGAACTCAATACCATGACCACCTTAGTCATTCATCTCTTAGGGCATGAACATCATTAGACCTATTTAGCCAGCCACATCCAACACATATTCATTCTAGTCACCACAGATTACTTCACCAAGTGGGTGGAAGTTATGTCACACAAGTCAGTAACAAAGAAAGTGGTAGCTGACTTTGTACAGAATAACATTATCTGCTGATTCGGCATTCCAAAGTCCATTATAATAGACAATGGAGAAAATATGAACAGTCATTTGATGAAAGACATTTGTGAACAATTCTGTATAACCCATCAGAATCTACTGCCTACAGACCATAGATAAACATCGTTGTAGAGACCGCCAATAAGAAAATCAAGAGGATATTAAGGAAAATGACAGATAATCAAGTGTTGGCATGAACAGTTGCCCTACATATTTCTAGGATACCGAATGACAACTCGGGGCCTCAAAAAGAGCAACTCCAAACTTGCTTGTCTATAGTACTTAGGCAGTGATACCAGCCGAGGGGAAAATACTGTCACTCAGAATCATACAAGAAATAGAATTGGACAACGCATAGTGGGTCCGAAAATGATACGAGTGTTGACACCCAATTTTTTTCTTCCAAAAATTTAAATTAACTAGTCAAGCTTCTTGAATCACAAGCAGAGTAAAAGAATTATTCAGAAAGTCAAAAACACTTTCTAAAATAACTTTTGGTGATATTTTTGACATTTCATTGGGAAAATATCTAAATATATTTTATTTATAATTTTAAGTAAAAACTACGACAATTTTTAGCAACTTGAAATCAATTTGCACAAAAAATAAGTGTTTAACTAATTACGTATTTTAATTGTTGATTTAAAGTCATATTTTTTACTTTGTTAAAATTAAGAAGCTTGATTAGTTAATCGAATAACTAACGCGTCTCAATTTTATCTCAAATTGGCTTAATTTTATAAGATTTGACTTTGATCTAAGAGAATTGATTTCAATTTGAGTTGAACAAAAATTTTCACAAAAATGGTTACTATTTAAATTCTGGCCAATTTTTAAAAGTCCCAAATCAGCTATCTTGTTCAGGCCGAAGTCTTAGCCCAATTTGCTGATCCACCTAGCCCAAATAAATTAATACCCTGCCCACTCCTCTTTAATTCCAAATCCCTTTCTGCGCATTTCCCCCCCAAAAAAAAAATCAACGCAAACATGAACCCTAATAGCTCCAACACAAGGCATTTTTGGCTCGTTTCTCAGCTTGCTTTCATCAAAGTACAGTCGATGTCCGCCCATTTCGGGAAATACATTTATGCCCGCTTGTCTTCTTCGAAACGGTAACTGGGGCCTCTTGCTTTTGCTTTCAATTTCGGTTCAACGTTTCTTCAAAGCTTTCAGTACGAATTCAGAGAATCGAATTCAGAGAATCTTGACAGCTTTTCTGGACTTTTAATTTGAATTTCAATGGACAACTGTCCCACATCGTTCAAAATGAGATAAAACCCTAGAATCGGCCCTCTATAAATAGAACCCTTTCTTCATTTTCAGAAAAATAGTTTTTGGACACCTACAGTGGTTTTTACACCTCCTAGTGTTTGAACACTCAAAACCTGGCCAAGTTTGGAAAATGTTCATGCTCGTAGTTAAATTTTTTATCTCGTTTCCGTTCGTCGGAAGCTGATTTGGGTGAAAAAGTGTTCGTCGAACTCTCGTCGCCCCCGTCGCTGCTCGGCAAAAAGGTAATTCTCTTCCTCATCTTAGTTTATTTTTTCAGTTCTTTTTATTTCCAGTTTTCGTTAAAATTAGTGTAAGTTTAGTTGAGTTCAATAAGTAATTATGTTCTTTCATTTTAATTCTGTTATCATGTAGAGTTTTCCCCTTTAATATTTTGTTTAATTTCCAGTTTTTGTTCTTGTTTGCTAAACTCTGGCATGAAATCTTAACATAATCAACTTAGCAAGTAGAGATGTTTGATTCCCCTTTTGTGTTTCAGTATGCAGAACGTAAATGCTTTCCTCTTCCCTTTTGCAATTTCAAATTGTTAGATTCTATCTCCATCAGCTTATGATAAGGTTCGATTAGATTATGTAGCATGGTCGACAATCATATGCTTCCCTTTTCCTGAATCCCTGTTTATGTTTTCTGCTCAACATAAGATCAACATTTATTCTGTTTGGATTATAAATTTATCTTATGGGTTAGTGTAGGATTTGCTTTAGAGTTAGGCTTATGTTAATGTGATAAGGATTGCTCCCTTTTTTTTTTCTTTTTGAATAAAACCTTTCTGTCTTGGGGCATAGATTTGAGTGAGTTCATCATGCTATAGGATACCTGATTTAAGTCTTGGTGTAAGCGGCTGTCTTGTGGTCAAATTTTACTTATGTGGTGCTGTACCTAACTTAGTTGTTTCAGTAAATGTTTCCTCATTAGCTAAATATTATTTTACTCACCTTCTGCCGATACATCCCTTGAGGTGTTGAATCCCATTAAGGATGGCTAAATCACGCTAGAGCTTAAGTCGTAAAGTCTGTTTGATCGTTGTTTGTTTAGATCTAATGCTGAGTATGTTATCAGTTCATGGATTTTGTATTTGAATTAATTGCCTCTTATAATCTAGGATGTCCTTTCCAGCTTTGGGTTGAATGGAGTTACAAGTTATTGACAGTTTGAGATCTTAATTAGAATCAGTGGCATTTTGTTAACATGAAAGTGTGTCAAGCTAGAAATGTGCCTGATATGTCTTCTAAAACTATCTCATTTTGTTGGAGAGTAAGAATCTTCCTTGTGATTGGTTTCAATGCTAGGAGAATTTTGTTTTGCTTCAATTTGATTTATCCTTTCCTTTAACTACTACTGATACTTCTCTAAAAAGGGGTCAAATTTAATAATATAGTCCTTCACCCTTTAGAGTATATTTCTGGCAAACTGTCAAGCTTTAACTGTCCAAGTTCTCCTTACAAAGCATGAACCTTTCCTCTTATTGTTTAAATTGCTGTCATTGTCTGTTGCATCATAGAGTGACTGCATATTTGGCTTAAACCTGAAAATATTCATTTAAGCATGAATGAATCTACTTTAGTGCTTTGAGTTGTTTAATCAGATACTAGCCCAGAGATGTTTTCTTTTTTCCTAAAGCTTAACTCTCAAATCTAGCTAAAGCTTATAAGTTTCCTCTCTCCTTTTAGAGTTTAACAGTCACCTTACCTTAGATGTGTCTGAATCTGATTAATGTCCTGTTCTAATATTTCTAGCTTTTAAGTTGACTTTCTTCTAAAAAGTAATGTGCGGAGTTGGGTTTCTGTTAGTCTAAAAATGCCTTGAGCTTCAGTCCACTGTTTTCTGGGAAAAACACCCCCTTTAGTGTCTAGATTTGGTTCACTGTTTTGAAGCACATGTTGCCGATTTGGTGTTATAATTCTTTGTCCATTACACTAAGAGAACTAGTACATCAATTTAGAAGAGGATAGGGTGACTATATGATCGGAAGGCCACTAATTTAAATAATAATTGGTCGAGTGATTTTTCTTTAGTTTGATGAAGGGTGGAGGCTGCTTGAAATGTTGGAATGATTCTGCGAAGAGTCTCGGTTATTTGTCATGGAAAATTCCATATTTATCATGGAGTTGTATCTTAATAGTTGCTCTTTTAACTTTAAGTTCCTAGATTCTCCTTCAAAGGTTAAGATACGATAATTTTTCAAAGTGGAATACTTAATACTCTATTTCGTTGCTGACTTTTTGCAAAGCTATTATTTTGATCCTCATTCTTCACCCCTTTTTCTTTGCATGACTTGGGGTTTGCAAAATCCCAAATGACCTTGAAGCATTTTTGAAGACTGGCGGGTGCATTCATATGCCCCTTTTGAATTGCTGTGCCATGCCTTGCGGGTACTTGTTTGTTGTCGTTTATTGCCGTTGAGCTCAAGGGTTGTTACTGCACTTGTGAGAGGTTGCTATACTTAAATAAGTGTCACACTTAAACAAGCTTGTTGCTGCATTTTGGGGAGAGCTAATGTCACACCTTGATACATTTTCTGCTACATTTCGATATGAACTGATCCGGTACTGTAGTGTAAACTGATGCTATATGTTGAGATGAACTGTTGCTGCTTCGCGGATGCTGGCTGCTACATTATGATACTGCGTTCTTGGGCTATTTTGCTGCATTTTGAGGCCTGATTTACTGCACTTGAAGGGCCAATAGTTGCTGCTATTTTTGGACATGTGTTGCTGCACTTTATAGCCAAACAGTGGCTGCATTTTGAGGGAAAAACAGATGCTTACATTTGCGGTGAATTGCTGCACTTTTGGATATTCGAAGTGCTACATTTGCGGATGAACAAGGGCTGCATTTTTTGCTGAACACTCTGCTGCACTTTGCTATAAATGAGTTGTCTGTTTAAAGAAAAACTGTTGATAAAAAGCTGATGCCTTGAGGCCAAATATCTGCTGCATTGAGATGAGCTTCTGTTGCATTTTGAGTTGAATGGTTCACATTTTGGACCAATTTGCTGCTATGTTTTGGCCCGTAAGCTGCTGCAAATTTGACTCTGAAATACTACAAAGATGAGGCAAGAATTTGGATACTTTCGGATGTAGAATTAGAAAGGAGCGGGATTGCAGGTACAAGAAGGTGAGGATATAGGCTTAGTTGATTAAAGATACGGATTAATAATTATATTACACAGAAGATGTTGTAAATTTAACAGGAAGACTTGAATTCACCGGCATCTAGTGTAATTTAGAAAAGGCAATATATACCTACAAGGTAAGAATATTAAAATAAAATAGAAAAAAAGACAATAAAAAAACTAGAATAACTTTATATAAAAACAAAATTTTCACTACTTCAGTATATATCAAAAAATAGTTTTTACTTTATATATAAAAAACATATACCTAAGAAAAAATATAGAAACAAATTAAATAGAAAAAGGACAATATGAAGTTAGAATAATCTTTTATCAAAATAAAGTTTTCACAACTTCAACTTCCGCAATACTGAAATAATTAAAAGGAACATACAATTTAAAATAATTTACAAATGCTACAGACTATGTATTTGATAGAATTATGGTTTACTTGGATGAAGGGGGGAAAAAGGTGAAGTTACGATTTTCTTGGTTGGGTCATTTACTCCAATATCAAATAATAAATGACCCAAAAAAAGTTATTTTCAGAGGCAAGTCCAACAAAGATTTAAGGCATCATTTGTTTGCACTTACCACGGATATAAACTTGAAGGATTAAGATTTCAGCACATTAGTGCATTTGTTTGTTTGTTTTTTTAAAAAAACTTCTTAATAGATATGAAAATATCTGACTCTGTCAGATCTATGAAAGAGTCTAAACACCATTCACTCTTCAAAAGCGCTAATTTATTTGCTGAAAAAGCTTGCACGTCGTTTTGTTTCGCTTCAACATAAAATCTACGCCTGCTCTCTCCGTCTTTCTCCAATATATGCGCCTGCTCTTGCTCTCTTCTCCATGTATCAGTCTTTTTCTTTCAAAAGGCTGTCCATTCTCATTCATTTGATAACTGAGCAAAAGATTCATGAGTTTCATGTACAAGCCATATAGGAAACTGTTCATCCTAAGAAACTGCATCAACTAAAGTCTTTGAAAAACTAGCTAAGTGGTGACTACACCTATTTTTGTTCCTTCTAATAAATGAAAATTGAGCTACATCAAGGGTGGCCGAAGCTGAAATCGGTCCCTGAAGTATCATTACCAGCTCCATTGCATCCGATAGAATATAAACTTTCCTTTATCATTTGCGCACTGCAATCTGCAATATCTTTTTAACTGCAATTACTTCAGCAATGATTGATTTTCCAACTGGCTGAATTGGGAAGCCAAAGGCATGAAGCATCGAACCACTAGCATCAACTGCCACAACACCGATACTAAAATCTCGTGTGTCCCTTTGCATACCTGCATCTGTAAAATACAAAATCTCATATGGATAAAAGGTTAGTTGCTCATCAATCAAAGATATATCACTTTTATGGTTACAACTAGAGCCAAATTCTTTAAATTCATGGTATCAATCGGCTACTCTAATATATGCGGCTCCAGGTATTTCCGTTTTAGAAAAAACAATCACAAATCCAAAATCGAGATTCAGTAGTCAAGGAATTACTCCATGTGATTGGCGGTGGGGTTCGTAATATGAGGATTAAAACACATAATTTTGCTGTCAACACTTTTTGAAATAAATTTGTATACTGTTACTCCCTCTGTCCGATTTAGTTAGTCTAATTTATGTGATACAGTTCGAATTTTCGACTGATTTTGAGAATCATTTTTAAAATTATTTTGACAGTGAATTTTGACATACAATCTTTTAAGTTTTTTTTAAAAATAATTTAAATACTTAGAAGCTACATAAAAGTGTTATAGTCACAATAATTAAAAATTTCAAAATCTCAAAAAACGAA
The DNA here is from genome assembly GCA_029783415.1 of Anisodus acutangulus. Lineage (NCBI taxonomy): Eukaryota > Viridiplantae > Streptophyta > Magnoliopsida > Solanales > Solanaceae > Anisodus > Anisodus acutangulus. Next base: position 28,231,492 of record CM056505.1, on the reverse strand, counting down.
AAGTATCACATAAATTGGGACATGAAGAGTACTAATGTTTTGAAATAAAATCATATTTCGGAAGACAGCTAATTTGGAAGGAACATGATTAAGATATCTTCTCCATTCAGGAGTTTTGAAATAAAATCATATTCATTTTATCTGTTGTTACTAAAGGAATATGTTTCCTGTTTTTCATTGATCATTATATACAATATATATAGTGTTATATAATTATCTACTCCTTTACAAATTAGGTAACTAATCTTTCTAATTACAATTGGATTACACTTCCTAATTATAATTGGACTACAATTTTACCTAATATAGGACATGTACAATATTCTATCATACCCCCGCAGTCGAAGGGAAATGTTCTCGTACGTTGAGACTAGCTCGGACATCATCAAAGAGTATGAGCGGAAGACCTTTAGTAAATATGTCAGCAATCTGATATCGGGAAGGAACATGAAGAACACAAACAACATTCGCTACATCTCGGTACTCGGTACTCGGCTTCGACACATGATCGAGACAGAGTAGGTTGTCTTTTAGAAGACCAAGAAAATAAGTTATCTCTGAGGAACACACAGTAACCCGACGTGGATCGACAAGGACATCAACCCCAGTCAGCATCAGAATAAGAGGTGAGGTCGGAGAGTGAGGACTTCTACAGGTGTAAGCCGAAATGAAGAGTACCTTGTACATATTGCAAAATTCATTTAGGGGCATTCATATGTTCATCCATCGGGATGTGCATGTGTAAGCATATTTTCTGCATGACATAAGATATATCTGGTCTCGTGAAAGTGAGATATTGCAATACTCCTGCTAAGCTGCGATAGTGAGTCGGGTCGGCGTACAGAGAACCCAAAGAGGCACTGAGTTTGGAATTAGTGTCCACCGGTGTGTGGACCGGTTTGCAAGACGTCATGCATGCTCGGTCGAAAATCTCTTCGGCGTACTTATTTTGACAAAGAAATAAGCCATATGCATGGCTCGTAACAGCAATGCCCAAAAAATAGCACAGGGGGGCCAAATCCTTCATAGCAAACTCAGAGGCAAGGAATGACATAATGGATCGGCGAAGTACATCAGAACATGTAGTTAATATGATGTCATCAACATATAACAGAATGTATTCCATGTCGTTACCCTTTCTATAGATGAAAAGTGAGTGATCAGATTTGCTATGTGAAAATGGATAGAGGATACAAAATCAGCAAACCGTTGGTACCACGTACGAGCAACCTATTTTAGTCCATAAAGCGATTTCTTCAAATGACACACATAATCTGGATTCCTGAATCCCAAAGAATGATGCATATAAACAGTCTCATGAAGGTCTCCATGCAAGAAGACATTTTTGACATCCAGCTGATGAATAAGCCACGATTTGGACAAAGAAATACTGAGAATGGTCCAAACAGTTGTCGGTTTCACCACCGGGCTGAAGGTTTCATCACAATCCACGCCCACCTATTGAGACCTGCCATCACCTACAAGACGGGCCTTGTGTCTCTCAAAAGAACCGTCAGATTTCTTTTTATGTCTAAAATCCACATAGAACGATTAACATTAGCATCAGGAGGACAGGGCACTAGCTCCCACGTCTTATTTTCAATAAGAGCATTATATTCGTCAATCGTGACAGATTTCCAATTGGGATCGGACAAGGCATGTTTCGGGTTGCGAGGAAGAGGTGAATGGGCAACTGAATTTGACAAATTAAATTGTCGCTTGGGTTTGGAAATGTATGCATAACATGAGTTTCCATTGTCTGTATGGTGCCGTGAGAGGGTGGACGGGATCGACAAGCTGCTGGGGCAGTTTGGTAGGCCTAGAGGGGGTGGCGGAATCGGGGAGAAGGGGTGTCTCCACTGGCCGATGAGAGGCAGTGACCTCGGGCAGCCGAGAGTGGCTACTTCGAGGAGCCTGTGGCGGGGCCGACTGACCCACCTGAGACAGGACAGAGGGAGGCGGGTCGGGCATCGGTGATGGTGACGGTAGCGACTGATTTTGCAAGTGATGGATTAGAAGGGGATTACAACCGTCATTAAAGAAGTCATAGGAATTCGAAGGTGGTGAATTTAGTTTGGCAAAGGGGAATTAAGACTCATCAAATATGACATGCGGAGAAAATGATTATTTTTCGGCTAGACAGGTCGTAACAGTTGTAACCACGATGATTAGGGGGTAACCCAAAAATACACATGGGGTGGACCTAGGTTGCATCTTGTTGATTTGTGTGAAGGTAAGGAGGGGGTAGCATAGACATCCGAAAAGTTCTTCAATGATTATAGGAAGGATACCGAAGATAGAGAACTTGAGTAGGAGACTTGTGTTTGAGAGACTTGTTGGGGAGAATGTTTAAGAGATAGGTTCCTATGGATAGAGCATAATGCCAAAAAGAGGGAGGAGATAGGAGCGAACAAGAAGGGAACGAACTACGTTGTTTATGGTTCTAATTTTTCGTTCAGCTTTGTCATTTTGTGGAGAGGTGTGGGGACAAAAAAAATGAAAAACAATACTGTGTTTGGCGCAGAAAAGTTTGAATTGATTATTATCGAATTCCCTGTCATTGTCACATTGAAAACATTTGATATTATTTTCAATTTGTGTCTTAATGAAAGCGCTGAATGAAGAAAAAATAGAATAAACTTGGGATTTATTACCAATGGGAAAAGTCCACAGGAAGTTTGAATAATCATCTAAAAACAACATATAGTATCGATGCTCGGGTGTGCTTAAAATATGAGAAGTTCATAAATCACTGTGTATCATATCATAAGGCATTAAACTACGGGTGGATGAAGGATAAAATGACAACTTGACATGTTTTTCAAAAACATAAGATTCACAAACAAAAGGATAAGATACATGTTTGCAATATATAAATTTATTGTTGCGAAGGGAGCGTAAAATAGAGTCTCCTGGATGTCCTAATCTATTATGCCATAAAGAGGAGAAAATAGTTGTAAAGGATGACGGAGATGAGGCTGGATGACCTACGGTGGTGGTAATAGGATAGAGGTTCCCGGTGCTATCACATCTCATTATTCGCATCCTTGTCATAAGGTCCTTCACAGAAAAACCAAAAGGATCAAATTCAAGGAAAACATTATTGTCGGTTGTGAAACGACGCATATAGATTAAATTTTTAATAAGTTTCGGGGCATGAAGGACATTGTTTAAAAATAATGAGAGGTGTGGTGTGAAGAGGGATGATTGTCCACAACCTCAAATAGGAATACCTTGTCCACTGCTAACAATAATATTATGATGTAAATTGCTCGTACTTAAATAAGATGAGAGAGTACCTTGTGATGCCGTCATATGAGATGTGGCGTCAGTATCCATGTACCAACTGTTGTATGGAATGTTGAGAGACATTGTATTCATAGCCGCCTCAATATCCGTCGAGGCGTAGGTGGAAGGAGGACGACTTGTGCATTATATACATGCTGAGGATGTGTGTTGAGGATGTCGAACTGGGGCTGTTAGGCCGGAGGTGGTGCCCAGGTGGACATCGAGTATGAGCAATGTGGAGCAGCCCAAGCCGACTAGGCCCATATAGCCCATGGCGGGTAGGTAGCCCATAGCGGAGGCTGCTGCCACTGCCGTTGAGCTGAGGGTTACTGCCGGTTGGCAGTGGCTGGCCCCTCCCGCCACGGCTGCTACTCCCAATATGACTGTCGCGGGCTTTGCCAAAGTTTTGTCCTTTATGGTGATTCCGGGATGACGGGTCGTGTGTCGGGTCTTTGGGTTGCCGATGTTTTTGAACAGGAAAATGGGGCCCTACTGTCGACTGAGGGACCGCCGGTAGTGATGAGAGAGGCGTCGGCTGTGCTAGCATGAGTCGCGACCCGCTTGGTTTTTCAGGATTTCTTCAAGTATAAGTCTCGAACGGGCCTCATAGAATGGAGGCAATGGCGTGCTTTGTTGGAGGATTGTAGCGACATCGTCATAAGTTTCATTCATACCCATAATGAGTTGCATCATCAATCGTTGATTAGTGACTTGTGCACCTACGTTAGAGAGTTGATCTGCAATCATCTTAAGTTCTTGACAATAAACCGATGCATTTGGAAAATCGTCCTACTGAATGTCCTTAAATTGATTTTCCAGGTACAACGCACATTGTGTCTTGTTATCCTAAAAAATACTTTCCAAACGCTCCCACATTTGTCGGGAAGTGACGTCAGATTCAATTATTGTATGCAACAGATCATTCGAGATCGTGTCGTAGACCCATTGTAGGACAACCGCATCTAAGCGGGACCACAGTTCATCAGCAGAATCATCAAGGTGTTCCAAGGGCTTTGATTTAGGAGGGATAATATGGTCGATGACTTTGTACACACGACAATGAATCTTAAACAATTCCGCTCAAGAGGAATACTGACCATTTTCCATCTCAAGTTTTATGAGAATGAAGTTCTTGAGGTTGTTAGTTGCAAAAGCAGGATGAAATTTAAGTTGTTCAGCCATTGAAAAAATTTGGGAAAGATAAAAGAGGTAGCGGCCGAGAGGTAGTAGAAAGAAGAGGGGGCTGGGCGGCTTCCTAGGGTTTGGAGGCCGAGATTTTGGGCGGGGGGTTGACGACTTAGAGAATTTTAGAGTTTGACTGCTGATATGATAAAGGAATATGTTTCATTAATCATTATATACAATATATATAGTCTTACATAATTATGTACTCCTTTACAAACTAGATAACTAATCTTCCTAATTACGATTGGACTACACTTCCTAATTACAACTGGACTACAATTTTACCTAATATAAGAAATGTACAATATTCTATCAGTTACAAATGTTTTAGAGTTTTGATGTGGTTGTGGTGTAATTAACTTTTGATTGTTGATTGGTCAGATTTTAAAAACTTCAGTCATGAGCCTAATATTGCAGCTAGGAAATTAGTATAATATATTTTGTACAAAGCTATTAAGTTCTAGTTAATACAAACATGGTGGCAAAATTGCTTAGCATATTATATCTAGATAATTAAACAATTCACTACAAGAAAAAGGACCTACGGTGACAGTTAAAAACTGTCATCTGAAGGGGTGAATGATGATTTCTTTAAGTGTCATTGTAGCCACTGTCACAAATAGATGACAGTTTCATCAAATGTCACAACATATGTGACGGGAATAAACCGTCACAGATTTGCTCGTTGACTTTGACTATTTCCCGCTTTAAAAAATCTAGGGTATTTAAAAATTATGGCAGTAAAATATTTGAATTTTATTAATTTAATATTTGTTTTTGGCGGGAAATTTTTAAATAAATTTAATTATAATTAATGTAATTTCAATATAAAACAATTGCGGGAAAATTGATTTTGGCGCATTTTTTATTTAATAATTAATTTAATTAATTGTTTTTTTATTTTTCAATAATAATTAAATTGGTGGGCAAATAGCATATTTTAACTAAAATGTAACTAATTAATCAAATCATTTTAATACACAATATTAAAATATTTACGAATTGTTTTACAAAACAAAATATTCCCAAATATAATCAAAACAAAATGTTCCCATAAACGGCCAAAGTATAAATATTATCCAACCATCATGAAGGTGGCACAACTTCAGTAGTACGGAGAATCTTTGAAAAATGATGCGCCCACTCAATCCGGACCTCGTGAAGCTCATGCTGTGAAAATACTTTTTTTTTCATTGTACTGTTAAACACAATAGAGATCAATTAAAATTTCTAATCATAATTAGGTCATTCTAATGTAACTACATTCAAATATAATTCAACACATTAGATTAATTATAATACACAATAGAGATCAATTAAAGTATATATAGACAAGTACATAAACAAGAAATAATGTTAGATACTTACATTTTTTTGTAGCAGAGATAAATCATTCATGAAGTCTTTAATGAAATGCAACATATAGTAACTGCACTCGTATCCATTAGGCTGTTGTGGTAACTTAAAGCAAATTTAACCCAAACATTTACTTAATTGAACAAATTTGAACTTACATTACATGCAATTAAAGACTTGAATAAAATGAAGTACCTTAATAATTTTCAAAATTCTAGAAAAAGCCCATTTCTGATTATAACCTTTTTGAATTGTGTAGATGCGCATGGCGCTATAAAAATGACAAAATATTAGAACATGTTTGTCATCATTCTTGAAATATAATTGACTAACAATATTAAAACAAGTTAGTAAATAATAACAAGTACACGATACATACTGTGTGATAAGTTTTATCAAGTCTTGATGGAGAGCATTATTAAGAGAATCCAAATAGTACACCTCAAATTTAGACACATCAAAAATAGCCAATACCCAATGATTCCTACAAATCATGTATATTCAGTATTTCTCAATCTAATTAAAGAAAAAAAAGACTTTAAATACAACATATAAAGAAAACTGAATTGACATACTGAGGATTATATGGCATGAAGATATATTGTCCGTCTTTCCCTTTCAACAAATGATCACATAGACTTGCTGCCCTTTTATCAGGTGGACTGTTTGGTTTACCTTTCGGATTTATATTTGCACACACCAAATCAGGCAGCACAAACCCAAATGGTCGCACTCTTCCTCTTCCCAACTGATTGTATTTCTCATGCAACAAGCTAAAATAGAAACATGGCAATAATTTTTGCATCAAGAAAATAGTTCACAACAAAAGTTATTCATAATAAAAGTTAACATTACTGTGATGACAGTTCACAGAAAAAGAGGTATGTGCTAATAACATGGCAGTTCACAGAAGCTTTAATATGGAAAATTTGTTTTTATGAGTAGACTAATGTCAAATGCACACATTACACATCACAACAAAATATAATGTAAAAGAATAACAGCCAACAAAAAAGACGTATCAAATGTAAACTTCAATTTGATTAACACCTAACCAATCCATTTTGAGTAATGCCTCGCATTCGTCCTTGCTAATATGAGATTTGACAGAGTTTGTGGTCTCAAAAACAGAATCATCCACAAGGTATGGCACGGAATAGTCTGATGGCAACCTCATATCCACAATGTCCCAAAAAGAGCAAGCACTTCATTATGTTCTCGTTGTTGCACTCCTGAATGCCGTGTTTTTCTCATTGGCTGTGGAAGATTTCCAATTTTCTTTTTCCCTTTCTTCTTCTCATTTTCTAAAACATCTGTCTGATCATTCAACACCACCATATCACCATCATCAAACTGCAACTGTTTCTTGGTGGTAGGCTGAACGCACTTCGTCAACGACAAGCATTTGATCTTTCTTTGGTGATCTTTCCTGGCCACCAACGTCGTCTTTATCATCATTGTCATCAACTAGAGGTGCATAGGAACAACTGACCATGTTTGAATGTTTAACAGTCACTACTTTAACTTGGCCCCTCAGTTCCTCCAACTCACTCTCAACGTTTAACAGTCACTGCTCTAATCTCTTATTGCTTCCAGTCTCCACAGATTCATCATATGTGTGAAAGTACAAAGTAGCAGTATAAAATTTACATGTCCCTTGCATATGATCATTTTTTTGGAATCTTTTTCATAGCTCTTGCAAGTATGCGTTCTTTCTACGAAGCTTGAGTTTAACCTCTTCGACATCCTTTCTAATCATTTCCTGTCAATACAATAATGTAAGATAGAATTCAGGTGAGACATTTCATGAATAATGTTACATTTGTCAATTAAGGGGTTCTGTATTCTTATAATTGAGAGCTTACAATTTCGTTGACAATAACTTCCACTTCCGGGTCAAATTTATCATCTCTCATCATCCGAGCTTGCTTTCAAAGCTTACTCCTATCAATCTCCTCCTCTGAAATGCCGGATGCAGAGTACTATATATTAAACAAAAAAACTCAGATGGTTTAAGTTTAAGCTCATTTTTCTACATTAAAACAAAAATATAAAACTTACAATTTTTTCTATAAGATATCCTACTCTGCTCAAGCAATGATTCAAATTATTCTTTTCCATCCTTACTTTTGCAACTTTACTTTTTTATGATTAAAGAACATTTGAAAAGAATTGTTTTTTTTATTTATTGAACTACATTTGAAAGGAGTTATTTAGTTTTTTTCATTTACTCACCAGGAAGTCTTCAGATAGACGAGACTTTACAAACTTCTCCCAATCAGATTTGATAATATGTTTGTGTTCAACTGGAGGAGTGTACAACAACTCACGATCATTTACACGTTGGACAACATATTTTTTTGTCAGTCTGTATTTGAAGTTTCGAAACATATATCCAATTCCTTGTAGAATCTGCTTCTTACTTCGTGGATGAACCACAAAATGTACTTGCAATGACATTTACATAAAATTTTCAGCCCCTTATCAGTCACCAGTAACCAGTTTCTACAATCAGCCCACCAGACGCAATAAGGTGAAGAGAAGAAGAGATACAATTAATCAGACACATTATGAACTTACCTTAACAGATTCCCAAAGCCTGTCTTTTTCTTCTTCCGGAACCAACCGCCAATCATCATGAAGTATAGATACTGTTGTGTGGGCCAAAACTCCTAAATGAGTGCATAAATCATTGTCTAATTCACCTATTGGAATCCCCAACTTATTGTACTTAACCACAATTCTTCCACATTTTTTCTTTTCATATTCTGTATATGGCCAATAGAAACACCTCTACTATGGATGCTATCCTCTGATTTGTCTCCATCACTTGTATCTTCTCCATCATCTTCATATTTTTTTGAATTTTCTCCACCAGAAAAATTAGGAATGGGTTTAAGTTTGCATTGCATTGGAGCAGCATCACGCTATTCATTTCATCAGATACACCATCTGACAGCTGGTCATCATCATTGTTACAATGTGCATCTTCATTTTTACGCTTCTTCTTATCCATGTCAAAACTGCAAAAATAATTTATAATTTATCATAATCAAGTCAAAACAGCAAATATAATTCATAATTGATCATAATCAAGTCAAAACAACAAATATGATTCATAATTGATCATAACCAAGTCAAAACATCAAAAACTGAATAAACTTACACTGAAACGTGCACAACTAATTACACCCAAATTCCATCTTTTCGATCTCCTATGTATACACCAAAGTCGTCATCATCATTCACCGGTAATTCATTTGCAATGAGAGCATGATCCATCACATTGTCTATATCATCATTAGTACCTTTATTCGGCATACGACACACTACATACCATTTTTCATCACTTGGATCAGATACGTAAAACACTTGTGTTTCCTGCGAAGCCAAAATGAATGGTTCTGACTTACGGCCTAATCCTTTGAGATTTACAAGTGTGCATCCAAGCTCATCTTTTAATATGACACCATCAACATTCTCTACCCAATCACACTTGAAAACTTCAACTCTAAATATATTGTAATTGATATCCCAAATCTGATCTATAACTCCGTAAAATCCCATGTCACGAGTTTTAGGATTTTGATCCTTAGAACTCGCAACTTGCATGGTTGAAGCAATAATAGTTACACCACTATTCTAAGTCTTTCGAATTGCGTCTTGCTCACATGTTTAAAAATGATATCCATTCACATCATATCCAAAGTGTTTGTAAACAATGGGAGAAGGACCATGAGACAACCAACGCAATGTTTCTGAAACTTCAACATCATTGCGTATTAATTCATAAACCTAAGAAAGCAATTCATAATCAATAACATACAAACTAAAATAAAAAATGAGAACCATAATGTAACTATATGATTATGATATATTTTAACCTTATTCTTGAGCCAAGCAGCAAAGTGTTTGTTGTGTTCAGTCTTATACCACTGCTCAGATCTTTTTGAATGCTTTAATCTTATGCACTCAAAATGCTCACTTCCCCATTAAATGAACAGAAAAAAATTCATTGATAATGTTTATAAAAGCAAGCAATAAGACATGTATTTTAACAAAGAAAATAATAAATTATCCATAAATGGTTGAATTTCAACTATATTCTCCAAAATCCACAAGTGGGCTTGGAACATCAAAGCTGAATCAGGCTGGATTATTTCCAGTCCACCAATTGATTTTTCAATTGATATACTCTGCATGTATCCTTCCGGTACACCAACTGTTTTCATATCTGACATGTATATGGAGCAAAATTCTAAGCCTTCCTCGGCAATACAACATTCTGGACAATTATGATTCCTCACATAACTCTTCAACGTTTTCATATTTCTCTCGAAGGGATACATCCAACGAAGAAAAATAGGCCCACATTGTCTCACCTCACTCACCAAGTGCACAGTTAAATGGACCATTATATCGAAGAAATATGGAGGAAAACATTTTTCTAGCAAACACAAAGTTACTACAAGATCCTTCTCTAACTGATCCAATGTTGTGACATCAACAACTTTTGCACATAAAGCATTATAAAAACATAACCTCATGACTGCTTTTTTAACATGCTTATTCTTCAAACTCCTTAATGCAATTGGCAAAAGTTGCTGCATTAAAACATGGCAGTCGTGGGACTTCAGTCCTTGAAGTTTCAGTTGCTTCATACAAACTAGACTCAGAATGTTGGAAGAATATCCTTTCGGAACTTTAATATTTTTTAAACATTTACAAAAGATCATTTTCTCTTCCTTTGTCAATGTGTAACATGCCGGAGGAAGCCAAGTCTTATTTTTTTTTCTTAACTCGCGGTGCTAACTTTCCTAATTTTCAAAGCGACTAGATCCATCCTCGACTTCAAGCCATCTTTAGACTTACCCGGAATATGAAGCAAAGTCCCGTATACACTCTCACACACATTCTTTTCAATGTGCATAACATCTAATTGGTGTCTCACAAGTAAGTTCTTCTAATACTCTAAATTGTAGAATATTGATTTCTTCTTCCACCATAATCTCTCATCAGAATCATCCCCATATTTTCACTTCTTCTCATTTTTCTTCCCATATGTATTGTCAACACATTCAACTAAGTGTAATATTTCCTCATCATTCAACTGTACATGGGCTGTTTGCTCTTCTATTTCGTTGTCAAAGGCAGATTTTTGCCATCTGTATTTATGTCCTTCTGGAAGCCAACGACGATGACCAAGATACACATTTTTCTTGCTATGTCAAAGTCTACATCAGAGAGTATCAACACCACAATATGGATATGCGTAATAACCCTTAACGATACAACCCGCTAAAATCCCATAGGCAGGAAAGTCATTTATAGTCCACATCAAGACAACCCGCAAATTGAATACCTCTTTCTTGAAATAATCAAAACACTCAACCCCGTCTTTCCATAAGATTTGTAAATAATCTAATAAAGGTGCTAAGTAGACATCAATGTCATTCCCCGGTTGTTGTGGACCAGAAATTAGGAGAGACAACATCAAGAATTTCCTTTTCATACAAAGCCATGAGGGAAGGTTATAGGTTGTAAGAACAATTGGCCAACATCTATATGTACTTCTAAGGGAGCTATGTGGGTTGATTCCATCTGCTGATAAATCTAGACGGAGGTTCCTAGGGTCTTTTGTAAACTTAGGCCACTTCTCATCTATTAACTCCCAAGCTTTCGAATATGTTGGATGTCGAAGCTTCCCATCTCGGATCCTCTCTTTTGCATGCTAAGTTAAGTCTTTGGCTGTTTGAGAGCGCTGAAACATTCGACGAAACCTAGGGATAATAGGGAAGTACCATAAAACCTTAGAGGGTATCCATACTCTATCTTTTTCGCTCCAATTTTTTTTCCATCTTGAAACAGAACATGTAGGGTATTTTTCCAATTTTTCATACTGTTTTCTATGAAGTATGCAATCATTAGGGAATACATGAATTTTAATATACTCTAACCCTAAAGCAGTCATTGTTTTCTTAGCATCATAAAAAGACACAGACAATTCATTTCCCTCAGGCAAAATCTGAGATATAAGATTCAATATCTCAGAAAAGCTTTTGTCAGATAAACCAAACTTACCCTTGATATTAAAAAGTTTAACTAGAGCACCTAACTTAGTGAAATTTATGCATCATGGATATAAAGGTTTCTCTGCGTCTTCAAGAAGATCTTTAAAAGCTTTATTATCGACACAGTTATTAAAAGCATCAGTAACCATATCTACAGTGTCCCCATCATTGTAGTTAGACTCAAACTGGTTACCGATTCTAGAGTACATATTTTCAGACCTTTCCCCATGCCAAACCAGATTTTATATTCACTATCTATCCCATGAAATAACAAATGTTCAGATGCAACTTTCACTGACTGAAAAAGACAAATTTCCACGTTGAGTGCAAGGACACCTAATCACACTACTATCTACAACATTGGCTACAACAAATTGCAAAAATTTCTTAACCCCTTTATCATATTCATGTGATAATCGAGAACATGACATCCAAGACTTATCCATCAACGAACAGTTATAAGAACAACATCTAACACACAACAAAAGGCATGCACACATATCATTCAACCACATTTTTAAAAAATATACCAATGCAGATTTTTTAATTTAAAAGTAAACATAATGTAGCTCAGCAACGAAACCAACAAAGCAACTTCTAAATTTTCAACACCGATTTTAGGGTTCAGAACGATTTTAGGGTTCAGATTTTGGTTTGTAGCAGCTAAGAATGAATTTATACTTGATAAAAACTGATATTTAACAGCAATGTAACCTTGTTGTGCACGCAATAATTTTTCTTAGCAAGCTTCAATACCCTAACACATTAGGCTGAAAACGACGGGCGAAGAATGCTAGGTTAGCAACTCAGAACGAAAACAGATGGAACGAAATCGATAGGTTAGCAGCTCAGATGGAATGAATAAGAAAGGAATTTTATCGATGGGTTAGCAGATGGAACGAAGAATAAAGATCTGTAAGTTCGACCTAATCGATGGGTTTAACTTAGCATAAATCGGGTATGGGCCAGTTTTTATGTGTTGGGTCGGGTCAACTAAAAAACAATGGGTCAACTCTATAAAACCGTCACACAACATGTGACGGTGAAAATACCCATCATATGACTGTCATAATTTTTTGACAGTTTAAATACCTATCACACAGATGTCATAAGTATCTGTTGACCAAGAAGTCAAGGGAAAAACTGTCACACTATGTGACAGTTGAATAAACGGTCACACTCTGACTGTCACCGTATGTCCTTTTTCTTTTAGTGCAACTTGAAAGTACTGCCCAATGTTCTTGGCGATTAAATACATGACAAGAAGGTCCACATCATCCTACGTTCGAGAAATATGTCGGTTTAGCTCTCGAGTCATGGAGAACAATTCAGAGAAAAGAGTCAAGGGGTAAATGGAAATGTACTCACTCTGTTTATTAATAAAAAAAATTTATATTTTTTTTGTGGTTACAATTTATTTTTCATACATTGAAAATTTATTACAAACAAATTTTTGCACGTCAAGTGAGAGCAAGTCTGCCCTCCATCTATTCTCACACAAATCGAATCTGCAAAATTTTGAGTCAATTGTTACGGCGGTCGTAAGGAAGATTAACAACATTGTGTGCATAAATATCTATGTTGTTGCATTCAATGAACGCGATCATGTTGGTACGACGACAAGTAGCAAGCTCAAATTTGATGGATTTAATAAAAATAAATACTTTATCTTTCTTAGAGATACTAAAGAAGAGAAAATCTTCAATAATGGGGGCAAATTTTTGTGACGAATCTCTTGTTTTCTATCCAAGTGGTTTCTCGTCAAAGCCGCAAAATCATAAGTAATGGTCAAACAATGTAATCCTTCACGAAGCCCCAAAATCACAAGTAATGGACGAACAATGTAATCATAACTTTTTATGTGTAATTCAAGTCTTGTCTTTGAGTTTTATCAAGCTTATACTCCGACTAGCTTTGAAGTAGAGGCATTTCTAGACATTAAAATTTTACTAGATTTAAGTGTGTCTCTACAAGACGAGACCAATTCATGTTCTTCAAACCTAAGATCTTGTAGAATTTCTTAGAGATCACTCCATCTTAAGCCCTAGATCACACCTATAAAATGGGTACATATCTCATTGAGGAGTCGTCTCTAACAACCCATAAACTCTTGGATATTCACAAAGAGATCAAAATATCAAATATTTATTTTCTCAAAGCCAAAGTGATCAAGAGACGTTCTTCCTCAAGATCAACTCGAGTACCATGGTGCTGCTCGACTTTCTTGGCGATCAAATACATGACAAGGAGGTCCACATCATCATACGTTCGAGAAATACACTACTAACAGCCATCGTATCACGAAATACGGGAAAGAATCAAGAGAATACACAAAAGTGTGTACTCACAACCTTAATAAATAAAATCACTTTTTTGTGATTACACTTTATTTTCCTTACATTGGGAAAGTTTGTTGCAAGCAAATAATTTTTGATTTATTAATTTTACACTCTTTACCTTTTTATTTTGGTATTTATGAAATTAATTATTTAAAAAGTGTAATTTTAAGAAAGGGTAAATCGATCAAGTTATAATTTTTTGAATTAATAATAAATAAGTTAAACCTAATTTAAAAGGGAAGTCCGGTGCACTAAGCTCCCGCTATGCGCGGAGTCCGGAAAAGGGTCGAACCACAAGGGTCTACTATACGCAGTCATACCTCACATTTCTGAAGTTAAACCTAATTATTACAAAAATAAAGAAAATAAACATAATATTACAAACCACAAGAAAATTTTGTATTATAAATCTATATTTGAGGGGATGTCTTTGTAACTATCCCTTTAAACTATAAGTTGCACGTTTTTATTTTCTACATCTTTTTTTCCTGTTTTATTAATAAATAATAAAATTTCAATATGCAGTCTGTCATCGTTTCATTTCAGGTTTGGACTTCTATGAAATGTAAATTTAACTAATAAGAGAGCTGTGGTAGGATGAATAGCATTTCTTTCACCCTTAATTAGAGGTCTCGGAAACAAATATTTCTATTTCCTGAAGTTAAAAAGTTTTCTTACCTTAATCAATATTTATTCCAATTTATATCAACAAAGAAGATGTAGGACTTACCGTATGCTACGAAAGCTTATTTTCACCAAGAACTTAGGGTCATTTTTTAAAGATTAAGATGTATGCCCATATTTAAATATGAAGATATTACATTTAAATTTAAATATTGAATAATTAAGATTATTTATTTTTTTAATATCTGAATATTTATAATTTATATTTACCTAAAAGTTAATAATTATAAAATTTAAATAAAATAAACTTAAAAATTATATTCACAAGTATTAAGTAGTAAGGTTCTTGTTGGTGGAGGTATTCGACCGTAGTGGTAGTACTTGTGCGGTGGAGTGGCGACGGTAGTTAGCAACGGCAATCGATAATTATGAAGATGGTAGTTGTGATAGTGACTGATGATCGTGGTAGATGGAAGAGTGGTGAAATGTCATCCTTATAATTATTTTAAAACTAAATAATCTCCTAATAATTTTAAGACTATTGATTCATATTTTATTCATACCATTAAGTGGTAAAATTTTAAAAACATAATCTATTGTACAAATCATTTAGATTCAAACCTCCAATGGACCTTAGTGCTATCTTTGCTTAGCGTCATTTCACATATTAACTCGTACTCGGATCATTCCAAATTGAATTATCGCTTTTACTTTTATATTATGTCAAATAACATATCTATAATAATAATAATAACAATATACCCAGTGAACTTTCAGTCTCTCATAAGTGGGTTTGGAGATGGTAAAGAGTATGTAGACTTTGCCCCTACTTCGTAAAAATAGAGAAGTTATTTCCGGAAGACCCTCCATACAACAATAAAAAAATAACATATCTACTTTCTACAAATAATTTCTACACATTTAATATCCACAAAAATACTACATATGACTTCAATTTTACTCTTTTTCGTTTCTTTTTTCTATCTCTATATTTAAAAAGATGCATATATACTCCTCATGTTCTCTCACCAAATATTAAACTCAAACTTATTAATTTTCTCCCTTAAATTCAGACATTCAATTTTTGAAACAAAGAATGTATAGATAATATATCAAATTGATGGGTTAATATACCTATGAATTTAGTTTCATAAGACAGAAAAATGAAATATAGTTCTTTGAGGGATGGGGGGAAGGGAGGATGGGATTAAGTACATCGGCACAGAGGAGAGGAGCTATGAACAAAGTGAAGTTACACTTTGAACACGGTCTAGTTAAAAAGAAAGAGAATCCAAAAATTATTTAAGAAAAAAAAAAAAAGAAAGATCAAGAAAACAATGGTCCTTTTATGTTTGTTTATTCTAATAGTACTTCTTACAACAGCCTTTGCATTCAGACTCTAAATCTAAGGAAAGATGCTTCAAAATAATACTTTGACCAGTATTATGCTAATGTTTATGATAAAGGTGATTCTTTCATTAGTTTATTTGTAATTCTAATATATAGTTGACTGTGTGTGACTGTCCTACTAAGCGCAGCCTCCATTAACTTAATTATGTGATTAGTGCTATGACATCTGTAAAGCAGCTATGATGAAAATAATTAGCCATTAACTTTAAAAAATTCAGCTGAGGCCTGCAGCGTGAGTTCGAACTCTGGTGGGAGCAATTTGCTCTCTTCTGAGGTAGGATCTTGTAGGTGATATCAGTTGTTCTGCTTTCAAACTCTGGTCATTCAGGCACATCCCGTGATTTACTGGTAGTAGTGCTGAGGGACCGGGACTACTATCTCCAGGAATAGTCTGGCGTAAGTCGGGAAGCTGGATATCAAAAAACAAATTCAAGTTTTAAGAGTTTAATTTTTAATATTTTAGCATTGACTTTATTATATTTTTTAAATTATAAATTTATACATATTATTTGTTGTATTTTTTATTAATTTTTATATATAAATTTATGCCGTATATTAAAATACTAAATTCAGAAGAACCTGGTATCAAAAGGTTACATCTACCGTAACTTCAATGGATAGTTTTTTGAACTTATAACGACTATTTTTTTGAACTTATAACAGCCAGTTTTTTGAACGTATTACAACAACAACAACATACCCAGTAAAGTCCCATAACGTGGGGTCTAGGGAGGGTAGAGTGTACGCAGACCTTACCTCTACCTTGATAGGTAGAGCGGATGTTTCCGAGGGATCCTCAGCTCAAGACAAAGCACAAACACAAGCAAAGTAAGAAAATAAGTCATGCTAGCGCATTCTGAAAATGAAGCAGTAACTAATGCATGTACATAAGATAAATAAAGAACATTAAAAAATACATAGCAGTAGAAATCAAATGCTACTATAAAGTACTACTGCGCCTACTGGTATGATAGTCTAAGTCGGCCTACAATAATAACACTACAACTACCAGTTTGTAAGAGTAAGTAGGGCTACGCTCGACTACCTACTACCCTTCTACCCTAATTCGTGTCCTCCACAACCCTTTATCTAAGGTCATGTCCTTGGTAAGTTGCACCTGTGCCATATCCCGTCTAATCACCTCTCTCCAATACTCATTCGGCCTACCACTACCCCTCATGAACCCGTCCATAGCCAACCTCTCACACCTTTGCACTGGGACATTTGCGTCTCTCCTCTGCACATGTCCGAACCATATAAACCTCGCTTCCCTCATCTTATCCTCCACCGAGGCCACTCCCACTCTGTCCCGTATATCATCATTTCTAATACTATCCCTCCTTGTATGCCTACACATCCATCTCAGTATCCTCATCTCTGCAACTTTTATCTTTTGGATGTGCAAAGTCTTGAATGGACAACACTCTGCCTCATAAAACATAGTCGGTCTAACCACCACCCTATAGAACTTACCTTTAAGTTTTGTTGGCACCTTTTTATCGCATAAGACTCCAGATGCGAGCCTCCATTTCATCCACCCTGCCCCAATACGATGTGTGCCATCGTTATCAATCTCTCCATTATATTGGATAATAGATCTGAGGTACTTAAATCTTTCTTTCTTCGGAATGACCTGAGTACCAAGCCTCACCTCCATGCCTGTCTCAAGGTCGCTCCTGTTACTGAACTTACACTCAAAGTATTATGTCTTGGTCCTACTCAACCTGAACCCTTTAGACTCCAGAGTCTATCTCTAAACCTCCAGTTTAGCATTCACTCTGTTGCGAGTCTCATCAATCAGGACTAAGTTGTCTGCGAATAACATACATCATGGCACCTCCCCTTGGATATGTCGCGTCAGGCCATCCATCACCAAGGAAAATAAGAATAGACTAAGAGTTGATCCCTTGTGCAACCCCATCGTCACTGGGAAGAACTCTGAATCCCCTCCTACTCTTCGTACCCTGGTTTTGGCTCCATCATACATATCCTTAGTCGCCCTAGTGTACGTCACATGTACACATCTAACCTCCAAACATATCCATAGAACCTCCCTAGGAACTTTCTTGTATGCTTTCTCGAGGTCGATGAAAATCATATGTAAGTCTCTTCATCTCCCTATACTGATTCACCAACCTCCTAATAAGATGAATGACTTCTGTAGTCGAACTCCCCGATATGAATCCAAACTTGTTCTCAGAAATAGACACATCTTTTCTTACCCTCATCTCCACGACCCTTTCCCTAACTTTCATAGTGTGGCTTAGCAGCTTAATACCCCTATAGTTATTGCAACTCTGGATATCACCTTTGTTCTTATACAAAGGAATCATTGTACTCCACCTCCATTCTTCGGGCACTCTCATCGTCTCAAAAATGATGTTAAACAACTCAGCCATCCACTCCAAACCTGCCCTGCCTGTGCTCTTCCAAAATTCAACTAGGATCTCATCGGGCTCGGTCGCTCGTCCCCTGCGCATCATGGGAACAACACCCTTAACCTCCTCAACCTTAATTCTTCTACAATACCCAAAATCTCGGTACCTACCAGCTTGCTCCAGATCTCCTAGCATAATATTTATGTCTCCTTCTTTGTTCAAGAGTTTATGAAAGTAAGATTGCCACCTCCACCTAATATGTGCGTCCTCAACCAGTACTTTTCCATCCTCGTCCTTGATGAACCTCACGTGATCCAAGTCATGGGCCCTCCTCTCTTTGCCTTGGCTAGTTTGTACAACTTCTTATCTCCACCATTTTCCTCTAATTCCACATACATGTGTTTAAAAGCCGCAGTTTTCACCGTCATAACCGCTAGTTTTGCCTCCTTCCTCGCCATCTTATACAATTCCCTATTCGTCCAATTCTCCACATTATATTACTTTCTATCAATTTTGCATACGCCATTTTTTTCGCTTCTACCTTCTCTTGAACTTCACCATTCCACCATCAGTCCCCTCGATGCCTACCACGGCTACCCTGCGAGACCCCTAGCACTTCTATAGCCACCTCCCGAATACAACTGGCAGTCATGTCCCACATACCGGTCACATTCCCACTATTCCCCCAAGCCCCCTTGGCCATTAACCTCTCCCCCATCTCATTTGCACTAGTCATGGTCAGAGTCCCTCATTTGATTATTAACCTGTCATCCACAACCCTCCTCTTCTTTTCTATCTTGATCTCCAAATCTATCACCAAAAGCTTATGTCGGGTTGTAAGGCACTCCTTTGGAATAACCTTGCAGTCTTTACAAAGACCGTTGTCAACCTTCCTAAGGAGCAAAAAGTCTATCTGAGTATTAGCCACCGAACTACGGAAAGTCACCAAGTGCTCCTCCTTTTTTAGGAACCTCAAATTGGCTATCACCATCCTAGAAGCTCTAGGGAATTCCAAGAGTGAGATGCCTACCCCGTTCCTGTCCCCGAGGCCAAATCCTCCATGCACGTAATCATAAACCCATGGAAGTGACCCAATATGTCCATTAAAATCCCCTCCTACAAATAACTTCTCAGTGGGTGGTAAACCCCCACCACTTCGTCCAAATCCTCCCAAAAACGCTTCTTCTCTTCCTCATACAGGCCTGTCTGCGACGCATAAGGACTAATAATATTCATAGTGAACCCTCCAACTACCAACTTAATCCTTATCATTCTGTTATTGACCCTCTTAACCTCTACCACCTAATCCCTTAGCTCGCTGTTTACCAAAATGCCTACCTCATTCCTATACTTCGACCTACCCGAGAACCATAACTTATACCCATCTACCTCCTTAGCCTTTAGTACTACCCATCAGGTCTCCTAGACATATGCTATATTAATCTTCCTCTTCTTAATAATTTTAGCTAGTTCTATGGACTTCCCCGTTAAAGTCCCAATGTTCCAATATCTTATTCTCATCTTAGCATCTCCTTTATCCCATTAACCCCTATCTCTCGCCCCCATTCCCACCTGAGAACATGACCCTAGTCTACCATTAGTCACCAGAGCTACTAAAGCGGATATAAACTAATCAAAAGTTCACACTAAAAGGAGCAGGAATCAATACTATAGCACAAGTCCGCAAGAATGTAGAAGCAAGTCTAACTACTATGACAAGAATGATATAACTATAGGTTAGAATGTAAAATTTAAGATTTAGTAAACGAAGAAAAAAAATAAAAAATTGCTACAAGGATAAGAGATTAAGAATCAGTAAGAGCGACCAGAGGTACCAACTACAGTTGGGTAGGGAAATGTTCACCGTCGTGACACTACTCATAGGCGGAAATAGTTGGAACACCGATTACTAACTCCAGTTGGGTAGAACCTGTTTTCTACCAGAAACTATTATTCACCACTGAAAAATATTGTTCACCGTCGGAAAGTTCTGTTCACTGCCGAAAAATACTATTCATTGCCAGAAAGTACTGTCACCGTTGGTGGCTGCTGGATCTGCCTATGCAGATCTGGCCAAAAATATGTGGTGGCTGGTCAGAACAGGTGTTCCTATCGTTGGTTTTCCATCAGAACAGATGGAGGATTGGGGGTGGGAAGTGAGTTTTGCTTTTGAGTTGGCCGGAAATGGTAGTGCCGAAGCCGCCGAATATGGTGGTTCCGATGCAATCGGGGGCGACAATAAGTTTGCAGCCTTCTGAATTTCTTTAGCAGCAGCAGATGCAAGATGGAACAAGCATAGCCCTAAATTGCTGGCAATGGTTAAAATAAATGATAAACACAACAATAATAAGAAATAAGAAAGAATGGAGTAACCTAACAGAGAAAGATGAGATGTGCAGAGGTGGAATATCTTTTTGAACTTATTAGTTAATATTAAATATTATTTTTATAAAGACTTGTATTTTTTTTAGCATTTATAGAAAAACAATTCAAGTAAGAACTATTAAGTAATTAAATACGACAATTCTTAATAAATTCAATGGCTAAAGCTTTTACGTTTATTCAATAGAACTTTCAAATTTCATACACTATGACACAAATACAAAAAGATCACCTAATCTATGCAACCACCTTCTAAGAAGGGTTCTTTTTCAACTAGGCCTCTAAGTAGCTAATTGTAAATTATCATAATAATACTTGTACATTTGTACATAGAATTTTTCTAATCTTCGTATCGCTTCCTTTGGACTAATTTCTGTAATTGGCAATGATGCTTGACGTTCCATATGTGTCATGTCGTCGTCGCTATTAGTATTCTTCTTCTTCTTCCGCTAAAAGTTGCCTCTGAAGCTACTAATTGATTCGATCCTAACTAGAAAATATCAAAACATTAACAAATATGCTGAAATTAATATACGAGAAATCTGTAGATGAGAAAGAAAAAAAAAGAGATTATAATAAAAGAAAGAAATAATCAAATCAATTATAAATTGTGACCAATCAACATAGGACTTTATACCTACACCTATTAATCAATATCCAAAAGAGTGAATTTTAATTTAAGGGGCAATGGAACTTTAACTCATACATGAAAATTTAATCATAGATTACTGTCACAACCCAATTTACTAAGCCGTCACAACCCAAGGGCACTTTGGCGAAATTATATGAGAATGTTAGTAAGATTGTATGTTTAGTAATTAAGGATCAACTTACGGATTATGAACCAGTTCAGTGATGGTTTGGATTATCGCTTGGGTACTAAATGATTTTTGATCGGAATAACCAGAGTGGGTCGGTACCTTTCTAGCGGAGGAAATTTATAAAGGATGGTGCATAGGATGTGTTGGATTGGGAAAATCTTTCAGTTTTAAAGTTTGAGTGACGCGAGGGAAACTCTCGGTTATTTAGGTATGTAGTGTTCTACTCTCTAGGATCGGCTCAACTATTTTTCGAGACCTATGCTATTTCAGTACGCTCTTGAGCATGTTTGAGTAATGATCGATCGTTAGTGGTGATTCTGATTTGAATGAAAGGTGGAAATTGAAGAATTAAGATAAATGCATGATCGATCTGATCGATCTAATTTGAAATGAGTAAGGTACCTCTTCGAGAAAAGGGAGGATTTGGATTCGAAGAAACAAAATTTCTTAAGTTAGGTGTGGATTATGGTGATATTATTTTTGCATCTTTCAGATGGGGTGAAATTGTTTAGTATGCTCGGACGAGTAGATATATGGTAATTGACTAAGTGTTATGACGAAGGTTCCATGGGATTTTGTATTGATGACTGCATTGTATCAAGATGGGTAATTACGCAGCATTGTTGAATAAATGGTCTAGGATGGATTAATAAGAAGGAATCTTCCGAATCTCTTTAGTTTGAAGGTTAAGGTTTCTTTTTTTAGGAGAGGCTATGATTGTGGTGGTAGGTTATGTTGAAGCATTATTGACTAATAGCATGAATGAGTAGTTCAATACTAAACACTTGAAAGTAAATGCACAAGATAAGGTACTGGATGTAAGGTTGATATGTCATGATTTGGTAAGGCTAGTAAATTGTGAGATTCGATACATTTTGAATGGTTAAGGCATAACGATATATTACAATTAGAGGTTTGATGAGGTGTTCGGAGTTGTGGGTGAGTTAAGAAAAGGCACTAGGAGGATTTGATGTATTTAGAGTTCATGGGATTTGATGTATTTTGAGTTCAATACTACGTGGACGACTTGGATAAAATTCAGCTTTAGGAATTAATGGTATGGAAGCATCACTGGGTCTCATCGAAGTTTGCAAGTAAGATTGATGATATTTTTTAGGATAGCAACTATTCAAAAGTTCTAATGGGTTACACTGGTACTACACAAGGTATTGAGGAGGTACAATTGATCATGAAAGGTTTCTGGAGTGGTTAGTGGAGTTTTCTAAGGATGGGGCACGATAAGGTAATTAGTAGGGGTGCGTATAGTAGGGTTATTTGAAGACTTGAGTAGATTTGGGAGATGAGTTTTGACTGAGAGGTTTTAACTCTGGATTACGGAATTAACGAAATTGAAATTAGCATAATTGGCTTTGGATAAGATCATTTTGATGAAATTGCTTAGGATGGTCTCAAATAAAGCAAGGGATTATTTCCTAGCAAGAGGAAGTCATAATTTGGACATGTGGCGTGTTTCTAACTGTTTCTAAGAAATCTTGATATGAAGGACGACACTGATAGTTATGAAGAAGATTAGTAGGATTAGATTATTTTATCGGTACATGTTGGACTATGGTTGTGACTACAACTAGAGGATTGTGGAGATTAAGCTGGTATTTGTGCGATCAATTGGACGCGTATATAGGTATGATTATGATCATATCATTGAATTTGAGCGGAGTCAGTTCTTATATTCGAGAATTAAATGTGAAAAGAATTTTGGTTATGAAGAAATATAAATTTGGGTTTTCAGCAAAGTTAAATGTAGTTTTGATTGATACAGTGAACAAGCGGTACTACCGGTATAATTCTTGCCTATTGAGGCTATAATGGAGAATCCTTGGTTACTCGTCGACTTTCATATTTCCCTTTTTCCGTTCGAGGACGAACGTTTGTTTAATTTGTATTTGATGTAACGACCCATTTGGTCGTTTAGGCATTTTATTCTTTTACCCCTGTTGACCCTTCTTGTAGCATCGTTAGAGTTTATTCAACTTGCGGGGATGGGTGGAGCAGTTCCAGAGATATTCTGGTGAGTCTTGATTGATTTTGAGGAAATTAGAAGCTTTTAAGTTCAATAAGTGAAAAGTATTGACCAATAGTTGGATTTTGGGTAAATGAGTCCTTTTTCGAAGTTTTGTTGATTCCATTAGGTCTGAAATGTGTTTATGACTTAGTCGAATTGTTAGTTCGGATTTCGAAGGGTTCGGGTGCGATTTGGGTTATTGATTGAGAAACTAGTTAAGTTAAGAAATTAGAGTTGAACACAATCAACATCGGGTCAAGTCGATATCGTTTGATGTTTTGAAAGTTCCAACAAGTTTGTATGATGATTTTGGACTTGTCCGCAAGTGATGATAAGATTCCGATGAGTTTTGAATAGTTTTGGGTTGTGTCATGTTCGTGTTTTATGTGTTTGCATCATTTCTTTATCCATAAGGAAATCATTTTGAGAAAATTACCTTTGATTTGTGTTTTGATTGAACCATTAGATTTGTATCATAATTATGAAGTCAGATAAAAAAGAATCATCAAGTTTCGACACCGTATGAGGGAGTTATGCCCATTTTAGTATCGGAGAGGATAGTTGTTTTGGTGTGGCCGCCGAAGCGAAAATGCTGGACTAGAAAGTTATTTTAAAACCTATCTTTTCCAACTTCTAACCCCATTCTCCCAAATACGTTTCTTGGACTAAGGAGCTCGGTAGGAGGAGAAATTGAAGGGTTTTTTCTAGGAAAATCTTGGGGTAAGATTCTTTAACTTGTTTTATGATTTTTCATTGAATTGTGTAAAGATTTCATGGTAGGAAACTTGATTTTGAAAGAGGGGTTTTGTGGCACTAGGTTGAAATTGAACCATCTTTACTATAAATCTTGTGTTGTTGGAAAATTTTCTCAAATTGAATCATTTAATCATTAGGGTAACTAGTTGCTAAGATTGAATCTCTTTTTGACTTAAAATTTGGATTATGGAAAGTAAGGGTTTGATGATAATGAACCCTAAGTTGGCAATATTTTTTTTAATGAAATTTGTGGATGTTTTTGGAAGAATTTCATGACTTGTGGCTTGGGTTGGTTATTTCTAACTTCAATTTCGATTTCTAAACAAGTTTCCAAACGGATTAAAATGTGGCTTTTCTTATAAATTGGGTTCTTTGATGAATTGATGAAATTGATGCTAAGTTGGGAATAGTTTGAAATGATAATTAGTATTTGGACTTCCTAAGCTTTGGGTAAACCATTTTTAACCTAAAGTTCTGATTTTACCCTTGTGGGCTCGAGGTCACTTGTGGGTTTGAATTTTCAGATTCTTTTAAAAATCTTATCTTTAGGGTTATGTCTTAGAATTACGTGCTAACATAGAATCGATGATATCTAGACTACGATCGTTCGGAAACGCTATGAAAAGGCAAGGCCTTCGCGTGAGAGTGAGTTTGTGGCACCTACTTAGTCGTGAGGTAGGCTATGGTTTACTTTTCTAGACTTTGATAGAATCATATAGTGTATAAAAATATTGAAGGATATTGAGCATGTTGGGGGTTCCACCTTAGTCATTGTGATGAGCGTTTGTGTGGGCACCGGTGTTGAACTGTATTGAAGGTTGTTTTTTGGGAGTCATCTTTAGGGTTGATTTCGACTATTGTTATGTAGGCTTGTTGTCATTATGTGGGCTTGTCGCCATTGATTGATACTTCTTGTATTTACTCATCACATATGCCTTTTGATAGGAAAGACTGATTATGTGGAATTATGTGTGATTTATAATTATGAGGCATGTGTTATTCATCTCTTGAACTTGATTGCATCTCATACTTTATGACTTCTTGCCTTATTATTGTTGCATGCATACACTCATGATTATGCTTATATTGAGATGGAGTGGTATGAAATGTTGTGGGTCCAATGAGACCAGAAAATAAAGGTAATGATATTATTATTAGATGTCCTGGAAACAATGAGATGATGATAATGCTTTGATATGGCTCTACCAATGAGTCTGGGGATCTAGCCAGACTATGGAATTTTCAGCTAGTTGTGAGCATAATATAGATGTCGTGGGTCCCTCATGGGTCACTTTTATATAGCAAAGTCATATAGAGTGTGTATATCGGTTGATTGAGAGGTACTTTCGTATTGCATCATACTCAAGACATTGTATACATTTCATAAGCATCTTATTCATATCTGGTTATTGGATATGTCTGTTGGTGGTGTGATTAGATAGTATAATTGACATAGTTGATGATTTTCGTGTATACTATTTGAGTGTTAGTGTCTGATCTAAGAGGGTGAAGATTAAATTCAAAATGGGAATAATTGCCTACTTGATAGGGAATCTATAGTCTAAATAAATAATATGTTGTTGTTGTAACTATCATCTCGTGTGATTTAGATATGTCAAAATCGATCCTAATTAGGAGACTCATGATCGTAATTACCTATTCGAACATAATAGGGCTATGCAATAATCTTGCATGTACCAATGTCATTAATGTACGGATAGTAACAAAGTGTACGAGTTATAGAGAATATCAAGCCAATAAGACTAATGTGTGTCTAATATATACTTATGTGAAAGGTTTGTGATGTGTTTTTGTCCTTTAAGTGTTCGACTATCCCTTCCAGGAAAACCTATGATGTTATGTGGTTTGGTTAACTGTGACTCGATAGTATTTAATGGAGTATAATGGACTTATTTCTAGGTAAATTATGTATCCCTACGTGATTGAGATGACTTAAAGTGTTGAACCATCTCTATTATTGAATGTGTCTTATGTGATATATCAGACTGTGTAGATTAGAGATACTTGTGTGTCAACTTGATCTTTATGTCCCTTACATGTTTTCTGTTGTTGTCGATCTATGATGCCTACCGGGGTATGTTATGTACACATGCTAAACTGCTTCATCTTTTACGTAGATGCAGGTACATCGATCCATCCAGATTACAGACTTAAAGAGTACGGGAAAATTTAGGGTGGGCCACTCATCTTATTGGCGACCCTGATCTTCATCTGTGGTTGGATTGTCTTATTTATCCAAGACTGTTTTTAGCTTTACTTTTTATTCTTTGTACTCATAGTAGCTCTTGTACAAGTCAGACCAGGTCTTGAGAAATGATGTAATCTAGAGGTTATTGATATTTATATGTTTTGAAATAAAGTAATGTTATTTATTTACAACTCTCGTTATTATTTCACAATGTTCAATTGTTGTTAAATAATTTTGGGGATAATTCACCTACTGAGGAGATAGTGTAGGTGCCATCATGACCTGTGATTTGGATCGTGACATGAACTCTTCAATCCAAGTTATCTCCCATATCTATGAAGGATACCACCCGTCTGTAATGCTTGTTAGGTCGTTTTGACTATTTTGCATATTTTCCTGTAAATACCCTTTTCTCTAGTTTTGTTTGATGTTTTTGATGTACGAGGATAGGTGATGCAGTTCTCAAGGCAATAAAATGGAAATAACGGAAGAAAACCTAAGTTCTGAGAAGATGAGCTCGAAATCAAATTATGATGGTTCCGTTAGATTTGAAACTTGATTTTTGACTTAGGTGAATAGTTAGAACGAGACTCGACTGAGTTTTGGAATTGGAAAGTCTTAAGTGAATAAATGAGTTTTAGTAGACTAAAGTCAACATCAAGGGAATTTGAGTTTTTTCGAAGTTTCATCGATTCCATCTGGTCTGTAATGTCATTTATGACTTAGTCGAGTCATTGGTTCGGTTCCCCAGGGTCTCAGGTGTATATTGGACTCTTGATTGAGATTTTAGTAATTTAAGAGATTTGGAGTTGACTTGAGTGAACAATGGGTCAATACGACCTCGTATGAGTATTTTTAGTGTGCGGGCAAGTCTGTTGCATGTTTTAGGAGCTGTTTTCATATTTCATTTGTGTTCGGGAGGTCTCTGATGAGTTTCGAGGGTTGATTCAAAGTTTGGGACTTGATTGAGTTTCTAGTGTCTGGTGAGTCACACCGGCGAGCAATAGCTCGCACATGTGAAGCCGCATGTGCGCATGGGAGGAAGAAAGTGCAAAGTTGGAGTTGGGCAAGGAGGTCGCACCTGCGAGTGCACACCTGCACAAGGGACCTCGCACCTGCGAGTTTTTCCCTTTAAGTGAAACCCCTCACCTGCGTGATATGGGCTGCAGATGCGAAGTCCGCAGGTGTGAGAATAAGGTCGCACATGCGATATAGTTGGCAGGTTTTAAGATTAAATCCCCAATTCATCTTGGACATTGCATTACTCATTTGTGGGACTTGAGAGCTTTGTTCAAGGTCGGTTTTGAGGGGCTTTTTGAGATTTATCAAGGGGGTAAGCTTCTAACTTTCCTTTTATGATTATTTCATTTATTAGTAAAGAATTCCATGATAGAATTTATGATCTGAGAAGAGGGTTTTCGTGGGTTTATGAACCCTATGTCGGAAAATGGATTTTTCTCTAATTAATCATGAAATTAATGTTGCATTTAGTTCATATTTGGTATCTAGACTCCATAGATAAAGGGTAGACTAATTTCGGAATAAATTTTCCGCTTTGCCCTTCGAGGCTCGTAATCCTATGTTTGGTGACCTTTTGGGTTCATAAGTTTTAAATAACAATATGTGTATTGATAGAACCGTGTGATAACGTACTATCCACATTTGAATAGATTGACACCTTTCAGAGTCTTTACAAAAAGGCAAGGCTTTGTTATGATTTGTGAATAACTATTCCAGGCAAGTTTAGATATTGTACCTTACTTAAGAGTCATGGTTGGTCTAACTAATTAAATAAGAGGGCGTAATTGGGATAATAAGAGAGTCTCGATACTTGTGAGGTGACAAGCACTTGTATCGGGTACTGGTGACATGTTATGGGTACTTGCGCCTTTAAATTATGTAGTGAATGCCATGCTTTGTGCACTAGCTGATAGAATAGTACGATCCTCTGAATCTGTTATTGGGGGTATGAAACTCGTACTTTCCTCATTATTATATGCCTATATTTTATGTGATTGTGTGTGTCCCCATCACTCCCTTATACTCGTTTAAAAGTGGAAAAGAAGAAAAAGATCGAGTCATTATTGTGTAAATGGATAAAGGTCGGATCTTTATGGCATAAATTGATTAAAGATAGAATCTTTATTGCATATCATGACTCCTTATTATTGTACATGTCATATTCATGTTTCATATGGTATCTCATGCATGTTATACTTGAGGATACATATGTGGATCCGAAGAGAATTTATTCCGGACAGAGTGATACACTGACATGAGCCTGAGTGTGTAGAGACAGGTATAGTGTAAGCCTATTAATGGCTAAGAACACGAAGGGAAAGGATTTCTGGTGGTATAAGGACTTTGCGAGTCCCTCATGGTCACGATTCATAAAATTTGAATGTGTGTACCGATGATAAGAAATAAAGGCCTTGCATTGCATTCTCATTTTCATCTCATATCATTCCATCTATTTCTTGTTGATTGATGCCTAAACTGTGCTTGAACTCTATTGACTTGATTATGTGATTACTTGACCCGATTTGAGGAATTAGATGTTATAACCTAGGCTTGGACCCACAATTTGAGTATACTTGTAATTACTATTATTATGGCAAATAGTAGTAATCGGAAGACCATCCCTTATCTCTGTTTATGATAGGATCGGTCGACGATGTTGCTGAGTACACGTTGTTTCCCATATTTATGCTACACTTGCTGCACCTTTTTGTTGCAGGTTCGGTTCCTAGCACTAGTGGAACGCGCGATTATCCAGCCAGCTGAGGAGCTGCCTTGGAGGATTCAGGGTGAGCTATTAGTTGACCCATAGCATCGGATTCCCATTTCTACTTTATATTTTTTCAGTCTTTTCATTTCCAAGCTGTATTCGGGTGTTTTGCCCAGACTATGTATTTCATTATTCTAGCAAATTCTTGTACTAGTGACACAAAACTTGGGGGTTGTACTCTTATTCCATATTTTATGAGTTAAACTCCTTTAAAATGTCATACCCCAACCTTGGAGGTGTCATCGGCACTCGGTGTCTTAGCAGCCCGAGCGTAGCACCTCTGAAACATAACCTGGATAGTGTTTGGGCCGACAAGGCCTCATAATGACATTAATAAGACAACTTGAACATAATAACTTGTAAAAGGAGAACATCCCAAACATATATGCATATATATAAGGACGACAAAATAACAATATACACCAGCTGGCCAACAGGAAGGCCGGCAAGACCGTACAAAATAAATGTTCATAAGACCCAAGTCTACAAGCCTGTCTGAGTGACATAAACAACATAAGGTTTGGACAAAGCCCCGCCATACCCATACAAATACATAAAATCGTACAGACTAAAACTAGTACCTCTGGAACGAGTGGAGTGCTCCAATACCACAACTGAGCTGAGAACTTACTGAGGAAGGGTATCAATCCATCTATCTGTACCTACAAGCATGAAACTCAGCATCCCCCAACAAAAGGCACGTCAGTACGAAAGATGTACTGAATATGTAAGATAGTAAGAGTGTAAGTAAGACATCAATGTAAAAGAGTAAAGAAAGATCAACCTGTAATTCGAGACTTGCCACTGTGGGCCATAATATGCATAAATATAATATAATCATGTATATAACGACGTAGGCCTCTGTGGCCAATATCATAATAGCATATATAACGTAGTAGGCCTCTGTGGGCAATATCATCATTTTCATAACCAACTGATCAATGGTTCTATACATGTATATCGTATATATAATGTCGTAGGCCTCTGTGGGAAATAGAGATACATAGCACTTATGTATATACATGCATGAGGACCATGAGAAACATTCTGAGGTCGTCGGAGTGATGTACGGTCGTTGCACCTCCGACAATCGTTATGTGGCTAACATACTATCAGTTCCGGTGAAATCAATAAAGAACACAGAATACCACATAATGAGAAATTAATCTAAGATGCGGAAAGTACTCTCGATAAGGGACAAACAAGATTCAATTAACATCTTCAGGGAATGAATAACATGGACATTTCTAACTAACATAAATATAATCATTTTGGAGGGACGTTCATTTACATTTCGTTTACATCGAAAGGATAAAATTAACATACCTTAGCCTTCTTGTTTACAAAATAAAACTTAAGCAGCCGTAACGCACTTCAATCTACACAACAAGTGCACAACATCACCAATAAAACTACTAGTTAACACGATGAGCGACAAACTCATTTTGGAACCAACTTAAACCCATTTACCCCTTTATTACTTCAATATAACAATATATCAAACATAATAACAAGCATGTTTAGATGATTTCCAACCTTGTATACATCTAGAAAGACAACACTAGATAGCCCAACAAGAGATAATAACAACATAAACAACTCTCAAGTGTTATATGACCACTTCTTCTCCTAACCTACAACATCGTCAATGTACCCATTGTGTAGACAAGCATAACAACAACAACAAAAACAATATAACCAATCTATTCCCCATAATTTCTAGCCATATGCAATCATATGTACAACCCCCAAAACAGTCCCACAAGAGACAACAATAAATTATGTGACTTTAAGTTCTATTTTGTTGTTCTTCATCCAAAATATTAACCAACACATAGATAATATTAAACACAAGAAAGAGAGGGTTAAAATTACCTTATACAGCAAGTACAACCTTCAATCTAAACTTTCGGTCACTTGGAACAATCCTCAACATTACCACAAAGACACTTTTCTTCACTTAGGTTAGCATTTAAGATTGGATTTGGGTAAAACCACCTTTGATTTACCTTTGAACCTTAGAGAACTGTTAGGGAGGTCCTAGGAGAGTATAAGGGCTAAGTTTAGTCTAAAAATGACTTAAACGAAGTGCTGCACCACCTAAATAAAAGGCTGAAACTTTTCACCTCCTAAGTGGGTCCCATGGGGTTTGCCTGTGCAGTCTCGCGAAAATACGAATATCTCTCTACTCCGATGTCGTATCGACAAACGGTTTAATGCGTTGAAAACTAGACTCATAGATCTTGAATTTAGTGGGTGCAGTACCCATAACTCCCTGTATATTAAGAGAAAAGATCGGTGAGATCTGACCCGAATTGCAGTAGAATTATGAACATAACTTGCGGTGACTTTTGCTAACTTTTATTTTACAGCTTGCTTAACTTCAAAGATTAACATACAACTATTGTATGATACAAACACCTCATAAAAAGATATTGTTATCATAGTATGTCTTCCTAGTATTACCCTAAAATATGGGCTATTACAATCCACATTCCTTCGGTGAACTTCATCGAGAAGTGTTTTTTATTCGTTTAGACTCAAACCCCCCATGATACTTACTTAACACTCATTTAATACCTTTTCTATCCATGTAAGGGATCTTAACCTCTCCGAGTTCTCATTATTTTACTTGTGACCCACACTAGCGCGAAAACAATGAGTGTAACATAAGACTTGTAATTGACTTGTATATTATCTTCCGCACTTAATTTCCTTATTTTACTGTTTATCTTGGGTTGTGTTTGAATTACTAACTTGGGGGAGTTAGTGCCTTCACGACTTTCAATTTTGGGTCGTGACACTGTTGACCTCCCATCATCTTCCTGATTAAGGAGTGTATAGCTTAAAGATGTGCGCTTGAGCCTCTTTGAATGCCCAAGAGGTTGAATACATGAATTGCCCCTCAAAGTGTCCATCTTCATGAAATTGGAAGTTAACACTAGATGGTATTAAGGATAAGCTCCAACTTGGGTCATTATCAACATTAAGCTTCCCCATATCGTATCATTGATGATGCTTGAATAACTAGTATATCTCGAGCCATTTTTGCTAGTAATGAAAAAGACATGTCACGCTCCCTCCACCATGTTAAAAGGTCATCAATGTCGTCCTCGTCTGTGATAGATTTAAATCCCCGAATAAGATAAGCATCAAGATCACTTTTATTTTGAGTACAACCAATACCAAGGTCGTCATGATCCATTTCTTCATCAAAAATTTTATTGCTTATTCTAGACCTCTTTTTTGTGAATGTCACGACCCAAATCACATAGTCGTGCGGGCACCTACCATTCCCCACCTCAGTAGGAGAACCCGTCCATTAAACCTTGATTCAACAATCATGAATAATAAATCAATAATTAGCATTTATAAATTATAAATAACTTATGTAAGAAAATACAATAACATCCCAGTCGCTCCGTATCACTCAGCCTAGAGACGACTCTCCCACCGAACACCCCATTAGCCATTCCGTATCATTCAACATAGAATGGTTACGCAATCAATATGTAATGAGAATCATTATTGTTTCTTTCCCATTTATCACCTTCACACCAATCACAGATAGTATCAATATATCATGAAAATTAGTATGAATGCAATGCAATGACAATATCAAGTGTATCATATGAATCCCAACCGTGCCACACATGGACATGTATCACAATATTAGTATCGAGTCAAGTATTTCCCTCTATCCATGATAATATCAAAATAAGTGAGAAACAACTATATCTTATGTACGGCATGGCAACCACGCACATATCTAGTAACCACAAAAAGGCAATAAGTCACACTCAGTCAATAATAACCAACCTAATTAATCCATCCAAACTCCGCACCTGAAGGCGTACATGATTTCTCTAACAAAATCTAACTACATATACGCTTCACAAACCGAAGTCTAACCAGAAAGTATGTTGTAACCTATTGGATGCCGAGCGGGAGTCACAACAATCGTACTTGAGCCTTGTATCTTCAAAGATCGCGGTAATACTCAAAGTCTAGCTAATCATAGAAATCTTTGTTAGAACGGACACAACAAGACCCATATATTTAGACTACCCCTTGATCTCAAGCCAACTATGGAAAAGGATAAAACGATAATTTATTAGCGAGAAAGGTTATCCAACCTTCTAAAAGTCCACATCTACTCCGCAAGTGCTAATTTAGCTAAGATATTGGTCAATTACGTCATCCAATGTAAAACCCCTATTTTGGCCTAAACCCAAGCTTTCCATAATCAACTTCTCAATTATAATGGAGGACTCGAACCCATAGGTGATTATCTAGATAAATTCCAAGTTTACAATAGTCAAATCTAACCAAAATATCCATTTTTAGCCCTTAAATCTCAAGTAGTGAACTAATCATATAAACCTATTTCCCTACAACTAGTCTTCTATGTTTCCACCATTAATGAACACCCAAAGCTTAAGGTCCTTTAACCAACATGTCATTAATAATCTCCCACTCCCAACCTTCAAGCTCAAGACTTAACCTATCACCCCACATTTGATTTTACCATCTAAGAACTTCCCACTTATCAAACTCTCGAATTAGGCACTACCAAATAAGTAATAAAATAGAGGAAATAAAGATGTTGAGGCTTGGAGTTTTACCTTTCCCAAGGTTCCATGGAGTTCTACTAAATATTTTCCCTAGAGGTCAACCTTGAAATGAGTGTTGGATGAGAAATGAGGCCAAAACCTAAAAATGGACCTTAAATACTAGGTCTCCCCAGTCGTTCCTCATTTAGGCGGGTTGTATCTGCTGCGGCGGATGCCGCTGCGACGTGCGTCTGCCTGCAAGCATGGACACTGGAGGATTCCCTTGCTCCGCCATGGCGGACGAAGAGCTCACTAGGGCAAAACCGTGGGTGCGGTCCTCCCTCTGTTCGGGTAAGGCTTTGGATTTATTGCGCTAGTTCAATTTTAATCACTCTATAACTCGACTAAAGGTCCATTTAAGTGAAATTTCTACTACGTATGATGCTCGGGCACAATTGGATAGTAGGATACCAATCAAACAATTATTCGTCCTTGAACGACAAAGAACGAAAATGAGACAAACAGGGCTGATACACTCTCGGCGTGAGATCCCAGGGTTGACATCTCACTTCGCATTTGAAATTAGTTGTACAAACCATTGTATACTAATCACATCTTGTCTATGGAAGGAAAGGGACCGTTCATATCCGGATAGAATTCGGTAGTACGTTCCACGAGGATATCGGCAAAAGAGATCTTACTCTACTTAAAAGAACCATAAACGCTTACAAGGCTTGCTAGGAAAGTATCACACAGGAAACAAACTCGAATTACACCAAGGTGGAACAATATATTTCAAAAGGCACAGATGCGGTGTATCTCCACCCCTACGAAAGGTCATCCTCGGGGTGTTCCATGCAGGCACAGACATGGATGCTACGGCGGGTCTGGGAGAAAATGTCAAGTCCAACGGGGTGGTAATATTACTCGCTATAGTAGACTCGCTGCAATGGTCATTTCTGCTGCAGTGGAACTTCGAAATTCCAGAGGGTAAAAAATGGGTTAATCCCCACATCTCCCATACTCACACTTGAACACCCATCATCCAAAAACTACTCCATCTCCCTCAACTACACTACTCTTCAACTTCCTCCACTACTCAAAAACTCACCCATTCCCACTCTCTTAAATCCTCATAATACCAATAATTTTCCTAACTTTCCACATATAAGAGAGCAAAGTCTAAGGCACGGAGGGTTTCTTTGCACTTCCCATCTCCCGTAAATCTTCAATTTAAGGTACATAATCGCTCCTATCAAATCTAGAATGAACTTAGGGTCATGAATCTGAAATTTTTGGGGCTTATAATTTAACTACTAGAGGGTAAAATCTTGAAATTTTGCTAATGGGGTTTTGGGTGGGTGGTGGGGAGAAATTTGAAACTTGTTAGTATCTTGATCGTATAAATAGGCTTATCACAAAGTAACACCCTAGAAACTCTTGGATTTGGGGTTGGAGAACTAAAAAAGTAGTGGGTGCTTGTTAATGGTGGTGGGTTTTAGATTTCTTGAAATTTTAGAGTACTTGTCGCTTGAAATCGTCTTTGTTGGAGCCTAGGGGTCATGGATGTTATAATATAAAATATTTACGTGAGATGCACTGATGTTGAGCCAAAAATAAAGGAAAAGTTTCAAGGAATTGAGGGCTGGTACGATGAAGGAGACGGGTCCGCCCCTGTGGAACCATTCACGGGTGCGATACCGCCGTGGCGAGAGGGCATGCGCTGGCGCGCACCCTTAGAAGTTTGGGATTAGAGGCGCGGATACGGGTACTGTAGCTCGTTGTTGCGGATGCATCCGTGCCAGTGGTTATTTCTTCGCAACAACGGTCTCGCTGCAACGGCCCTTCATCCGCTGCAGCAGAACCTACATAGACTGTGACAAACCAATAGATTCGTATTGGCTTATCTAGGGTTGTCTTCTCGGGTTTCTTTGGCTTGAATGATATGTATTTAATTACTGATCTTGGTAAAATTGTTGGAACTAACTTATGTAATCCTTGCAGGTACAATTTCTTAGGAATATGGCTCAGAACTAAGGAGAAAGTAATCAGAATTATGCTCGTTTTCTAACTCTGGAGTATCAATGACTCTACATGGAGTATATAAGTAAGGGGTTGTTATTTGAGTGAGGAATCAATATGAGGAAGGTTGAACAACATTCTTCAGAGTTCTTTGCACGACTTAACAGAATGGGGTGAAATTGCTTTGTTGACGACCCCGATAAGGCGAATGAGTATTGGGTTAGAGAGTTCTACATTAACCTTGAGATGGTGGACTTTTTTGTCCTTGATCCAGAAATTATTATTCGAGGTAAGGTGGTGAAAATCAGGGTTGTGGTGATCAATGCCCTCTATGGCTTGCCGAACCAACCAATAAGCGTTATGGCAGATAAGGATCATTGCGGTAACGGGGCATGGATAGTGTCAAAACTAATTATTGAGGAGGACCGGGGTTCTATTGATTGGGTCTAAGAAGTCAGGAATTAGGAGTACTTACTTCACCGCGAAGGCTAGGAGGTGGTTGGATGTCATCACTCGATGGGTACGCCCTTCGAGTAACATTACCAACATCACCTACACTCGGGCCCTCATGATAGTTTGTATTTTGGATGAAATTCCAGTGAATGTGGGTCACCACATTATTGGGGAGTGGGAGAAGTTTTTAGTGGATTCGGGCCCGAGCTTGATGTTTCCTTGCCTCATTATCGCCTTATGCAAGAAGGCAAAAGTCCCGCGAGCTACCTTTTCTCGAACGAAGTGGATATCCATCTCGATATATTTAGTGCGCTGACGTTGAATATGATTACCAGAAAGGTAGACGGCACACCTGTTTGCTGCCCCGGTCCAGCGAAGTTGCAGAAGCCACTGGACTGTTGTGAATAATTGGGCCTGAAAGGCTGCTGGGCGGCCCACTGTCCAGGGAAAAGGGAGCTAGAAAAATAGGGTTATTGGGCCACCAGCCTAGCCCCACTGCCAGGGGGCCCATGGCTGGGACCAGTTGGCCTACGACCCATTTCCACCATAACGAGACACTCCGCCACTGTTTTGGCCTCCTCCACTACCGCCGGTACCACCACGATTGCCAGCGCGATTT
Organism: Anisodus acutangulus; assembly: GCA_029783415.1. Taxonomy (NCBI): domain Eukaryota; kingdom Viridiplantae; phylum Streptophyta; class Magnoliopsida; order Solanales; family Solanaceae; genus Anisodus; species Anisodus acutangulus. The sequence continues at coordinate 28,194,215 of CM056505.1, read as the reverse complement.
TTGCCTCCACCGTGAGTACAATTTTGGCATGAATTATCAACAAAACCTTGAGAATTATCGAAGGACGTCATCATCACCACGGGACTAGCACCGGTTGCCGCCTTTTTTATTAAGCCGACTTCTTCTAACGTGAGGATGGAACGGGCTTGATAAAAAGGTGGAAGTGGATTACTTTGATGGAGGAGAGTCCCAACGCCATTACAGGCCTCAAATAGGCCTGCAACCATTTGTAAAACGAGACGATTATTGATAATAGGAGCTCCGAAGTTATGGAGTTGGTCCGCTAATTCCTTGAACCGTTTACAATAAGCTGAAACATTCAGGAAATCTTTCATGCTGACTTGGGAAAATTCATGCTCAACGGTGACAGTATGAGAATGTTGGTTATACTGGAAGATATCACGCAATCTATTCCATGTAGCCATAGCCATAATGTCTGGTTCAATGATCGTCTGTAAGAGGTCGGTAGAGATAGTGGAGTAAATCCACTGAATGACGGTAGCATCAAGAGTAATCCATAACTGAGGATCCTCTACGGGTGTAGGGGTAGCGGGAGGAATTATGTGATGGAGGACTTGATGTGAGATTGCGTGAATTTTGAACAACTCTGCCCACATCGTATACTGGACGTTTTCCATCTCAAGAACAATAGGGATGCGGTTCTTGATGTTGGAAATAGTAAGGGCAGGATGAAATACGTTCTTAGACATAACAAAAGAACAAAGGCATTGGGATGAAAATTTGGGAAGAGAGGAGGTAAACTTGGCACGAAAATCGAGAAAGGCACGGATTCTGATGCAAGCTCGACCGAGAAGGGAGATCAAAAAACTGAGAAGAAATTGTGGAAATATTATAGACCTAGACTTCTGATACCATAAAAGAAATAATCTCTTAATTATTTTCATTATTGAATGAGTATATATACAATTTACAATTTTCATAATATGGAAAATCATACTCCTATTCTACTTCCAAAAACTCTATTTTATTTGTACAATAATTCTACAATTATGGCAAGTGTACAATGCTAATTATATACAAAAACCTATTACCAAAACTAGCTTAAAACTGTGTATTCTAGGCATGTATATCACGGACCAAATTGCTTTGTGTTTCCGTGATATACATGGTATACACAAGGCATTGTATATGTCGTGTATATCACAGTATACTTTCAGTTTTTTTATGAGAACAAATGATCTCCTATTTATAGAAGTCCAAAACTTCTCCTCCAAGAAAAAATAGATACAGTAAAATTCTTCTCCACAAAGAAAATCTTTTTGAAGTAAAACACAAAAAAAGAGCAGCCCGGTGCACTAAGCTCATGTTATGCTCGGGGTCCGGGGAAGGGCCGGACCACAAGGGTCTATTGTACGCAGTCTTACCTTGCATTTCTGGAAGAGGTTGTGTTTCCACGGCTTGAACCCGTGACCTCCTGGTCACATGACAGTAACTTTACCAGTTAGTTCAAGATTTCCCTTCATGATTAAAGTAAAACACAATTATGTTAAAAATAGGATAGAAAATTCATGAAAAAACCTAACAATTGTAACTAGCTACTAAGCAACAGTTGCTTCAGAATAAATAGTACACAAAAATATCCTCCATAAATTTCATTGCAAGGACTGGTGGTTTGTGCAGCAGGAGGTGGGAAAATTGGGAAATAACGAACAGTAAAATTTGATGATGGGTGGTCAGGTGGGAATGGAGGAAAATTTAGCAAGCTAGGATGGACTAGGAAAACCACCAGCCGCTGGATTAGGAAAACACTAGTTTTAGTTAAGCAATATGTTTATTCTGTAAACAATCAAATAAATTATTACTCCATCCGTCTCAATTTATATGATATAATTTGACTGGGCATTAAGTTTAAGAAATAAAAGAAAACTTTTGAATCTTGTGGTCTAAAACAAGCCAAAGATATTTGTGTAGTTATAGATCATCTCGTTAAACATAAAAGATAAAATATAAAGTTAAATTGTTGTCAAATAAGGAAATGTGTCATTTTTTTGGACTGACTAAAAAAGAAAATGTATCATATAAATTAGGACAAAGGAAGTAAAATTGATCTTGGGAAAGAACACATGTTCATCACTTCACCTTTGAGAAATATAATATTTGATTTCTTGATCTCTTAGTGAAAAATCATCATGAAATATTCAAGATGTCTCCTCAATGAAATCAAGCACAAATGCAATTGTCGTAGGTTTCAACAATTTTCCTTCTGGATTCGAAGTTGAGATAAAGTCAGATTTTAATTAAATACCAATCCACTTTGAAACTCCAACAGTGGTTGAAAAGGTAAACAATGCTAGATTTTGAAAGTTATTATATAAAAAATTTGTTATATTTTAAAAATAGAATAATACTATAAGATATTATATATATGAATTTTATTTCGTATAACTCTCTAAAGATCCCAATGCGTAATTCTATGGTGAAAAGCACAACATTTGTAAGAGAGAATTTGTATTATATTAGACAACACAATGAAGAATCAAAGTAAAATATTGATGTTATTTATGTTCCATCAATCAATGTATCAAGTGCAAGATTAGGTATACTGACGAGAAAGGTGATTGGGAATTCGGTATCCCGAATTATAGCCGAAATGGCAAGGATGAAATTAGGGATGGCAATTGGGCAGGGAGGGGCGGGTGCGGGTACCCCTCCCCGCACTCGTACCCGCCAGAAAATTTTATACCCGCCATTCGTGGCGGGTATAATTTTCAACATCCATACCCGCCTGGGCGGATATATTCCTAAATCAACACCCGCTCCACCACCCAAGTGGATATCCGTCACCCGCCAATATCCGTCTGTACCCGCCTGTCATATTTTGTAATCAATTCATTTGTGATCAATTATTGATCAACATGATCCCAAAAATTCAAATTCCAAAAATTATCCCAAAAAATTGAGTCAAGAATCAATACTATCACGGTCTCATTTTCTTTGGGAGAAAGGGAGGAGAATTCCCCATTTTTTCACCTCTTCCCCCATACAACAAAGAATCAAGAAAACTCAAAAATTATCCACCAAAATAGTTATATATTACAAATGTAGACAAAACCCAGATATTATTTCAGCTATATAAGCTAAAGTTTTTTAACTTTTTCAATTGAACTAGACAAACCCAATAGGTAAAACTTAACAAATGCACAAAAATTGATCTCACTAAGACAACCCCAAAGCACATCAGCATCTCCTTTAAAGAAAAAGGCAGAGACGTCGAGGTGGTTCGTGAAAAAAGTTTGTGATTTTTCCTTTAAAGAAAAAGGCAGAGACGTCGAGAATGAGAGAGGGAGGAGAGACGGCGTGAAGGGGAACGAGAGAGAGGGATGCGTGAAGGCGTGAAGGACTGAAGAAGTGTAGGGTTTTGAGTTTTGTTGGAGAATGAGAGACTTGTCGTGACTTATGGGCTGAGCGCACGACTTATAGGCTGCTAATATTTTGGGCTTGGGGCGGGTATAAGGTGGGTGGGTGGGTAGGCGGGCGGGTAGACAGGCGGGTAGGCGGTTGGATGCGGGGTGGGTATGACTGCAAATTCACCACCTACCCGCCTACCCGTGACGGGTACATTTTCAATACTCATACCCGTCTACTACCCGTCAAAGTTATACCCATACCCGCCCCAACTGGAGCGGGTGCGGTGCGAAATCCGCAAAATTATACCCACCTGCCATCCCTAGATGAAATGGAAACTATGAAATATGTTAACTCTATTTAGGTTGAATCCTACTTTAATTTTGCACCAAACGAGTTGCTACGAAATAAAAAATGGACTCTAACGACAATATTCAAATAAATCTCCTTCTTGCAAGTTGCAAACTCTTCAAACGAGTTGCTACTAGTGCATAATAGTACTAGAAATTCAGAATAAAAAAGATCAAACATTGTAAAATTACCCTTTTCTAAAGGAATTCTGAAAAGAATCATAAAATAAATTATTCAAAAGATGGCAATTTTAAGAGGGGAAAAAATTGGCCAAATCATAATTATTTTATCTTAATAATAAATAAGTTAAATCGTTATAATAAAGTAGATAGGTGTAATATTCACAAATTACAAAGGCAATTAGTGGTAGTCTGAAAAGAGATATCTGAAAATATCCCTAATTTAAAATTTTCATGTTATCTATGAATTTTTGAATTATTATTTTTAGAATATACTCTTTTCATTTTAAAATAAGTGGTGTTTTTATCTTTTTTGTTTTATTTTAAAATAAGTGGTGTTGCACATTATTTACATGTAAATCGATACAATTGAATTTGTATACGTGGTTAAGGACATGTAGATCTCAAGTGACTGAGTTAGCAAATATATTAACTGATAATTATAATAAATAATGTATAACGAAATGAGATTAGAGAATAATTAGTCTAAGCCTGGTAGATGCTTCTTGGTCAAGCCTCCAGGTTAAAAGTTTCGATAGTGTGAAAGCACAAATATTGAAACAAAGAATGTGAATCGAAAAGTAGTGTTGTAATAACTTGAATATGATGTCTTTACAATGAGATAAGTGGTCATATTTATACTTGGCATGGATACACATTCCACGATTTACGCCCCTATTAATATAAATAAATAAATGCTCTAATAATTAGACAATTAGGATCTTCATAAATGTCATTAACGCACCATTGAAAGATGTAAAATCAGACAAGTAATGATCATCCGTTGGAATTCGAACCGCCTTGTGATCTTCTTGCTTTTCGGCACCTGCGACCTTTTGACACTCCGATGCTACTTCTACGCTACCGGTAGCATCGAAGGCTGATTTGGATCCGACTTATTACTTCTACCACATATCGTGACATAATTTATTCACATGTATAATAATAATTTTTCCCTATACACATAATAAAAAAGGCATTAATAATGTTCTTTTAGTTTTATCCTTATTTAAATAAAAAAAGAATTTACATAACGAAGGAACTATTAAAGAGCTACATCTTTTTTCAAGATATATATTAAGAGCTAATAAAAATACATCTTACTTTAAGAATGGTTAATTTTTTTAAGGGGATGCCCAAACTAAAAACACTACCTATTTTGAGTGGAGGGACTACTAAGTTTAATTTAATTAATCAAAAGTTGAAGTGACAAATAATTATATATGAACAAAGCTTAAATTGAAAGCTAGTTATTGATGGTTTCTTATCGAAATCTCCCACATATTATAAGACTATTCATTTTTAACTTAAATTTTCACCAATCACTATAAGCATTGAAAACTTGCTTAAAACAAAAGAAAAGGTAAACAGGAGCTTTCAGTAATATACCAAATTACATATCATCACTTTTTTTATCCTTCCCTCATGAGCTCCTCCTTCGATTTTTGGTGACTCGGACCCACAATATTCTAATTATGATGGAGGATGCTTGCCATCTTGTGTTTATAAAGAGAAGGAAATAAGAGAGAAACATACTACCGTTATTTTTAAAGAAAAAATCACAACTATAAATATTCTCTTACGTTTCCCTTTTACTTTAATCAACCATTTTCTATTGCCCTTCTGTAATTTCATTTTATAACTTTAATTTCTAATGAATTTCTTCAAAAAAGACAAAATAATTAATACACATAGATATATATCCGCAATAAGCTAATGCAACACATAACAAAAAATCTTGATATTATGTGGATATACACCCAATACCTTTGAATGATAGATTTATTTATGCCATCCTATGAAGAAAATAGCGTGTGATCGTAAAGTTACAAGTTCAAGTCGTGAAAATAATTTTGTAAAACTACAAATAAGATTTAATTCAATAAATTCTTTGACATCGTCTCATGTGTGATTAGGCCTTCAACAAGAAATTATCAAAATAATGATGAATTTTCCTCATTTAGGGAGATCTTTACTATGTATGGAGACACTTGTATCAAGCACGATCCTTTTATAGACCTCACATACTTAATATTTAGTGCACCGAATTATCTTTTATTTTATTCATATGAAGAAAATACATCTTTTACAAGTAGTAGAGGTCTATGTGTTAGAACCCTAAAAATGTAGGGAAAAGAGGGATTAGGATTATATATATATAAAGAGAGATCTCACCAAATCTTTTCCTCCTTTCGTTTTTGGGGTTGGAAGGGAGAAGAAGAGAGTCCCACTTTGTTACTCATTTTTCCTCCTACTACCATATATCCCCCCCCCCCCTCCACCAACATATTATCGGAAATCTAATTTTTATTCCATTCCTTTCAAGAAATTGAATCTATAGTCATTAATCTCACAACCCCACTTATCAAGAATGGGTTTTTCACATACCCACTTGGTAAAAATTGATTCTTTTCCTTCTTTGACACTCCCAAATTGTCTTGTCACATAAAATCTGAAGTTCTACATTGAAAAGGAATAAAGGTTTTTTTTTGGTGTTGGGGGGAGTTTAGATTGATGGAAAAAATGCAAGTGTTGGAGTGTAAAAGAGATAGGAATATGTCTATTTCTCAGTTGGGGCTTCAATGGAGTCTCCAAGATTCAAACTTTTGTCCTGGTGGATTGTTTGCATCAGTTGGTCAGATGGGAAGTATGGGTTTTGGTGTTTCATCACCTAATCCATCTGATTCCCGAGACGAAAATGGTGGATTCAAGTTACCGTATTTTGATTTGTATATGAAATATTTGTCATTCCCAGAGGGGTTTAAGATTGTAGGCAATGGAGATGAGGAAGAAGGGGTTGTGAAGAAGAATAAGAAGAAAGGTGGGTTAAAGATTAAGCTTAAGGTTTCAAATCCTTCATTAAGGAGGTTAATAAGTGGTGCAATCGCGGGGGCGATATCTAGAACTGCTGTAGCTCCATTGGAGACAATAAGGACACATTTGATGGTTGGAAGTAGTGGACATTCTAGTACTGAGGTTTTCAATAATATCATGAATACTGAAGGATGGACTGGATTGTTTAGGGGTAACTTTGTTAATGTCATCCGAGTTGCCCCTAGCAAAGCTGTAGAGGTAAAAAATAAGTCTTTCCTCTCTCGTATTTTGTATATTGTGAACTTAAGTTTAGGCCTTTTTATGCTACTAATGTTTGAATGATCACGTTGTTATTATATGGATTCTTTACTTAGCTGATGGTTTCTTTGAAGTCTTAGAAAGTTTGAAATTTTGTTATGACTTCAACCACATCATTCAGACAATGACTGCTCTCGTTAATTGAAATGAATGAAGTAGATATACGTTCCTTGTTTTCTATTAATGTTTGGTTGAGAGAGAGAAGTTCCCCTTTTACAGCTCAACAATATTTTCTTGATTAAATACTTGTCTTTGCTGTTTCTCTTATTTGTGGCAGCATTTACCTATTAGATGAATTATTCGGCCTCATCTCTATGTATATTGGAGTTAACCTGCTTCGTGATCACGATCTTTTTGTTTTGATTGTTTTGAGGGATTATAGGATTAAACATCTGGGGATGCTACTTTCCTTTTTCTTTTTCTTTTTTAATCTTTTGTTGCTATTGGCCCTTTGGTCAGTGGATCAGGAATAATATAGATATATTGACACTTTCCTTTGGAAGTTAAGCAAGTGTTTTGTGTCCCATTGTTTTCCCGACCTGATTGATTGATTAGGTTTGCATGTACGTAATAACATCTTGTAAGAAACCGTTAACAATGTTTTTTCAGTGAATTATATGCATTATGACTTCAGGAGTTCTCAATCACTGCCTTTAACATTACTTTTGTAGCCTCATTTTTTTCTTTTTGTATATTGGAGGCAACCTGCTATATTGGGTTGCTGGGTCTATATAGAGCAGCATGGTTATTGATGATTTCATATAGCCGACCCCAACTAGATTGGGATTGAGGCGTAGTAACGATAGTAATTTAGTTGTTGGAGTAAAATTGCTTGTTAACAAAGGCCTTTTTAATTTTGAGGGGTTGGTGGTTTAGGATAAACGGCATGGGTGGTCCAATTGTTTCTTATATTTCGGTGTTACTGGTCCTTTGGGTAGTGGATCATGAATCTAGTGAACACAATGGATTAGTTCACACTTAACTTTTGTTATGAATTGCCGAAATTTAAATCAAGTGTTATGTGTTCCATTGTTTTTCCATTCTGACTGATTAGCTTTGCCATGAATATCTAGGTGTAAAGCCAAAAAATCTGTTTAATCCTCTTATTATTCCTCTGATGTAGTGTTCTACATCTCTAGCCTGTGAAATTTTCAAGGTTCTTACTGGTGCATGATATGTATGCAACAGAAAACATGAGTTTAGTTAAGAGTAGGGCTGGCCAACTGGACGGGTTTGGGGCGGGGCGGGGCGGGTCCCAGAGGGACGGTGGGGGCGGGACTGGGACTCGGGCGGGACTGGCGGGCTGGTCCCGATCCCGGTCTAGTTTCTTTATAATTTCTTGTGGTTCTTCAGTTGGAATTGGTATTTGTTGGTCAAATTGCTCGACGTCGCTTCCACCTCCGTTGGATAAGATGTCGTTGTAGTTTTCGTCTTATTCTTCTTTGATTTCCGGTTGACCGCACCTTCTCCGCTCCGCTCGTATCCAATCTCTAAATAATACTGCAATCTCCAAACTGTCTCCCGCTAATGAGTGTCTGTGCTCTCCTATTTGAAATCTGCCGACCGAAAAAGCGCTTTCAGACGTTGTTGATGACGCTTGAATGTTCAACACATCTCAGGTCATCTTTGATAGTGTCGGAAATATTTTCTCATTCTTCCTCCAATATTTCAGCAAGTCTTCACGTCCTTCTTTATTGAGAATTGTTTGGTACGATACAACACCCTACAAAACAAAAACATCGAACTCGCTAACTTGGTTAGTAGTGCTACCACTATACATTCTACTTCTAAGTCTTTCAATACTAGCCGCAGAAACATCATGTCTTTTTTGAGGTTGTGTTGAACAAGAAGAAGATGTTATGGAAGCAGGTTGGTTGCTAGCACTTTCTTGTTGGTAATACCTATACACTTTTTTGCATTCATCTTGTATGCTAGACAACACTTCTTCGTTAGTTTGTTCAATAGGTGGTGGATCATTTTGGATTGTTGGGAGTTGGAGGAGGTAGTACTGATATATAATCATAAATAGTTTCAATAAGTGTTTTACAACCGTCTATTTTAATAGTCGGATTTAATACAACACCAATAATATAAATAATGGAATAGGAATAAAATATTTTTTTAATATGTGCTTTATAAGCTGATTTTTTCATATATTCACTAAGTAATAAGAATATTAGAGCTATATAAAATAACATAGTTGAAATAGTAGGATAATATATATCGAATTTTTTTTTGTTGCTTGAATTTTTTTTTAGAAATACAATAAGTTCTGAAATTTTTTCCCAATCGCTATCTACAACCATATCAGCTGGAGTTCGATTATGGGCGTTAAAAAATAAAGTTATAGGTCTTCTATAGTCATAAGCAACAAGTAGTTGCTCGTATAAAGAATTCCACATAGTTGCTACTTCGACGAAATTTTTTCGATATGGTAGTCCGCAATCGTGACAAGTTTTTTTATAATCTTTTTTTCGTTGTATTCTATTACTTTTAAAAATAAAGTTTATAGCAAGTTGTATTTTCTTAAGAATGTCTGCAAAAAGTGTTAGACCATCTTTTACAACTAAGTTATATATATGACACACACATTTTATATGAAAATGATTTGAAAAAGATGGAGTTAAAAAATCTTTTAAAATTCTAATAGCTTAATTATTAGAAGAAGCGTTATCTAATGTAATAGTCATAATTTTATCAGTTATTTCGTAATAATCGCAAACTTGAAAAATATTTTCTGAAATAAAAGTACCAGTGTGCCTATCATCTATATATCTATACGCTAAAATACGTTTTTGCATAGACCATTTATAATCTATCCAATGACAGATTACCGTTAAATAATTATGGTCGTTAGTATTACGGCCTATATCAGACATGATAGATACTTTACCAGGAAAATGATATAAGGAATAACGTAAATACTATTGATATTCATGTGCAAATTTAAATACATCTCTCTTAACAGTTGATCTAGTAAAACCGTTAAAAGCAGGATTATATATATTTCTAATATAATGAATAAAACCAGGAGAGGAAGGAAATGAAAAAGGCAAACCCTCCACAATAACTAATTTTCCTATTGCTTCCCTATCTCTATGTTTATCGTATTTAGGGCCTACAATTTCCCCCGTCATAGGGTTAATTTGACTCTGTACTTGATCCGGAACAATATGTGAACCTTGTCCCGACTGAGTGGGCATTGGCTCACCCGATTTTTCAGCCAGGTGTTGGTTCCACGTAGCTTTGTGAAAGTTTTGTACGCGTCTCAATAAACCCCCTGTCCCACCTGACCTTTTCCCATTTTAATTTTAATGAAGGAACGAATGTACCAAACGCCGACGTAACGTCGACGTGTAACCGAGATGTTGAAAATTAAAACTTTGCTCGATGGAAGATCCTCAAGCTAGTTGTCAACTTTACTCGCAAATGAATAAATAAAATTGAATATTTAGTAGACTTGTAGAGAGATAGATTGAGAGATTATAGAGATTGTACGAAGATTTGTGAGAAAGATGAAGAGAAAATGAGGTATTTATAGTTGAAAAATTGGGTTAAAGTGTAAATATAATAACTTGGGTTAAAAATAAATATTAAGGGGGTAGGGGGAGTTGGGTGAGGCCAAAAATGGCCGTTGCACAACGGCCAAAATATAAAATGGCCGTTGGTGCAACGTTTATTTTGTGCAAAGGGGAGGGGTCGGGCGGGATAAGCGGGACCGGGCCGACCCGTCCTGTTGGCCACCCATAGTTTAAGAGCAACTTTTTTTTTCCAACAACATACCCAATATATTCCCGCAAGTGGGGTCTGAGGTGGGGGTGTACGCAGAACTTACCCCTACCTTTGTGGGGGTAGTGATGAGTATTTTTTTTAACTTGTCCTTCAACACTTCCACATTACCTTCCAATTCTTGCATGAAGGTATTACAGCGTTGCATCTCTTTACCCACCTTAGATGTTTAAATCAGTAAGTAAGTGACTGCTGAATAGATATGTAGGGGTGAAATCTACTAATATTTTCTCTGCTGCCTCTTGTGTAACTGGTTTGATGTACCATACAGTCTGTTTTACTTTGTTTACTCCCTCTCACCCCAGTCAAATGATATAGATGATATGTTCTTCATAAATATCCATGTCGCTGGTTTCCTGGAGAAAGCTAGTCTTACTTAATTACTGAAGTTGACTAGTAGTGTAGCGCAATTGTGTTGGTTGATTTAGAGTGATGAAAGACCAGCTACTGTAAGCATGGTTTCCAGTGAGTTTCTGTCTATTGCTTTGTCTGGATTTTATTGTAGATAAAACTTGAACAATATTGTAATTCCACATTTCGTTAACCTTTGCCACTTGGCATATGAATAACTTGTCAATTGTTGAGTTAACCTTTCAGCACTAAAAGTGGTTTCCATTCAATGTTGCTTGTCATGGCTGTAATCTTTTTGTGTTTCTTTTCTTAATGCAGCTTTTTGCATATGATACTGTTAATAAGAACTTGTCATCTAAACCCGGTGAGCAACCCAAAATTCCAATTCCTGCCTCATTAGTTGCAGGAGCCTGTGCCGGAGTCAGCTCTACCTTACTGACATATCCACTTGAGCTAGTCAAGACTCGATTGACGATACAGGTAAAAGTGATGAAGTTGTTGACAGCTTGAAGGTTTTCCTATGGAACTTTTTATGAAAATTGTCCCCTTTATCTGCAGAGAGGAGTTTACGATGGTTTACTTGATGCATTTGTAAAGATACTGAAAGAGGGTGGGCCTGGTGAGCTCTATAGAGGTCTCACTCCTAGTCTTATAGGAGTCATTCCCTATGCCGCCACAAACTACTTTGCTTATGATTCATTGCGGAAAGCCTACAGAAAGATTTTCAAAGAAGAGAAGATCGGAAACATAGAGACTCTTCTGATTGGATCAGCAGCTGGTGCTATATCTAGCACTGCAACCTTTCCTCTAGAGGTGGCTCGTAAGCACATGCAGGTGGGCGCTGTTAGTGGAAGAGTAGTTTACAAGAATGTAATTCATGCTCTTGCCAGTATACTCGAAAAGGAGGGAATTCAAGGGTTGTATAAAGGGCTTGGTCCTAGCTGCATGAAGTTAGTTCCTGCAGCAGGAATATCTTTCATGTGTTATGAAGCATGCAAGAGGATATTGATAGAGGCAGAAAATGAAGAGTAAATGAGCTCCTTCGGAAATATGCTACGCGGTAGGGTCATAGAGCAATTCAAGAATAGGCAAAGGATAGGGAACATCTCTTTATACAATTTGAGTTTATCTATCTTGCTCCTTTTTCCAGACACGGGGGAATTTTGTTTTGGATTGAGCCTGGTTTGTCAGGTAAGAATTGATAAAATCTAAAGAACAATGATACTGGTTTTGGTCTCTCCTTTTTCAGTATTGAATCTAGGTAATGAAATGCAGTTTGATGATAAGACATTGCCATTACCATTACCATTTGACAGATAACCTTTAGCTTTGTGGCTGTCAATGATGTTTCAGCCAAGATTTTATGACAAGTGAGGATGAGAATTTTGTTCTGCTACTTTTCAGATGTTAGATGTATTATTATGCTAGTTGCATACTTGCAATTCACTTCATAAGTATCGGTGTCTTGGTAAATTTTATGAATTACATTGCTTTTCCCTAGTCTAATGCTTGCTAGGAATCTTGTGGCCATGTCAGACTGTATGCCAGTTGAAAATCAGGAGAACTTGTGATGTTTAATATACTGTACAGGGATGGGCTTAAATTGACTAACATAGATAATGAGGATTCAAATGGTCAACTTGTTTGAGACAAGTAACGTAGTTGTACATTGCATTTCTGTAGCAAGGGGAGGGAGGGAAGTGTTAAATGAAAAAGGTAGCTCCAAACACTGAGATGCTCCAGCAAGTGAAATTGACAACTAGTGGATCAAACGTCTTGTCAAAATTTAAGGTAAATGAGGGCCCGGATTATTTGCCAACCAAATTGGAATGTCTCGTTCAGTCAAAAGATTCTCTAATGATAGGCGTCATGGAATGAGTTTGCAATTAATACCACGACAAATCCTATCAATTTTTGTGCAAAGATTCTATGAGGTGAAAGAGACCAGATTGATATGAGAAAACAGCCAAAACATTGAGAAGTATGAATACTTGTACAGTAAAGATGTGATAATTGTAAACTTGTGACTTGCACAAATTCAGTCCATAGGAGAAAATGAAGTAGAAGAAGAAAGCTTTGTCTTTGTAACGATATCTTGCACTCTCAAGCAAGCGAGAAGAGTTCATAAACACAAGTAGAGGTAGGCAATAGAGAGAAGATCCAACTTACCTGGCCTAAGACCAAGTGGAAGTGGCTCTGTCCTTTTCAAAGAGATTATCCTTCTCTCTCACTGTCACTTACTGACTTCTTTCTAGTCTAATTGGTACAAGTCCACCCCTGATGAACAAACACAGGAAAGAAAGCACAAATGTAGCTAAGAGATACGAGCTGGGAGATGAGTCATAAAAGTCAATACAGAGATACCTGGCTGAATTGTTTTTCCCCCCACTTCAGATGTTAACTAAGACAAGGAGCAACGCATGTTTTTGTTTCTCAGCGAGAGCATCCCCAACTAGCTTGAAATTTGACTGATTAGCTTTTAAGCTCAGACATCTTACAAAGTATTATTCCAGTGTCAGGATAATTTTCACAATGGCAAATCCTCCATAACCTAACATGTACTGTATTAAACTCAGCATCCACACAGGTTAAATCCAGAGTCCAGAAAATTACCCATCCAAAGGCGGCGAGTTGTACTTCATAGTCATAATCCACAATATCTCATGTGAGAGAGGTAGGCAAAATATCAGTATATAGCACCAACAAGATGCTGGGAGAAGAAGTAATCATGAGACGCAACACTATTAAGTTGATGTGACATGTCCCTCCATAAACAAAGACGCTCATGAGCCTAATCCAATTGGTTGCTGTATGTGAAAAACTACCACTTTTCATTTTTCAAAGTTATTAGACAGCTACGGCAAGCAACTAAAAACTTGCATGCATTCTTTGTCCTGTTTATCTTAATTTCTCAAGCCATGAAAATAGTGTCGGTGAAGGGGTGAACAATGTCGTGTATATGATGTTGTTATTTTGAATCTGATCCCTTTTCTTATTAACTGAACCTCTTCATCCTGGAAATGTTTTTTCCATTGACTCATTTTGAAAGAGTTGCTGGTTAGCATGCTCTATTCACAAATAATTATTCATCCTCAAATCACTTACCCAGTTTTTAGTCTTCAGTAAGTTTCATGCATGCAATCCTACTTCTTTTGCTTAGACAAAACACATGAAAAGAACATTTACATATGATTAACTAAAAGATACGAAAAACATACACTCTACTCTCTCCAGACCCCAAGGTGTGTGATTTTACTGGATATGTTGTTGTAACTAAAAGATACGAACTCAGCGTCTCTTTTTTTTTTGGCATGATATTTACATACGTGACCACTTCATTTAAAATGGTAAATCGCTAAGAGAAAATAATGTATTTTTTTAATCGTTTTAACTAAAAAAAATATAAATATATTCTCCAAATCGCAACTTTTTTCAACTACTTCGATCGTTTCCCCTATATATTTTTTTCTGTACCTAGAGCAGAGGACTTTCTTTAAGTACTTCGAACATGCTTGAAATTTGGGCATAGTTGTTATTTTCCTCGATTAAAATTTGAATGAAAGAATACATTTATGAGAACGTTTGTCCATTCAATAGCATCGAAACAGATTTAACAGCTCCAAACTCAATTCAGAAACAGATAGATAAATGTGGACTATGATATCATCTCTTTTGAGGAAGTTGGTCTACAATGTAGAAAGATACTGCACAATGACAGCAACATCAAATTTAAAATTCTTCACATCTTTAAGTTATACAGCGCTTGCATGAACATCTAAGATACAACAAAGGTATACAAACAAAAGATAGACAAAAATCCAATAGAGCTTGATGTCTTTCATGCATCACACTCCTTCTGACTAACAACAGTGGTACAACATGACTATAGGCCTTGCGCGTGTTTCAGCGTCATAGTTTCCTTATATACAACAAGGGAAAGCATGCAAGCATCTTACCTTAAATAAAATGACTATGAAAAAAGTTCACTAGCAGTTGACGCCACATTGACCCATTGTTGCAGTCTTTGTAGCATCTGATGTGAAGGGATCGATGCGCACCCAAAGCAATGAGAAAATGGATGCAAGGAGAACGGCCCAGACAATGACAATGGTAGGAGTACGATTCTGCCGTCCCAACAAACCTTTGAGGAAAGGGTACAAGTGGACAATGACCCAAATGGCAAAGAACAACTTCCCAAATAGAGGACCCCACGATTGATATCCACTGTTTATGGCATATGAAACACCAGCCACAATTCCTACCAGATTCACGATAAGGACTGTTGTGGGAGGAATGAGCAGTGTCGTCCATTTGAACACATAAAGCTCCGCAAAATCTCCTTCCTCGTCGTTTGCCTTTGACGTGACTGTAAAGTTGGTATCAATCCCAGCAAGCACTTTGAGGAGACCTTGGAAGACAGCAAACAAGTGAGCCGATGTACCACCAATGACCCAGAACTGTTCGTTTCTCCACCAGTCTTCAATACTCACACCACTCCACCTAAGCTCCAATATACCAGTTGCAAAAATGGAAAGGAAGAGAAGAATGAACCATATGCCAGCATAGTTGCTTATCTGCAGGTAACACAGAATCATTTTATTGGTATTCAATAAACAATTTATGATACAGGTTAAACTAGACAGCATAAAGCGATATGAATGGAACTTTTAACTTACCTCAGGAATGATAAATTTTCCCGTGAGAAGACAGATGGCAGGAAGAATACAGTAAGCAAGCAAAGGTAAAGATGTGATAGGATAGACAATGGTGTTAATATATGCTAATCTCTCCAGAAGATTCAATCTGCCACCGTAGCCGTACCATATTGGGCAATGCCTACTCAACAGGATTTCAACAGAACCCAAGGCCCACCGGAGCACCTGGTTTAAACGATCAGAAAGATTGATAGGAGCAGACCCTTTAAATGCTGGCCGAGGAGGCATGCAATATATGGAAAACCATCCTCGTGCATGCATCTTAAACCCAGTCAAAATATCTTCAGTCACAGATCCATAGATCCACCCAATCTGATGGGAAACAACAAAGCTTAATAAGGGCTTTTGTGCCGCAATAAAATCAATACGGACAAGCAAAATGCACATGTAAGTCATAACAGTATATTACCTCTTTGCCCCATTCAGTCTTGTCCTCATAGCCACAGCTAATAACATGTATTGCTTCTTTCAAGAGAGTTGCAGGATTAGTGGATGGAGGAATGCCTCCTTGTTCCAATAAGGTGGCAGCAATAAACACTGGTGATTGACCAAACCGCTTCTCCAAGCTCTTCTGTGACATAAGCAGCGACTTCTCCTCATCATATCCTGCAAATCCAAAGAAAACAGTCAACAAACAACATTGTGAGGATGGTATTCATACATTTAGCGGCCTCAGCTATGAGACAGGTAGGTAACACAGGTTGGGAAGTTTGGATGTTTGAAAAAATTCGTCTGTCAAATAAATCTAGAAAAGTATGACTAGAGAGTTAAGAAAATCGCATTCAGCTAAATTGACTTTTCAAGTCATACTGCTGAATGAAGGATCAACAGAGAAATATCATAAAAAGGTTAGCTCAGTTTGCTTCCAATCCCGTCATATATCTGATAGAAAAGAACCTTAGGAGTATGTCAAAAGAGGTCAAAAGTAGAATACTTCCCAGGTATATCTTAGATGTATCCCTCAGAAGTTAGATGCTTTAAGACAATATTGACTTATCAAAGTCGAATACTTAATTTACCGCATAGCATGGACCAAGATTCTCAAAGGATATCGATTCTAAGGACATACCTTCAACGCCATCTTCGATGTCTTCCATATTGAAAATTGGGATGGTGGATTCAGTTCTTTTGGCAGCCCTCTTCTTATCAATGTATTTCTTGTTTCCATTCCTTCCCTTCTTCCTTGACCCACCACAACAGCTCTTTACAATGATGTTTGGTTCCAAATCAGCCTCAGTTAAGACGGGATCATACCCATATAGGGCCTGCCTGTTAAAACAACACCCAGTTCCCACATACATAGGACCCTGAAGACCATCCAACCCTTTCAAATTGATCTGTGAAGCACAAACATAATGAAATCAGAACTCATTGCAACCAACTTAAACATGACTCTGGCGAATGTGTATGTAAAACTTACATCAAAGAACACAATGTTGCGGTTAGCATATCGATCATGCAAGTCAATGCCATCAAATCGTTGAGGAAACTGAACATAGCATGTCTTCTTTCCAAGAACAGGATCCATCATGAAACACATAGCTTCTTTAAGTGCTTTGCTGTTGTTGAAGTAGTGATCACAGTCGACATTCAAAAGATATGCTCCATTCGTAAGAACTGCAGAAACACGAATCAAAGCATTCATAGCTCCAGCTTTCTTGTGGTGTTGAAAACCTGGTCGCTTCTCACGAGAAACATAAACCAAACGAGGAAGTTCATTTCCATCAGTATCAAGGCCCCCGCTGTGCCCCAAAAAGACCTATCATCCCATCCGAAGTAAATTATTAAAAGCAGCACAAGGTGCACAATGCATGAAATTTCACATAATTAGAGACGTAAAGAATTACCTGGATCATTCCTGGATGATCCCTAGGGTTATTTCCAGGCCAAGGTGTTCCATCTTGCATTGTCCAACCTTCTTCGGGCATTTTTTGCGCTTTTGCCACAAGAGCATTAATTCGTATTTTAAATTCTTCATATTCCCTCTGCAGAGTCAAAATCATCAGCTTATTATAATTATTTTGATTGGTAAAACGTTTCAGAATTATTACAGAGGAAAAAGAATTTTGGCAGTGTTATCAACATAAATCCTAACAATGGAGAGGCCTGAGCTTTCCCAACTCGCAGAACTTTGCAAATGATTTATGAAAATCACTATGCAGCTATCCAACAAATGTTCAGGTTATGGTGATCTCCACAACTACTTATCCTGTATACATTAATTTGTTAAGGGATCTAAGCTTTCCAGCCTTTCACAATCCTATCAAAAGTAATAGAGTTTAATTAATGGAACACATTTACTGCATAAAACTCAACTACCATCAATAACTGTTATTTCTAAGACGTGATGCCTACATACCAATACACCATCAGGTAATGAGATACAAAAAGCCCCATTGCTAAATTCAACACATTTAAGCTTCATTTGTACCTTCATTGCCCTGCGCTCTTTGACAAAAGAAGGCTGAACCTTGTCCTTCAAATAATCTATCTTTTGAGCAAAATAAAATTCAGGGGCCCGAGGCTCAATGTTGAACTTCTTGCAGAAGGGAACCCATTTCCTTGCAAACTCTGCCGTCTCGGAGAGGGCTTCAAACGTTAGCATTGCTGAACCATCATCAGAGACATAGCATGAGACCTTGTCCACAGGATAATCAACAGCAAGGATGGACAACACTGTGTTTGCAGTAATGAGAGGAGGTTCTTTCAAAGGATCCACTGTACTGACAAAAATATCAACAGGTGCGAGCTGCGACGGCTCCCCTTCTCTATCATGCCTGAGAAAGTGAGGAAAAGACTTTCAAGACCACGGGATTTGAACCTAACACTTATCCTAAAAGGAAGTGAAGAACAATTTCTTCCTAAGAGTATCTTAGAAACTAACCTCAACGCCAGCCTGTCAAGGTATGTCTCACGATTGATTGGTGCCCATTTTGGAAACTGATCGAGAAGCCAGGACAAGGCAAACCAGACCTCACAGATAACTGATACTAGCCACAGAGGATACGCATCATTCACTGGATGAGTTAGCCGGTATTGCAAGAAAAAGCCCAAGATGATCAACCGCAAAATGATTACAATCCGGTATGGGGTAAGGTGGGATGAAGGGATAGGCACCACGCGGCTCATAGGCTGGCGAATATCATCAGGCCTGTCAAGGAGAAAACCAGTAACTATCATAGGCTGGAATTATATTTTCTTGCAGCATTCTGAACAAAGATGAAACAACAAGAAAACAGTATTACATTACCAAGAAAGATTGACTAATAAACAGAGAACAGTTCCAGGACAACAGAAAGGGGATATTTAAACTTTTCATTTCCCAAACTAAGTACTACAAAATTTTAGCAGTGATGGTGAGATGGATATCATAATAGTTCCAAGGACAAGAAATGGGAAAGCTTTTAACTTTTCACTTCCCAAACTAAGTAGGCGTTAGGCCATAGATTCCAAATATTTTTAACTTTATTAGGAATTTAAGGAGTTGGAGTTGGAGTTGAAGATGGAGTTGTGTTTGGGAATATTTGGAATAACATTCATGCTTGAATGTACTTTTCAAATTTGAAATACAACTTTAAAAGTGAAAAGTGAGTTGGAAAACGAGTTATAAGGTTTACAGATTTGAAATACAACTTCAGGTTGGCTTTGGAATTTTCATGGCCAAACACTGATTTTCAAGTAAAGTGAAAAATTATTCCCGGAAAAGTGAATCAACTTTTACGGCCAAACGAGTCCTTAGTATTACAAGATTTTTGCAGTGAGAATGAGATGGATATCAGTGCTGGAGTTACTAGAGAAAGGAGCAGAAGTTTGATCCAGTCATCTATAATATATTGTATTGTTCCCTAAAAATCTTTCATTTATACAATAAGATACTCACATTTGCAGCTCTTCTCCATTTGATCCTGTCCCTTCAATGTCTCTGCCTTTCCCTTCTGCGTATCTGTTTGTCGAATGCACCATATTTTTCTCTTGTTTTAGTTTCCAACTCTCTACCCTTTCCTTCCAGTCAACACTTCCAAGCCCGTATGAATTTAAGTCCTTTGAGGGGTCCACAATTCGTACAGGAACTGCAAAAGAATATGAAATTATCAGAAGGTTAGAGCACGAACGAAGTATTTTAATACACTATTGCAGTTAGCTTAAGAATATATTGAAAAAGGACTGTACCGGGCATCCTTGAATCAACATAAGACAGGGATGCATGCTTGTCTCCAGGGCCCAAGGGTCCTGACATACTTCTTACAGATTGTGTATCCGTTGTGGCACTCGGAAAATCACCAGAAACCTAAGACAAGCAGAAAGTATTTTTTTAGAAGAAAAAAATGTGCCGGTGACAATATCTAGAACAGTTCAATACACTTGCCAGAAAAATACAAAAAAACAGTATCTTCCCAATAGGTAAGACTTATACCACAGATCCAACATTTTTTGGTGAATAAATTATAAAATAAACATATTTGATTCACTATAACTGTAAAATTGTCTGTGTAGGTCACGGGTTTGAGCAATGCTTGCATTAGGGTAGGTTGTCTACATCACACCCCTTGGGGTGCGGCCCTTCCCCGGACCCAGCTAAATATGGGATGCTTTGTGCACCAGGCTGCCTTTTTTTTTTTTTAATTCACTATAAACACCATTTGCTTCAAATCTGCTTTTCAAGGTCAAAACATAAAACCAGTAAAATCTCCCAGTGGACAAATTTCTTATACAGTATAACTGACATCCTTTTCAATTTACATCCGTCAGCTGTAAACCTACGGTCAGAGATGTTCAAAAGTTTTGATTTTTGAAAGGATAAAGCAGGACAATAAAGTATCAAAATTTGTCAAGATTGACGTAGAGTTTAGTGCAAGGAAAGGAATTAAATAATGCTTAGGTTTTGCATCATGGAACACTCAATAGTTAAGGACCCACGAGTTGGTGTCCCAAACAAAGTACAAGTATGGCATATTACAGTGAAGCAACAAGATCGTAAAAAGGTGAAGTTACCACATCAGACAACAACATACCCAGTGAAGTCCCACAACGTGGGATCTGGGGAGGGTAGAGAGTGTACACAGACCTTACCTCTACCTTGGTAGGTAGAGAGGTTGTTTCCGAAAGACCCTCGGCTCAAGACAAAGCATAAGCACAAGCAAAGCAAGAGAATGGAACTATAAAACAATATTGTGCCTACTAGTATGATAGGCTAAGCAGGGCTACAATAATCACACTACAACTACCAGTATCTAAGCGTAAGTAAGTAGGACTATGCTCAACTACCTACTATCCTTCTACCCTAATCCGTATCCTCCACAACCCCTTATCTAAGGTCATGTCCTCAGTAAGTTGCACCAGAGTCATATCCCGTCTAATCACCTCTCCCCAATACTTCTTCGGCCTACCTCTACCCCTTCTGACCCGTCCATAGACAACCTGTCACACCTCCGCTCTGGGACATTTGTGTCTCTCCTCTGCACATGCCCGAACCATCTTAACCTCGTTTTCCGCATTTTATCCTCCACCGAGATCACTCCCACTCTGTCCCGGATATCATCATTTCCAATCATATCCCTTCTTGTATGTCCACACATCCATCTCAGCATCCTCATCTCCGCATCAAAATCTAATCTAAAACAATTACAAAACCATGTCTGATTGGCTAAATATGATTATTTAAATTTAAATATACATTAAAAAACAATTCAAGCCTAAGGTTGTGGGTTTGAGTCACCAAGGAAGCAAAAGGGGGAGCTCCTGAGGGTAAAAAAAAGTGATTATTTGAATATACATTAAAAATCAATTCATTTGCAGCAACAATTTGTTATCAGCATTCAAAACTGAGGTTCCTGCAGCAAAATCCAATCAACTACATTTCACTCCCAAATAAGGGATGCAAAATAGAACTTCCTAGAAGGTTCTTGTACAACAGATTAACGAAACAAAAATACAGTCAAAGCAACAAAAATGATAACATAAGCACATTTATCACTCACTGGCTGCCCATTTGTAATAAGAGGGATCGGTTGCTGAGATTCGTGTCTAGAGGATGAAGAGAGACCAGCATCATCACCCTGCCATTGCTGTCTGTCCTTGTTGTTTCCTTGGGCATAATTGAACTTATTGTCAATGTCATCAACATCTTCCTCATCATCATCTCCATCTACTCGTGGACTCCCTAATACATTGACCAAGCAATGATTTAGTTTCAAAAGTTCAGTTTTAGAAACAAAAATGAAACCGCAAGGAACTAAAAAGCAACAGAAAAAGATATCGAACTCACCCTTGTACCGCTTGTATCTGGTCTTGCATTGAGGACATGATTGATTTCCATCTTTGCGCTCATACTCATAACAAGCCCGGCAAACAGGAAAGGCACACTCATTACAAGCGATGAATACATCACCATTAGCAGTCAACCCAACAGTATCACCACAAATTTGGCATATTTGACTATTGAGAGGCTTCAAGGGTTTCGACTGCACCAAAATGTCCACTTTAATTAACAGGAATTTAGATTAGCCAATAGATACACGCAAATGCATGATAGTTAGAAGCAGAGCTAGTCATTTACTCATTTGGATGGATGGTACTGGAAACTACTAAGATTCAACCATTTCAAGACCTGTCAAAGTGAACGAACTCTAATAACTCCTTTTAGAGGCGATTATCTTTTTGCTTTTTACATTGAAAAATTTCACCAACTTATATTTGTCCATAAAAGTAATTTTGAAGAAAATGCATCTCCATTCATCCAAGAAGGAAGTGAATGTTCAAAATGTGAAATGCGGAGCCTTAAAACCATATATATGGACCTATATTTTAATTGATATTCTTGTGCCAAGCATATAAGGAAAAATCAAAGATATATTCATAATCCATACTCTTGAATTGAATATGCGGATCTAAAAGAAGTCCGAAAATTGAACATGCCTATCTTTCTCCTAAAGCAGCCATCAATTACAAACATTAGGAGAACACAAGGATTGACAGCAAGAGGCAAAACCGCTGAGATTTGCTGTACCAAGAAAGTACATTTTTCGTAGAACTTTCCTAAGGAAATAAACATCAAGTTTATATATGAAAGGGGAAAAACAACTTGTCAACATATATAGAGATAGATCAAATATTGATACCTCCATTTCAAAAAAAAAACAAAATTCCATTTCAAAAAGAACTCAAATCTTGGTACCGCGACATAGAAATCACATCCCAAATGAAAAGCAATACATAGAAGCATATCAAGGAATCAAATCAGAAACAAGATTAACATCAATAACCTTCCAAATTCCATGGGGGAAACCCAGTCTTGGGCTAAGAACTCACTCTAGTTCAACCAAGAGTCTAAGAGCAAATGCAAAATAAAAACTACCACCAAATTTACAAGCCTTGATGCTTAAAGAACTAATCAAACACTTTGAAGTCCAAATTGGTGTAAAGATCAAAACTTTATCAGAAATTTCAACAACACACTATCACCAGGTCAGATCTAAGACTCAACATTGAATCAAGAACTGATGCAAAGCATAAACTTCAAGCAATTTCACAAAACCCAAATGCCCCCAACAAAAAAAGAACTAAATTGTGCACTTTGAAGTCCAGATGGATGAGAAGATTCAAACTTTATGAGAAATATCACTAAACTTGACCACTAAAGTCCAGATTAATGAAATGATCAACACTTTGTCACTATTGAATTATAACAAATCAGATCTAAACACCTCCATTGAATTAAAAACTGAAAAACAAAACAAAGCATACCCCAGAATCAGAATCATGGCGAATTCGAACCAACTCATTGCGATTGTGAGATCCAGCTACCATACCAACACCTGCCTCCATTTCTCTCTTTTTCAAGAAACAGAGGGCACTAAACACTATCTATTACACACCTGAGTCACTGTTATTAGAAATGAAAAAAGGGGTTATGGCAATGTGAAGAAGCAACACAGTGCACTTTCTCAACTGGCCATCACTCTACCTGCACCCCCTCTACTTCTACTTCTACTTCTACTTCTTCTTCTTCTTCTTCTTTTCTTTTCTTCATGCTTCCTCTTTTTATCATTTCCTTGTGAGATTTAACTTTATTAAATTAATAACTAAAAGGACAGGTCCATGCACTAAGATGTGCGGGGTACGGGGAAAGGTTTGGAGTACAAGTAATCCGCCTTCAGTTGGTTTGGACATTGGAGGTATAGCCTGCACAGCTGGCTCATCTAAACTCAAGAAAATAAAAGATGTTTTCGCATTTTTACTGCTCCCTCCTTTCTTTTTGTCTTTATATTATAATTTAATTGGACACCTAGTTCAGACAAATTTTTAAATTTTAAATATATTTGTGACTATAAAATTTTAATATTTATAGATTTAAATATGTCAAAATTTTAATATGACTATTAAAATTTGTCATTAAAAATAAAATAAGAAGTCTAAGTTAATTTATCTTTAAATTAAAAAAATTATCATTTTTTAAAATAAACTAAAAAGAAAATGATATCATGCAAGTTGAAAAGAGGAAAGTATTAAGTTCGAATTTAGAGTGACATATAAGGTGCCATGGTGAATGTTATTTGCGGATGAAATAATTCTGATTGATGAAATTTGCGGCGGAATTAACTTTAAGCTGTAAGTTTGAAGATAGATTTTGAATTCTAAAGGGTTCGGGTTGAGCAGGACCAAGACAGAATACTTAGAGTGCAAGTTTAGTGATGTAATGCATGAGGCTGATGCGAAGGTGAGGCTTGATACACAAGCCATCCAAAAGAGGGAGTTTTAAGTATCTTGGCTTGGGTCTATTATTTAAGAAAATGGTGAATTTGACCATGATGTCACACACCGTATTGATGCAGAGTGGATGAAATAGAGGCTCGCATATGAAATCTTGTGGGATAAGAAGGCGCCAACCAAACTTAAATGCAAGTTTTACAAAGTGGCGGTTAGACTAATTATGTTGTGTGGGGCGGAGTGTTGGCCAGTCAAGAACTCTCGCATTCAGAATGAAAGTTGCGAAAATTAGGATGTTGCGACGGATGTGTGGCATACTAGGAGAGATAAGATTATAAATGAAGATATTCGGAGCAAGATGAGAGTGATTTCGATGGAGGGCAAGATACCAGATGCGAGGCTGAGGTGGTTCGGGTATATGAGGAGGAGATGCCCGAATGCCTCAATATGGATGATTTCAGTAGAGGTAGAGGTAGGCCGAATAAGTATTGCAGAGAGGTGATTAGACAAGACATGACGCAATTTCAGTTTACCGAGAACATGACCTTAGATATGAGGTTGTTGAGGACACATATTATGGTAGAAGGCTAGTTGATAGAAGAGCGTTGTATCACTTATCTTTATATACTAGTAGTCGTAGTATTACTCTTGTATTGTCCTTCTATTTCTATTACTATCAGTTGTTTCTTATACTTCAATTATCCTATTATTTTGTTATAGTTATTGCTCAGAATGCTTTGTCATACTTTCTATAGTACTTTGTCATGACTTCTTCACTTCCATTTTTTTCGAACTGCTTTGAACTGTTTTTCTTTGAGCTGAAGTTCTATCAGAAATAACCTATCAAAGGTAGGAGTAAAGTCTGCGTACACTCAACCCTCCCTAAGCTCCAATTTGTGAAATTACACTACGTATATTGTTGTTATTGTTGTTGTATATAGGGTGAACTAATTCTTTAACATTTTTATGTAAAATTAGAAAAAACAATTTAAAATCAAACCCAATCTCAAATAAATGTCTTCTTTCACTATTAAAATTTTAAAAAGTAAAATATGTTACTTTGTTGTTTATTCTGAAATATCAAGATTGTAATTCGTTATACAATATGATAGAAAAATAATATTATAATTATGGTATTAATAATTTCAAAATTGCTAATTTCAAAATTTTAAATAGAGGACAAGGACGGAAAAAAGAAGTTGTATAGGTTCGCCAGAGTGAGAAAAAAAAAGAGGGCTCGCAAACTAGATCAAGTGAGGTGCATTAAAGACGAGGATGGCAAAGTATTGGTGAAAGAGACACACATTAAACAAAGATGACAGACATACTTCTAAACTTCTAAACGTAGGGGAAATATAATTATTGAGTTGGGTGATTTAGAGCACTCTTTGAGCCGTCGAGATTTTGGGTATTGCATATGTATAAAGTTTGAGGAGGTTAAAGGGATAATTCATAAGATGAGAGAGTTAAGAGCGATTGGGCCAGACGAGATTCTAGTGAAATTTTGAAAGTGCGCAGACAAAGTAGGTAAGGATTGACTAACTGGGTTGTTTGATATCATTTTTAGGACGACTAAAATATTCGAGGAATGAACGTGAAGTATGATGATCCTTTTGTAAAAACATGGGTGATATTCGTAATAACTATATGGGTATCAAACTATTAAGCCACATTATGAAAGTCTGAGAGAGGGTAGTAAAGATGAGAATGAGGAGGAGTCTGTCTATTTTCGAGAATGAATTCAGATTCATGCCGGCGTGATAAATTATGGAAGCCATACATCTTTTGAGGAGATCGTTGTAACAACATAAGGATAATAAAAGAGACTTATACATGATGTTCATTGACCTAAAAAGGCATACAATAAAGTACCAAGAGAGGTTTATGGAGATGTTTGAAGTATAGAGGTGTAACTGTGGCATACATTAGAGTGATTAAGGATATGTACGATGGAGTCAAGACTCAAGTGAGGACAGTGGGAGGAGACTCGAAACATTTTTCGGTCGAGATAGGATGCACCAGGGATCAACAATTACTATGTTTCTATTTGCTTTGATAATGGATGAATTGACATGATATACTCCAGGGAGGTGACATAGTGTAAGTTCTTTGCAGATGACGTAGTATTGATGACGATACATGCGGAAGAGTTAACGATAGACTAGAGATATGGAGACAGACCCTAGAATCTAAAGGTTTCAAGTTGAGCGATGTTAGGTCCCGGGGGTATGCTATGGAATAATAAAACATAAATTGAAAGTATTATTGTTGATAATTTCGAAACTAAAATGTATATCAAGCATAGGATAAAATTCTTAAAATTTATATCGAGATCATAATCTATTATTTCACCAACCAAACGGTCCCTTAAAATCTAGTTTTTTTTCCTAAAGGTTAAATCAACTTTTATACCGTCGTATTATCTGAAACACAATTATGAATAATTGTTCATGATAAAATAAAATTGATAATTTAGTAAAGAAATTAATAATTTGCTATTATATATATAGTTAGACGGGTCAAATAGTGTATTCTCGCTATCTCAATCCATGTGACTTTAATTTATTTAAAAGGGATGTCACATTTTTTATGTTTGCTTTATTAAAATATTTTAAATTTTTTTTTAAAGGGAAACAATTCCTTAGAGAATGATTTTTCTGGTGGAAATGTGGGGAAATATTTTTTTAGAAAAATATTTTTGTGAAAAAGTTTTCTTCATATAAACTCACTTTTATAATCACATAAATATTTAAGACTCATTTTAGAAATTACAAATTTAAAAAAAAATCTTTTAAATTTTATTCAATCAACTATATAAATTAGGACATGAGGGAGTAAACTCAGTTGTTTTACGTCAAAAGTGGCAATGGAGAAACGTTTTTGACATTTTTCACCATGTCCAGTCTATGGCTATTCAGTGGCTCGGGACGTCCCGATCCCGGCCCCGACCCGCCCCGGCCCGGTCCCGTCGGGTAAATTACGAGATGGAGATTGTCGGTAACCGGGTTCGAAACTGGGATGGGACTAGGGTTGGTCCCGACCCGTCCCGCCACCCAACCTGGTCCGTCCCATCCCGTCCCGCCCTATTTGCAAAAACTAGCCGTTGTACAAACGGTTATTTTCAATTTTAACCATTGGCAACGGCTAATAACAGCCATTTTGCCCCCGCCCCATAACTCCCCTACCCCCTTAATATTTATTTTTAACCCATAAGTTAGTATATTTATACATTAACTCTATTTCTCAACTATAAATACCTCATTTTCCTCTTCATTTTTCTCACAAATCTTCCTACCATCTCTCTAATCTCTCTCTACAAGTCTAAATTGCACACTAAATATTATATTTTATTTGCTAATTTCTATCAAAGTTCAAAAATTGGGAGTGAAGTTGGCAACTAGCTTGGGGATCATCGAGCAAAGTTTCAATTTCAACCTCGATTACACGTCGACGTTACGTCGGTGTTTGGTACACTCGTTCATTCTTTTATTTAAATTATTATTGTACTTAATTTTAATTATCGTACTTAATTTTTTTAACTTTATTTATTTATTTGCGTAATTATAATGGAACGATGTGGACGTTTTTCTGGTAGAGGTATTAGGGATAACATGAGTAAGGGTGCATCTTCTAGTAATCATAATTATGATAATTTCACTCATGTAAATGAAACTGATCTTTTAAATGTTAATATTAATATACCATTAAATCATGAGATATATTGTGCATCTGAACCAGGCTATGATTTAGAAAATGAATTAGAAAATAATTTAGATAACACACCCACTAGTGCAACTTTACCTCAGGCTCGGACTGAGTCTCAAGCTGAAACTGAAACTGGAATCCCTCATACTCCCCCTAGTATGAGTCGAGGCCAAAAACAACGAAAATTAAAATCACATGCATGAGATTATTTTGATAGGGACATTCCTAATCAACTAGCTATTTATAAAATTTATCGCGAAGTTCATAAATTTAAAATTGGAAAAGGTCAAGGTGGGACATGAGGTTTAATGAGACAAGTGGAAAACTCTCACAAAGTAAGATATAACCAATACTTGGCTGAAAAAGCGGGTGTGCAAATGTCTTTTGAGTCAGGACAAGGTTCACATAGTGTCCTCAACCAAGTACATGGTCGAATTAACCCGATGACGGGGGAGTTATAGGTCCGAAATATGATAAACGCAAAGATTGGAAAAATTTAGCAAAATTAGTTGTTGTGAAGGGTTTGCCTTTTTCATTTCCTTCATCTCATAGTTTTATTTATTACATTCGAGAAACATATAATCCTGCTTTTAACGATTTTTCTAGATCAACTGTTAGAAGAGATGCTTTTAAATTTGCGCATGAATATCAATAATATTTACGTTATGCATTGTATCATTTTAATGGCAAAGTGGTTATCACTTCTGACATAGGTCGTTGTACTAATGGTAATTATTATTTAACTGTTACATGTCATTGGATAGATCACAATTGGTCTATGCAAAAACGTATATTAGCATATAGATATATTGATGAAAGACACACTGGAGTTTTTATTTCAACAAATATTAATGAAATTAGTGAATATTATGGAATTACTGATAAAATTATGACTATTACATTAGATAATGCTTCTTCTAATGATTATGTTGTAAACATTTTAAAAATTCGATTTACTCCATCTTTTCTCTATATTTTTCATGTTAGATATGCATGTCATATTTATAACTTAGTTGTAAAGGATGGCCTGAAACTTTTTAAAGACATCATTTATAAAGTAAAAATTGCTATCAACTTTATTTTTAAAGGTAATAAAATACAAAAACGCAAAGAGTATAAAAAAATATGTCATGATTATGGATTACCTTATAGGAAAATTCCAGAAGAAGTTGCAACTATGTGGAATTCTTTGTATGAACAATTAGTTGTTGCTCACGAGTATAGAAGACCTATAACTTTATTATTTAACGCACATAATCAAAATCCTTCGGATATGCTTGTAGTTGATGATTGGGATAAAATTTTGGAACTTGTTGTATTCTTAGAGAAATTTTTTCTAGCTACTAAGAAATTTTCTGGTATTTATTATCATACTATTTCATCTATGTTATTTTATATCGCTCTAATATTTTTATTATTTAATGAATATATGAAAAAACCAACTTACGCTCCAGCTATTAAAAAAATGTTTGTAAAATTAAAAAAAATGTTTTTTTCCTATTTCCACTATTTATTTTATTGGTGTTGTATTAAATCCTACTATTAAATTAGACGGTTGTAATGCCCTTATTGAAACGATTTATGAATGCTTAGAAATACTTCCACTAGAACCAACTGAAGAACCAACTAAAGAAGATGTTAGCTCTAGCATACAAACACAATGCAAAATTGTGTATATGTATTACCAACAGCAAAGTGCAAATAATCAACCGGCTTCTGTACCATCTTCTTCTACTTTACTTCAACCTTATAAAAACAGATGCGATTTCTGCTTCAAGTATTCAAGGCATTCGAAATAGAATGTATAGTGGTTCAAGTGCTTCACAAATTAGCGAGTTTGATGTTTATGTTTTGTAGGATGTTGTACCGTTTGAATAAATTTCTAATGAAAATGGACGTGAAGACTTGCTGAAATACTGGGGGGAGAATGAAAATACATTTCCGGCTCTATCAAAGATGGCCCGAGATGTGTTGAATATTCTAGTGTCATCTACAGCTTCTAACGGTGCTTTTCTGCTGAAAGGTTTCAAATAGGAGAGCACATACACTCATTGGCGGGAGACAGTTTGGATATTGCAGTTTTATTTAGAGATTGGATTAGAGTGGAGCATAGAAGGTGCGGTCAACGAGAGACCAATGAAGAAGACGACGACAATTACAACGAATCTTATCCGAGGGAGCAGGAAGCGATGTTGAACAATTTGACCAACATATTCCAATTTCAAAAGAAGATCCTCAAGAGATTGTCAGAAAATTAGAAAAAGTATGGTTGCATACGTAATTTTTTAATGCCAATTTTACTATGTGATTTGCAACTTTTAAACTACGAAACAAAGTTGCAATTTTAAAATTGTATTACAAAAAAAATCATATTTCTATTAAATAATATAAGAGGTAATTAGTCTTGTGATGTTTTTTCACTATCTTGTTAAATTATTTAAGTGTTTAAATATAAAAAAAGTCCCCCCAAATCCCCCTTCCCGACCCGACCCGACCCGACCTGCCCCGTCCCCCCCAAATCCTTCCCCTCTGATAGCGAGATGTGGGACATGACCACTTTCCGCCCCCCTAATCCCCCATTCCGGTCCCGACCCACCCCCGTCCCCCCAAATCCCATCCCGTCTCATACCGTCCCACTGGCCACCCTTAGTACTTGTGGAGCTTATATATTTTATACAATACAAGTAAGAAATATTAATAAGTGTAGAAGATTTTGAGTCAATTAGAAAGATTGTGGAAGTGAAGCTCCTTGGCTGTGAAAATGTCTCAAATTAATTGTTGTAATTTTTAAAAATAAGTATCTTAAATTATTTGAGTCAATTAGAAAGATTGTGGAAGTGAAGCTCCTTGGCTGTGAAAAGGTCTCAAATTAATTGTTGTAATTTTTAAAAATAAGTATCTTAAATTATTTATCATTTTAAAAGTTAAAGATAAAATTAATTTTTGTTTCATTTTACCCTTACTAGTAATGTTCTTAAAGACTAGTTAAAAACACATAGATTATATAAAGATGACACATAAATAGAATAATATTCAATTAAGAAAAATTATATCTTAAGACATAAATAAGGGTAAAATAATAAAAAAAATCCTCCTAATTAATTTTTCTTAAATACATATAAAATAAAATTACAACAAATAATTAGAAACTGATGAAATATGTGCTTAAATGCGATTATTTGAACATAGATATCCATGATATGGATAATACTAGAAAAAATTATTTTCAGCAACAGTAAAATAAGAAGGACGAATCCATCCCAGTATGTATTTAGATTGTCAGCACGTATAACGAACAGTTTTATTGGTTTTTGACAAAAACAAATTGATACTGTGTCTTAACTCTTAATTGATATAAAGCACTTATCACACATTTATTGTCACGTACAGTTTCTAGTCCTCACTCGCTCATTTGTTCTTATTATATTTCCTAACAATATTAGGTTACGTGAAAGTATATTGAATTCTACATTCAAGAGTAGTTAAAAAAAATATTAAAAAGGTAGATCCAAAGATTGACTAGAAAAGATGTTAGGTCCTTTGTCAAATCTGTAGCCCTTGAGATTTTTCTAACTTCCCTCGTGAGATTAACTAAATTAGAGATCAGTAGATAGGGCATCACTATCACATTTAAAGAAAAGATTTTATCTTAGACTTTGTCACTAGAAATTAATGTATATGATATATAGTACTGTAGAACGTTATTCTCCGAGTCATAATTAGTTGGAATTTTGAATGGGGTGGTTATTATAGTGGGTTCGTTACTTTCTTAGAAAACATAAAAAAGAATAGAACAAATTGATGTTCAATTTTTAATAGGATCAAATAATGTCAAGGTATAAAATTACGTAGATATTTGGCTAAAAACAATGAAGATGAAAACAATATTGGTAGAATGTAAATTTTGCCTTTGTTAAGTGAAACTGCAAAAGTAGTTAATGTATCTGTGATGTACTTTAATCATTGTCACCAATCCCAAGATGACCCTCTTCGTTAGAGAAATTTTTTTCATTGACAGGCCATAAATGGACACGACATGACTTATTCTTTAATTGTTACAGAAGGAACATTGAGCCTCCAATATATTCTGGTTTAGAAGTGTAGTTTAAGAACATGGAATGTTCCTTCAATTGAAAGAAAGGAAAATGTCGGTGGAGAGAAGAGATTCAACTAGACTATAATGACGACTACTCATTCACTATAGTTCAGCTCGTAACACATTTAATTTAAAGTTTTCTTTTGGAATGGGTAATTTAAAGTTTTCTTTTGGAATGGGTAAATAATTGATATTGAGCTTAACTCAACTCCAAAATCTAATTCATGATGATAAGATTGTCCAAATTCATATAAATAGATCACTCATCCCTTAAACCACCGATGTGGTACTCTTCAGTAGAATACTTACGGGTAGTTTAGTTGGTGGATAATAGATTATAATCTCAGAATAAATTATGATATTCTTTATTCCATATTTGATAGTTGGTATTTTCATTGTCTTAAACTATCTGTCGCCTTTTTGTTTGATACGTATGTCTCTTAAGAAATATTAATTATGAGAGGTTTTTTTATTACTTACTCTTATTTATAAATTATCACGTCTTTCCATTAAATGTATACCCTATTTATGTATTTTTTTATTAACAATATTATCTTTTTACTAAATCTATGTCGTAAAAGCAAATCGGTTATATGCAACTGCCAAAGTCACCTTGCTATATAGGTTCATAGAATATCTAAACAGCCACTAGGATAAACAAAATTAACAACTTGAAGAATGAGTAGAAACACCAGTTCAACATATATTGAATGGAATAATTTTTCATTTATTTCACTTCAAAAAATTTAAAATGATAGATTTGAAAAGATTTCAACTAGAATTTGTATGGGGAAAAATTCAGACTTAATAGAAGGATGAATTAGGAGGTGACACGTGAAAAATGAAGACAGATCAAGCACATATCAGTAGTAGTAACATCAGTGTTGGTGCTCGAGCACAGCTAGAAAGGTCGATCTTGTTCGTTGAAGATCTGAAACTGCAAGAGTAACCTATTTAGCTCTGAAGATACGTGATTGTGGACAAAAGAAATGGTCAGTCAAGATAAGTTCAAGTTGTAACCGTCCTCAAAGAATCTGGAATTCACTCCTAAAGACTCTCACGTATGTAACAACCAAATTGTGGAGATAGTGATGATCAAGAGGGATGCATAATACGAAAAACATTTCTTACGGTTAGGTTATAAAAACATCCCTTGCCGCCACCCCCCCAAACCCGCTTGTATTCATATGATTTTCATCATTGAAGTTATTACTCCATTGTTGCTCTCATGTTCTCAAACTCTATCTCTTACTATGCATTATTTGCTTACTCGATCTATTATTTCAATTTATTACATTCCATTGATTTAATCTAGCAATTTAGTATTAAAAATATCATTGTTTGGTCATCCTAATTTGTGTATCCTTGAACCATTGAACAAATTTAATTGTTATCTTAAATTACAGATTTAGGGGTAAACAGTTTGACACCAACCGTGAGGACAAGGCAATTGCAGTGTTACCTTGACTTGTTATCAACTCTTTTAAACTTGCTTTAGTTTGTTTTGCAAGAAAAATCGATATTATGTATGGGATTGAATGGAATGCTTTGAACATTAACTTGGAGGATGATGTTGCAAACCTGAATGACGACCCATTTCCCCAGAATGCGACAAATATGACACTGCCACCAGAATTTGCAGGATTGCCCTTGACGGAGGAACAAGTCCGAGACGAGATCCTGTTCGGACTCCTATTTATACCAGAGGTCGAGTCTATCATAATGGAAGAGCCCAGGTTCCTAGTAACCCAGGTCCTCGGTGATGATGTTGAGTATCATGAGAGTGACGTAAGTGATGATGAGAATGATACCAGGCAAGGGAGACATGGTCCGGCAAGCCGCTTTGAATCTCCGTATGGATTGAAAAGTGACTGCAACCTAGAGACGGTAGTGAAGCACTTGGTAGCCCAACAGAACCAAATGATGACCCAACATACCCAGATGATGGCTCAACTACAACAAGTGGTGATGGTTTTATCTAATAATGTTAACTCAGGAATGCCAACGTGGCCAAATGTCGTTATGGCTCAGGGAACCCCCAAAATTGGGCAAACTAATTCCGGTACAGGTATCAAACATACAAACATATAAGTCGGGGGATCCAGATCCGGGATAGTACAGATATAGGTGGACCCGTTTAAAGTAGAATTCTTGAATTATATGAAAGAAATCCATACTCGAATGGATGAAATCTTGGGGGCTCTGCTGATCATCTGAAGGACGAATACTAATAAGTACTCGCAGTTTCATACAAGTCGAGTGTGGCCCCAGTTCTTATTCCAAAAAGGTTCAAAATGCTAGATATTTTAAAGTATAATGGGACGACGGACTCATAGGAATATGTGACGGCTATACGATCGGTATCAAGGGGAATTATTTGACACTAGATGAGACTGAATCCATTCTGCTAAAGAATGTTGGCAAAACGCTCACAAAGGAAGTTTTAACTTAGTATTCTCATTTACTTGAAAACTCTATTGACATTTTTTTCTATTTTTGCAGATGCTTTCTTGAAAGCTCATGTCGGGGCCTGGAATGTAGAGATTCATAAAGAGGATATATTCAAAATTAAATAGGGCGATAATGAGTTGCTCCGTAGTTTTGTAAAGGTTACAAAGTGAGAGAATGATGTTATCTATGATGCCAGAGGATTAGGAAGCAACTGCATTTAACGATGGTCTTAACCCGGACAACTTTGATGCATCATGGAAACTAAAATGAAGCTTGTTGGTATTCACAGTTAAAACTTGGAATGATGTATATCATTGTTATATGTCCAAGATGCGGATAGAGAATGATCAAAGAGCCTCAATGCCAATCGAAGAAAGGGGTCGGTTTCAGGACAGACCCAATAACATTATTAACATCAGTTGGAGAAAGCAATGGAATCAGTTTGAACCATATTCAACACCTTTGTGATCAAAGATTGACAGAAAACCAGTTCAGGTTGGAATTAACCAGGGACTAGTAGGTAGAGATATGGAAGGAACTTTAAGACCCCCTCCAAAAGACAACGGTGCCCCGAAGTTATCAGAACACAACTTTAGTATTGAATCTATCGAGATCATCATGACCATGAGAAGTATCAAAGAGGGTCGATGGCCCAAATGTATTTGAAGTGACCCTTATAATAGAAACATGAACTTATGGTGGGACTACCTGCTTAGATGTCCTATGTGCTTGAGCTACTTGCTCGCACGTCCAACTTGCTTGCAATTCCTATTACTTATACGTCCTACTTGTTTCTCGTCATACTTATTAAACGAGGATGACATACGTGTTTAGAGATAATTAGTAACCTTCTAGCTTAAGTAAGGACAAATAAGTGCATTACCTACTTAACAAGGAAGAGGACCAGCTTTTGACACAGGTAAGTAGGTGCACCACTTACTTAAGATGAGTGGACCAAATAGAAGGCAAGAAATAAGTGAGATAGGGCAGATCCAAGCCCATCTACCCAAGACCATTTAAAGGCTAATATACGTACATGAACCTTGTAGATATTTCTCATTTTTACACATAGAAACATTCCAACACTCTCTCTTCTCTCTCTACGTAATCAGCAGCCCTAAGTTATCCCAAACACCTCATTAAGAGTTCTAATGTGATTCCAAAGAAGATCCAAAGGTAATTAACCTAAATCATTTTATAAAGAGTCCTAGATATTGATCTAGCGGTGTTCTTCCTTATAGTTGCTAAAGTTTGATGTGTTGGAGCTAAAGGAGAGTGAATCTAAGGCGTGAGTATTAATATCTAAGGTAAGAATCATCTTCTCTTCTATTCATAAGCTAGCTTGAACTATAGATGTATTTTGTTACTACGAGAATATGGATTAGGGTTACATGTTAAAGTTGAGTTAAAGGATGTTGGGATGTTTGATGTTTTTTATGATGGATATAAGGATGGAAATTATATAAATATGGTTGTTTGTGTGCTGGACATATTAGATGTATTAGCATGTTAAATTGTTATAGATTATGAGTTGGAGGATAGATGAATCATAGACTTGAGTTGTAGATATGCTATATGATGTTTTGAGTATTATATGGTGTGTAGAAGGGGATGTTCATGTAATGCCTAGGTGCTAGAAGTATGAACATATATTATATGAGTTAATTGGTGATGTAAATATGCTTGGAATATGAAAGTTGTAGGTTTGATGGTTTAGTTGTTGTAATGTGTTTTAGGGACTGTTTTGGGTTAATATAAGGTGTTGGGTTTATTGTTGTGATGTAGTTGCATATTGGCTATTTTAGGTGCTGAAAGTTGTGACATGTTGTAAGTGAACATAACTGATGGTTTAAAGGAGTTAAAAGGTACAAGTTGTAAGTTGAAGAACTATATGATACACTTGAAGTATTAGTTATGTTGTGTGGATATGTTGAGCAGGTTTAATTGTTTAAAGTGGCTAAAAATATTGGTGTATATGTAATCTTGTGGTGGTTGGTGGTGCTGCAAGTAGTAGAAAGACTTATGTGAAACTGATGCTGCAGAATCACGTTAGAGTGTTATTTTCGTTTGATGGTCCTTTAGTACATTCCTCTGTGTTGATAGTAGTATTGTTTACTTGGATGTAGCTTGACTATTGAAATGAGCTGATTTCACCATCACCGTGGAATGATCGACTTAGAGGTATGTAATGGCTATCCCTTCTTTCTATTACATAATTCCTTACCTAAAATGGTACTCCTTAGAAATGTATGAAAAGAGCGTTTATAACTACCTTATGCCTCTATTGAGATGTCATTCAGATCTTATTGTTTGTCCCTTATTTGGAGTACTTTAATGTTATAGAGCTCTCCATAAGATTGTGTATTCTTTAAGATAATGAAAGGTTAGAATATAGGTTGACTCTTAATGTAAAAATTTAATGGATTAAGGAGTAGTTCATAATGTGTATATACAGTTTAGTCTATATATGCTAGATAGGATTCACGACGACCATATGCTTAAGGTGTTAAAGTAAAGGTATCATAGAAGGTATAGAATGACTAAACGTACGAGTATGATTTGGGTTGCCAAAGATTGTCCCTAACAACTAGTCTACCATAAATAAGCTTAATCAAGTAAAGTGAGAAAGAGAAATGAAGTAAATAAGGTAATAAGGCACGAACGTCCTCGTAATAAGAGGCCTTGATTCTAAGGTACTAAGGTCTTCATGAATAGGAGGCCAATGGTCTCTTAATGAAAGGCCTTGATGCTTTGGCTTGTTAAGTTCTAGCTATGTATTGTAAGATTATATTGATTGTTTGGCACCTTGTTGCATATTCCATAGAGCATACATATTGCATGGTATGTAGCCTGGCATGTCGTATACTTACTCCATAGAGCCTTGTATGTCCTAGTATGTTATATTCATCTCACAGAGCCTATAGATGACCTAGTACGTTATGTTTACCCACAAAGCCTCATTAAGGCCTAGTATGTCATGTTTATCCACAGAGCCTTGTATGGCCTGGTATGTCATATCATTTCCACAGAGCCTCGCTATGGCCTGGTATGTCATGATTATCCATAGAGCCTCATTAAGGCCTGGTACGTTATACTTATCCACAGAGCCCCGATAGGGTCTGGTATGTAGTTGATATTATTGTATGATGTGAGCAGGGAGCAGGTAAGTATATCTTCAGATTTCCCTTCTATCTTTCAGATACGTTTAGCTATGATGCTTTCAATTTCAGTTCAGCTTTCAGTTATTTCAGCCGCCTTACATATTCAGTACATTATTTGTATTGACGTCCCTTTACTGTGGGCGTTATATGTCATGTGTGCAGGTTCTGAGAGACAGCTAGATAGGCCTCCATAGTAGGCACTTCAGAGTTCAGCTGATTGGTAAGCTCCATGTCATTCAGAGTTGCCAAGTCTAGAGTTTAGAGTAGTTTTGAGTTGTTTATAGTTATGATGGGTAGGTCGAGGCCCTGTCCTGACTATATTATGTCAGTCAGATGTTCTTAAAGACTTTTGTAGACATATGTATGCATGTGGTCAGGTTCAGTATGTTGGTACAATGTCTATACATGTCGAGGCCTTGTAGGCCTATGCGGATGATATATATATATATATATATATATATATATATATATATATATATATATTATTGGAATTTTCTGCTTGTAGGTGTGTAAAAGTTAATGAATTTATAAGATGGGTCACTCACGTACGTAAGGCACTAGGTGCCTGTCCACCTCACCTATGTTGGAGTGTGACATTAATACGTAAGGCAGGTAGAATAACAATGAAAGCTCATATAAGAGACAATTGAAACATGATCAAATGAGTACATCGGAAATCTAAGAAACAACCTATGGAGTCACATGCCAAACCTTACTGTACATAAGTTATTCTGAACTTCTTTGGATCATTCTGATAATATCTTTGGATTGTTATATGGAGCAACATTCGGAGATCTTTCATTGTAACACTTGGGATTATCGTACATTAGGTTCTTTCTTTCACTTATTATAAATCGAGCAAGCCACATAGGGCGCATAACATATAATCTGCTGAGCCACAAGGGGTCTGGTATATATAATAACGTTCTGGTCTGATCAACAGTGGATAATAGTAATAACATACCAAACTGATTATAGTTCAGTGGTGTGTCATAGTAATAATGTACACAACTAATTATACCTCAGTGGTGTGTCATAGTAATAACGTACCCAACTTATTATAAAACATGTCATATGGTCGGGACAGGGTACCCGACCTACCCATCAACTGTACACATATATAATACATGATAGAATCTCTGACTCGGTAGCTCCAGAAGAAGTGAAGAGTACTAATCAACCATTGAACTCGGCAATCACCTACTGAGGAAGTATATTTGGGTCTTTACCTTGACCTGCAGCATGAAATGTAGCGTCCCAGCAAAGGGACATCATTATGAAAGAAATATACTTGTATGTATGGCCTGAACAACAATATGAAGAATATAAGCAGTAAGCAGGGCATAAAGAACAACATGATAACCTGGATGCCACATAAGGCTGAACAATATAAACTCTGAAAACTATAATGGGTATCATATATATATATATATATATATATATATATATATATATATATATATATACACACACACACACACACACATCCGTCCCTCACTAATTATAGTTCAGTGGTGTTCATATATATATAAGTATCCATCGCCCAACCGGTGGTGTTCATATATATAAATATCCATCGCTCGACAGGTGTTGTTCATAGATATAAATATCCATCGCACAATATGTGGTGTTCATCAATATATATGTCACATAAGGGCCATCACCCACCGATTGTAGTGTATATACACTATAAGAAGAAATGCATTTGCCAACAATATTTTTGTTGCCAGATGTTGGATGTTGTTGCCAAAAGTACTTTTCGTAACAACAAAAATTGTTGCATGCCGTTGCAATAATCTCTGATGCAAAATTTTTTGCAACAACAAGTTGTTTCTTTTGTTGCCATTTATGTTTTTAGCAATAAAATATTAAATTTTTGTTGCCATTTATGTTTTTAGCAATAAAATATTAAATTTTTGTTGCCATTTACATTTTTAGCAACAGTATATTTATTGTTGCAAAAGTTTTTTTATATTGTTGCAAAAGTTTTTTTGTCAATTCTATACTTTCTTGTAGTGATATCATATACATATATATACTTATATAACTCTCTAGGCTCAGATGCTTATATGACTCATTCTTTTACTTCGGGATGACTCTATAGACGATACTTTCGACTCTTTTCTTTAGAAGGAAACAAGACTTACGATAAGCTTCGAAATGTCAAACAATATAAGTCACATAATAAGAAATAGCTCTACAACATGTAATGTACTCCCGACAAGGGATACACAACAGCAAGAGTAGAGTGTTTCATTTATGTGCTTCGTTTGGAACTCGTTGTTAGTCTGGATTCATGCCAAAGAATGAGGGATAGCCATTACATACATTGGTTTGATCCTTCGAGTAACTACAATGAGTCAATCTTTCTATTATATGCTTAATCTGTTAAAGACGACTAATTTTAACATAACAAATAGCCTAGAGACGCACAATAGCTATGGAAACATTTCCACCACATACTACAGCTATACCAAAAGTATCGTCAAGCAATCAAAGAGCTACGAGCTCCTGAGGCTATAATTTCATGGTGTTCTCCATACCCGACCGCCTTTTAACATCATACAAGCTCAACATGAGCTACGAAACCATCTCGTCTCTATACCATAAGAAACAACCCCTTTAAATAGTTTATACAACTATTACAAATAAAACTACGGCTTCCAATCACTGTCCTATGAGCTCTTATTAAATACATACATTAGATGCTCCTACGAGCTCATGAAAGGTCGTAGATGATAAGTCTTACTTTGGCTGCCCTCTTTCGAACTCCCCATCATTTCACTTCACGACAAAGTAATCTTCGATCCTCTTTAAATTGGAAAACATTGTTGCACATGTAAAATAACATTGCTTGCTGCACTAAAATGGTCCGTGCTATGCATAGTTTCCAACGAGAAGGATTGCTCCAAATTGATTCTACATCTCGTGAAAAAGAAAGACTAATATAGTTTTTGTATATTAATTAAATGTTATATTATACATCATACCCGAGGGTGTTACAGTTCACTTTTACGCGGAGGCATAAAAGCTACTAGGAGGTTGTTGGTGCTCTAAGTCGAATAATGTTTTTAGAGTCGCCACCTAATTTATAGGTATATTTGAAAAACAAAGTTGAGAGGGTTTATTTAAAACAATGAAAAATACTTTCTAAACAAGAGTCGAGGTAAGAGTTTTTGTGATCCCCGTGGAAGGTGTTAGACACCCCGGTATTAAGGATTTCTAGAATATGGTTGACCCTCAGGTTCTATAGCATGTTTAAATTTTATAAATTGCTTAAAAGGGTTTAAATTCCAGTAAAATTCATGTTATTCATTTCATTTCAAACTCAAAGACCTTTCTAAAAATCAAAGAGTTAAATTGCGCCTAAAATGGTTTGCGTAAGGGTAATTTAGTCAACTTATTTTCGGACTAAGAATACTCAAGAATTATCTTGAGTAGAACTCCACTATTAGTCCAATAAATTGTCCAATATTACTTACAAACTTTGAAAATCTTTTAAAATGATTAAAAAAATATAATCCATTTGGAATGACAAGTTTTGATTTTAAGAATAGTAGATAAGTTTCTTATTCATGCCATATTCCCAAAGGTTAGTCCGTATTCCACAATTTGCTCAAAATCCCACTACTCAACTCAACTCAAGTCCAAGAGAGATTTTGATTTTCGTTGAAAAATCATTTTTTGTTTGGCCCAGCCCCAAAACAGTCCAAATATGTGTCCATATCAGCCCGGTTTTAAAACACTTTTAGAAGCTCAATTTTGAATTATCGATTCAGTTTTCTTTCTTTTCATAATCAGTCCATTAATCATTTATAAAGTCCAGTCTTCAAAGAATACCCGATGCAGTTTAAATTATTCCAGTCAGTTAAGCTCAAGGCCCAAAACAGTCTAATTAAGTTGAAAATCCACAACAATTCTGATTCTTTTAAAGTTTGAAGTTTAACCAATTTTGAAATTCATTTATGGTGATTCTAACTAAACGATGTACGTATCATTTTCCTATCCTAGGATATAACCATAAGCAGGTTCCAATAACATATATAAAATAGTTTTACATACAACAACATACCCAGTAAAACCCCATAATGTGGGGTCTGGGGAGGGTAGAGTGTACGCAGACCTTACCTCTACCTTGGTATGTAGAACGGCTGTTTCCGAGAGACCCTCGGCTCAAGACAAAGCATAAACACAAGCAAAGCAGTATGAAACGGTCAGACCCGAACAAGCAATATTACATATATAATACAAATATGAATTAAAAAAAGCAAAGTTTAGGTTGGTGGACCTACCTAAGCCCACCAGTTAACTATTTTCACACATTCTTGGGCCTTCATGAGAAGCTACATAATGCGGACTCGATCAAAGAAATGTGTTTGGATTGGGCCTTGGCCCATCCGGCTGGAAAGACAAAAAGAGGCCCAATAGGGCCTAAGTCATCGTGGGTAGTGGAAGGAAGGAGGGGAAAAGGATAATGTAAGTTAGAAAGCACACAAAACTTATCAAATAAAATACACTTAAATTGAATTCACTCATCATGTATCAACTTAAGAGAGAAATGTATATCTAATAGTTAAAAGTCCATACTTAGACAGATTACCAAACAAAAGAAAAGAAAATTAATTGGGCTTGGCCCATACCAAGGAGTAGTCCACATAATGAAAGACAAATAGGCAATTAGGTGGGCTTATCCCAGTCACTGATACATAAGCAGTAGACAAAAGGAAATAACATAGATAGGCAGGCCCAATTGCTATGGTCAAGAAGAAAACAAGAAGGAATAACACAAATGGGCTAAGCCCAACATCATTCATGGTATAGTAACACATGTGACATACAAAGGATATACATATCTTATACATCCTATATACTAAGTATACAAGATATACAATCAAAACTGTGTATACTCAGCACCCGTGACAAAGCTTAGCACAAAGAAGAGGCAAGAGGATGAATGCCCAGAAAGAGACAATATGCAAAATACAGTGCAAGTATTTTCCTTTTCAACACTACTGCATATATTCTACCTAGAATAGTGAACATAATTGAGGCATCTAAGATTAATTTAAGTTTTTAAGGCATATGACCCTATTGATAGTCTATGTGGTTTCTATCCTAACACTAGTAATGACAGTCTATGTGGTTTCTATCCTAACACCATAAATGATACAAAATGGGCATGGTTTATGATTTCACATTATAGAATTCAAGTTAGGAAAGCAGACACACACATCTTATCTAAACTCTCTTGGCAGTCAGTCAACTCATCCAAACAGGCATAGAACAAGTGGGATAAAAGGACTCTTTTACTTAAAGGGATATTCAGTTTTTTATCTTTATAGAAGTAGCTTGAACATATGACACTTTAAAACAACAAAGTCATTCTTCATAGACTACCAGTTCCATTTGAGGACAGGTTGCACAAGAAACAAAGGTAGCATACTGTTGTGTCATGACCCAAATCACATGCGTCATGGTAGCACCTACACAATCCCCCGGTAGGCAAACCAATCCCAATTAACAGCTTAAGAAGGTTAAGAAAATGCGGAAGAGGAGAAATGCAGAATAAAATATCAACTTTAATTAAAGCATCTTCAAATACTGATCCTTACAATAACAACCTTCTTTCCTAAAACCTGGTTTGACTTATACAAGGATTCTACGATACAATAAAGGAATGAGATATACAATGATACAACTCCGAATGAAGGAGACAATTTACATAAAATGGAAACTAAGGCCACCGAATGAGTAGTCTACCTCTGCTTCCCGTGATCCAATCTGCAACTTGAATAGACCGAATACATGTATCCACGTAAAAGATGCAGCAAGTGTAGCATAAGTACACAACATACTCCCGTAGACATCATAGGCCGACAATGAGGAAAGATACGCAAAGATAGATGAATATCAAGTTGACACCACATAGTCCTAACACTAGCAATTAAATAGACCAAATAAGCCATGTTGTTCACACAATAGTTCATACGATTTACAAATCGCCAAGATCATATAAGTATCAATGGAGTCATGTAGAAATCACAATCACACAAGACTAATAACTCATATAGACACCAAATCGCACCAACGTTTGTTAATAACGTAATTACCCAATCCACAATTAGTTTAAGAAACCACTCAATCACATTTAAGCTTCATTAACCTCAGAAGATACCTAAATTGTACGTGGGTTTACTAATGCCAGAAATCATGCTTGACCTCACACATTCAGTATGTCGACACACGTTAATTAGACACAACAGTTCACTTATCCCGCTAACTTAGACCTACCACAATATACATCTTACAATAGAGAACACTTTGTTACCAATTATTATCTCTAGTCTTAAACCCTAAGTGTTGCCATATCTGATTGCAAGCAAGACATCTTAGTCCGTTAGGCTCTTTTCATAAGTTCTAAGTAATTTCCATTTCTTTATCTCTATTTACCAAAATAGCAATTTCACACATATACAACATATAAACGAAACCACACGACCGCAACTCAACAACCATACCAACAGTCCATACTAGACCCTTTATCAATTAACCCCGTCACTTACCAAGTAATACAAGCCAATGAAACCCACCAACACAAATAAGATCGACAACGAGTACTCAGACTCATAAAGGTGTAACCACACAGTCCACTCCATTGAGAACAAGCCAATCATGACAACCAAATAGTCCAATATAATCAATCCAATCATATAATCCCAATTAAATTAGGAAGTCACTCAAGTTCCAATAACCAATCCATGTCACGTTACCACACAAAGTAATCAATGTATGCATGAATATATGAATATGAATACAATGTACATGCCAAGTACATTTATCATCCTGTATACATGCTATCAAGTTTTTATTATGATCAGCCACCCATGGGGGACCTGCGAAGTCTATATACCTCTTTGGAATTTCTCATTGGAGCCTAGCTCTTGGCT
The DNA here is from genome assembly GCA_029783415.1 of Anisodus acutangulus. Classification (NCBI taxonomy): domain Eukaryota; kingdom Viridiplantae; phylum Streptophyta; class Magnoliopsida; order Solanales; family Solanaceae; genus Anisodus; species Anisodus acutangulus. Next base: position 28,149,266 of record CM056505.1, on the reverse strand, counting down.
GTATAATAACTGTTGCAGACGTGCAACCCATTCAACCGCATATCATCATCATCTCAGTATTGTCATAATCTCATAGTGTTCTTACCTTTTCCGATCCCTTCGACCCATATCATATATCATATCACTCCAATTTCAATATCATCAGAACCATGAGTGTATGAATGCAAATGACAATTTAAGGCAAGAATCATAATGTCATGAGATGCAACAAGTATAGAGATGAATATCACATGCTTTAAAAAATACATCAACATATAATCCAAGTACAATCAGGATATTATGTCAAAACACATGTGATGAATAAGTACAACGATAACAAGTATGGCAACGAGCCCACATATGTAGACAAGCCCAATCAATCATCAGTCGTAATCAGCTTAAGACTGATTCCCAAAATCACCCATTATCATAGTTCAACACCGGTACCCCACTCAACCATTCATCACAATCGTTTGAGTGGGACCCCCAAATCATTATTTATAACTAATTAAGCACTTCTATCGAAGTCTTGTGAAAGTAAATCTAGCCTACCTCAAGTCGAACAGGATCCATAATCGGTCGACCTTCTACGCACGTCTGGACTTTTTGGGATGCCTCCTAGTAACCATAGTCTAACACATAGGTTCTGCACATTAATATCAAACCAAACACACACGAGGACTTGGTCCTTAACCAAACATAAGACATCTAAGATTTACCCCGGGCCCACGGTGTCAAAGTCCGAACTTTATTATTTAACAAGGCTTAAACATGATTACTAGTTATAACCCAAAATTAATTTGAAACACAACCTTACTTGAACCTTCAATTTCATAATTCAATAAAAGCCTAATTTTTACTAACTCTAGGTTTTTCCCCAGTAATAAAAAGGTTTCCATAATCGAATTAAACTGTTCAACAAGGTCATTTTATCAACTCATATACTTATTTAGAAAACTCAAGGTCTACCAAATCATTTTTCATCCTTTAATCATGATTCCATTAATTTCAACTACCATAGAGTTTTTAACTCATTTTCTCCATTTCATCTTCTACCCCCAAAATTAGAAACATGGAAGAACAATCAAAAGGGATGGAGAGATTACCTTCCATGAAGGATTCTTATGTCAAAATTGCAGAAAAACACCTTTGGCCAGCCCCTAATTCAAGATACACATTTTTTTTGGAAAGTGGGATATTTTAGGGCTTTTAATCCCACTGGTCGAACAACGTTTCTTCCCCCGCGGACTTGACCCCACAAGCGCGGATGCACTTCAGCGTGATAAGTGACTGGTGAAGCAAAGGCGCTTGCCACCTCGCCTCAGCGCCTCAACGAGAAGGGAAATGTAGGCGCATACTTAGCTTTTCTGTCGGTGCGGATATAACCTCGCTGGCGCGACGCCGATGGGGAGACACCAGCTCGCTAGAGCGGAACTGATCCTTCAACAATTATTCCAGTAAATAAGTCTTCTTTTCGAGTCATAAGAGTCACTTTAATAACAATTTCCACGGGTAATAGCCATCGGCGAATGCCCGGATGAATGATATAATAGGAATTTAGATGAAAGGTTCATAACGATCGAATGGGTCATTACATCATATACCAATTAAACAAACGTTCATCCTCGAACGGGGATACGCATGAAGTAGTGTATAAAGTATGAAGGACTCAAGACCTGGTCACACAAGGAATTATTCTAACCCACGCATGACAACGATCATAAATAATGTCACACAACATAACCAGGTCTCCACGTCACCACACTGATTCAACATAATTCTTCGTTACAAATAACTCAAACTAGTCGATGGGACATCTTACTATAATCACAAGCTTATGGAATGAACTATTTGTTTGGAGATATTTTGGCTTTAAGGACTCATTATATCGCATCATGCCATTGGTCACACTATCGTGCATCACACCACATCATTTATTATCGGTACAACTAAATTCGTAACATCGTCCGTCCGTATGGGCTCATTAATTAAATCTCTGGCAAGGAATACATAATATAAAGGAATGGCAGGTCCTGATGCTTCACATGAATTATATATAAGACCTGAAAGGTAGATTTCCATTTCAAATAGGAGAGACAAAATATTCATCAAGGGACCATTCGTTTTAGAGGACATCGTACATGCGGTAGATTTCAACAAGAGAATCTCGCAACGATAGAAACTCAGTGCGCCTAAGCGTACCCGCATACGCGTAAAATGTACCGCCGAAGCGGTTGACTGGGGAAGGCATATCTCATAAGGTCGGCTTAGGTACCCGCTCATGTAGATGCGCTGGAGCAGATAGAGTTCGCCAAAGCAGAAAACACATAATATAAAAAATCCCAAAACAAATTTGTCCCCAACTTCTCGCACACTTTCCTCAACCCTAAAACTTCCAGAACTGCTCCGAAAATCTTCCCCAAATCACACTGTCAAAACTCCTCACAACCCACCCCCACATTATTTATTGCTTCCCTTTACTAAACACTTCCCCCACACCCACTGCTTCTACACTCTCTCGACACACCGGAGTCGAACCCGAATGGTGGTGCACACATTGAGGTACATAAGAAATCCTTCGTAACACTCAACAACTCAAGCTTTGACACTTGGTAAGTTCTAATACCTTCGTATTACACAATTGAATCATAAAAATAGGGTAGAAACATGACAGTGGGTTGAGAAATTTACATGAAATCTTTGAAATTCTTGGGTGGTGGTTGTTATGGGGGTAGATCCACAGATCGGGTGAAATAATAACGTAATAGGAGTTTATACATCATGTATGCTCACATATGAAACAATGGGAGGGGTTTTCTGGCCAAAATAGGGGTGGAATCATTGGAATTTCCGATTGGGTTAGTCTGAGACGACGACCTCACTTAAGTGTACACATGCGCTGAGGCGCAAACTTCTTCGCCGAAGCGAACAAATGAAGAAACAGAGACTTCTGCTGAAATGGACATTTTCTTCACTGGAGAGAAAACAGAACAGAAACAGTGCTAAAATAGTAGCTTTGCACCGATCGACTCGGGTTAATTTTTGTTGGTTCCTTTGTCTCGTTAGGCATGTAATAACATAATACACATGACTCTATCACTGAACTGACTTGAATTTATTTAATGCAGGTACAATTTGCTGAAATAGACCAAAATCCGATTGAAAATCTTGCCTAGGCTTACAGACTTATCGATGAAGAGCCGACAGCTAACTATGATATTGTCTGGTTCATGTCAAAAGATTGTGAGAACCATTATTATGCCAATCTGAGGGACAATAAGTTATTGTTCAAGAGGAGTATGGATATGACGGGCGTGGAGGAGCGCATTCCTGACTCTTATAACCGGCTGATGCAAATAGGCTGGAATTGCTATGCTCTAGCTTCCTGCCAAGCTAATGAGGATTGGGTGAGAGTTTTATGCCAATCTAAAACGTGTGAGGCTGACAGAGCCTAATCTTGAGTTAACAATTTGGGGCAGAATGGTACCAGAGGTCAAGAGTAACGGATCGCCCTAGCAATGACTAGATTGATCGTGAAGGGGTCTTTCACTCTCTAAAGATGTCAGGAGTGGGTACTTTGGTGAAGAGTAAAAAGAGGAAGGTGGACCTGAATTTGAGAGGGGATGGTGATGCTGATGATGGGTCTCAATCGCAGTTGCAGCCACATGGGTCATTTGGTGCGATGGGTTCTCAATTGTAGAAAATTCAGAATTTAGTTATCAGACTGGCCTTCCACCGGGGCTAGCACTTCGGGTGTCTCTGCCGACTACTTTACTCGAGAGGAGATGAAATAGTATCTGGAGTCATAGAAGGTCATGCATACCTCGGTTGGTACTTCGGAGATGGCGTATAAAGACTTGGCTAGAGATTATAGTAGCCTCCGCACGAGCTTTAAGAAGGAAAAGAAGAGGAACAAGTCCAGGGGAAAACTTCTCATGAAGATGTGGAGAGGTATTAATGGCTTGTTCAAGCATTTAGATTACAAGGATCCCCTCCCGGTTGAAGATGATGATGATGATGATGATGATGATGATGATGATGATGATGACGACGACGACGACTACTCCTTCCTATGAAAACCTAAGTATGGGGATAGAAACATCACCGAGGGAGGTAGTAAGGCGGAAAACTTGAAAAGGCAAGATTGATTTCCTATTTATTACTAGTTTCTAGCCCACGTCGGACTTCATTTCAAACAATTTACGTTTCTGGTATTTGTTGGATGTTTGGATGATTTGGTTTGGTTTGGTTTGGTTTGCTTGCTTTTATTTCTTGTTTTGCTTGATTTGGTGAATGATTCAGACAATTTGGGTATTTGTAGCTAGTCGTTTATTTATGTCTTGGTTGTAATTGTTGGATGTTTGGGGTATTTTGGATATCTGTATTGTTTTCTGGCTTAATCTGATTTTGAATTGCCATGGTGTAAGTTGATATATGCACAAGTTGAAGAATGAGAAATAGGGGCATAACTCACTAGTTTCTGCCTAGTGATTCCGCTGGCACGGGAGTAATATCCGCTGAGGCAGGCTCGCCTTTGCAGGAAATATTTTGCTTAGGCGGACTTGAAGTAAAGCACAAGTATTCGCTGAGGCGAAAACTTAACCGCAAATGCGATCTCGCCAAGGCGGATCTAGCATACAACAGGGTACTCACTCCTGTGGCCACCATTCGCTGGCGTGTCTCTACAGGCGCCGAAGATTTTCCCTAGGTGGACTACCTGAACTAGAACAAAATTTTAGATTTAGACCAATTTTCAAACTTTGCAATAACTTCTACACATAATTTCCACATATGATCCACTCTTATAGAGTGTCAGGCCAGATAATAATTGGAATCGTCTAGATACCAATTTGAATCAACCAGATATCGAATAAAACGAGGAAGCACGATAGGAGTGAAAGAAAGGAAGAGTTCCTAAGATGCCTCATAGCCTCTCGAGAATGGGTACAGATGTCAACTTACCAATCCACGAGACTCTACTAAGCACTATCCTTGTATTTGTGAGACAGGTGAACCTAAAGCTCTGATACCAACTTTGTTACAACTCAAATCACGGGAGCCGTAGTGGCACTACATAATCCCCCGGTAGGCTAATCAATCCCAATTAACAACTTAAAAAGGTTAAGAAAATGCGAAAGAGGAGAAATTCATATTAAAATATCAACTTTAATTAAAACAGCTTCAAATACTAATACTTACAACAACCTTCTTTCCCAAAACCTGATCTGACTTATACAAGGACTCTACGATACAATGGAGGAATGAGATATACAATGATACAACTCTGAATGAAGGAGACAATTTACATAAATGGAAACTAAGGCCATCGAATGAGTAGTTTGCCTCAACTTCCCGTTCTCCAATCTGCAACTTGAGTAGACAGAATTCTTGCATCCACATAAAGATGCAACAAGCATATCATGAGTACACAACGTACTCCCGTAGATATCACAGGCCGACAACAACTGAAGATACATAAAGAGAGATAAATATCAAGTTGAAACCACATAGTCCTAACACTAGTAATTAAATACGCCAAATAAGCCATGTTGTTCACCTAATAGTTCATAGGATTAACAAATCGCCTAGATCATATAAGGATTTACAAAGTCACGTAGAAATCACAATCACACAAGACTAATAACTCATATAGACACCAAATCGCACCAAGATTTATTAATCACGTAATTACGGAATCCCTAATTAACTTATGAAACCACTTAATCACATTTAAGCTTCAATAATCTCAGAAGTTACCTATATTGTATGTGGGTTTACTAATGCAAAAAATCATGCTTGACCTCACATTCTGTTTGATGACACACGCTAATTAGACACAACAGTTCACTTACCCTGCTAACTTATACCTACCATAATATAGATCCTACCATAATATAGATCTTACAATGGAGAACACTTTGTTAACACTTATTATCTCTAGTCTTAAACCCTAAGTATGGCCATATCCAGTTGCAAGCAAGACACATATTAGTCAGTTAGGCTCTTTCCATAAGTTCTAAGTAATTTTCATTTCTTTATCTCTAATTACCAAAATAGCAATTTCACACATATACACCATACAAACAAAACCACACGACCGCAATTCAACGACCATACCAGCAATCCATAATAGACCCTTTATCAATTAACCCTGTCACTTACCAAGCAATACAAGCCAATGAAATTCACCAATGAGTACAGTCTAATATATAGAGAACAAGCCAATCATGACAACCAAATAGTCTAATATAATCAATCCAATCATATAATCCTAATTAAATCAGGAAATCACTCAAAGTTCGAATAACCAATCCATGTCACATTACCACATATCAAATAATCAATGTATGTATGAATATGAATGTAACGCACATGCCATGTCCTTTATCATTCTATATAAAAGTTGTCAAGTTTTTATTATGATCAGCCACCCATAGGGGACCCGCGAAGTCCATATACGTCTCCAAAATTTCCCATCAGAGCCCAATTCTTGGCTGTATAATAATTGTTACAGGCGTGTAAGTCGTTCTCCCGCATATCATCATCATATCAGTGTTGCCATAATCTTATAATGTTCTTACCTTTTCCGATCCCTTGGACCCACAACATATATCATACCACTCCAATATCAATATCATTATAACCATAACTGTATGAATGCAAATGACAATTTAAGGCAAGTATCATAATGTCATGAGATGCAACAAGTATATATATGAATATCATATGCTTTAAGAAATACATCAACATATAATCCAAGTACAATCAAGATATCAAGTCAAAACATATGTGATGAATAAGCACAACGAAAATAAGTATGGCGACGAGCCCACATATGGAGACAAGCCCAATCAATCAGCTTTTTGGAATAAGCTGATTCCCCAAATCACCCATCATCACAGTTCAACACCGGTACCCGCCCACTCAACCATTCATCACAACCGTTTGAGTGTCACCCCCAAATATGCCCAATACCCCTATATATTTATAATTAATTATGCACTTCTATTGAAGCCTTGTGAAAGTAAACCGTAGCCTACCTCAAGCCGAGCAGGAGCCACGATCGGTCGACCTTCTATGCACGTCTGGACTCTTTGGGACACCTCGTAGTAACCATAGTCTAACACATATATTTTGTACATTAATATCAATTCAAACACACGCGAGGACTTGGTCCTTAACCAAACATAAGACATCTAAGATTTACCCCGAGCCCATAGTGTCAAAATCCTAACTTTATTATTCAACAAGGCTTATATATAACTAGTTATAACCTGCAATTAATTTGAAAAATAACCTTACTTGAACCTTCAATTTCATAATTCAATAAAAGCCCAATTTTACAAACCCTAGGTTTTTTCCCAATAATAAAAAGGTTTCCATAATCGAATTAAACTCTTCAACAAGGTCATTTTATCAACTCATATACTTATTTAAAAAATCAAGGTCTACCAAATCATTTTTCATCCTTTAATCATGATTCCATTAATTTCAACTACCATAGAGTTTAACTCATTTTCCCCATTTCATCTTTTACCCCCAAAACTAGAAACATGAAAGAACAATCAAAAGAGATGGAGAGATTACCTTCCATGAAGGATTCCTAGGTAAAAACAGTAGGAAAACCCCTTAGACCAGTCCCCAATTCGAGAATACATATTTTATGAAAAGTGGGATATTTTAGGACTTTTAATCCCATTGGCCGAACAACGTTTCTGCCCCTACGGACTGGATCCCATCAGCGCTTTAGCATAATAAGTGACCAGTGAGGCAAAGGCACTTGCCACCTCGCCTCAGTGCAGAAGCAAGAAGGAAAATGCAGGCATAGACTTAGCTTTTCCGCCGGTGTGGATATAACCTCGCTGGCGCAGTCCCGTTGGGGCGACATCAGCGAGCTGGAGCAGAACTGATCCTTCAACAATTATTCCAGTCAATAAGTCTTCTTTCCGAGTCGTAATAGTCACTTTACTCATAATTTCCATAGGTAATAGTCATCGGTGAATGCCCGGATGAGGGCTATAATAGGAATTGAGACGAAAGGTTCATAACGATTGAACGGGTCATAACATGCTGATACATACTTGCAATATCTATTTTATCATGATTAGAGAATACTATAAGATACTTGGATGCATACTCTAGTTTGCTCATGAAAGAAAAGTTAAAATATCAAGTCCTAAGACTACATTATGCTGAAAGAACACAAGTAACTACATCACAGTCCCTTCCTAGCTTGTCTAGAAATTTCTTGATACGCTAACCAACAGAGGTACAAACAGACACAAACACAGGTGCGAACAAGAAGGATATTTGGGCTCAAATTAACATGTAGAGGTCTAGAAAGAGTTTTTGAATCAATTCTTTAAGTTAGCATGCTAGAGAATAGCCTAGTTTTGTCATTTAAAATTGTATAGGATACAATGACAACTAGTGTAATGATCTGTTTGGTCATTTTTTGGCTAAAGACCCTTATTTGGCTATATTACCCTTCTCGCAGACTCTATGCGGGGTATATGATGCATGGGATGGATGACACAGATCTCGATGATCATTTATGTAAGTTTCGGAAGAAAAATCCAAAATAAGAATCGTCGAGTTGGATAGTTTGACTCAAAGTTGATTTTGGAGTATATGATTTGTTTTCAGGTTCTTTCTCTTCTGGTAGTTCCGGAGGGTCATATATAACTTAGTCAAGTTATTGGTTCACTTATCGAGACAATCAAATGAATATTTTTGGCCCTATTTGTAAATTTTGGATATTTGGTTATTTTAGGAAATTCTTTAGAAATGTACGTCTTTGCTCTATTAAATTGGAAACTCGAGGGCACGAGTGAGTTTGTAGCACTGTTTACCTTGAGAGAGCATGTCTGATTTGTGTCCGGGAGGTCTCAGGAGTGTTTCATGTATTTGATGGAAGTTTGGGTTAGAATCCATTTTGCTGGTGTCTAGTGTCCGCCCCTACGACACCGTTGTCTGCTCCTGCGTGTCCGCCTATGTAGAGGTCAGTTCGCAAAAGCAGGTTTTGAGGTTTTGTGAGAGTTCTGCCTCAGTGAGGTTTTTCCTATGTGTATAAAGGTTTTTCACGCAGGGTCATGGTCCGTTGCTACATTGGGGAAGCTGTCAAGTAACTGCGCCCCAGTGAGGTCTTTTACACCGGGGCGAGACCGCGCCTGCAGAGTCAAGTACGGGGGGAGGAATTGCTGGGCCTGGTAACCTAGTAAATTATGTAGGTCAAATCACTTTCCAAAATAACATTTCCTCGATTCTAGAGCTGCTAAGAGGGGATCTTTTAAAGTTTTGGCCAAATTCTTCATTTGAAGTAAGGTTCTTCACCCTTGTGATTATATTTCATGTTTTAAGTCTCAAACTGTGGTATAGAGTGTATGTGAATTGGGAAAGATGAATTCTAGTTTACCTATGAGAATAAGAGAGGTTAAATCTTTGATTTAAGGGTGTAAAAGGAATTAGTTTACTTTTATATTGTGAATTAGTATTAGAATATGATAGAAAATCATGTTGTAGCCTTTAATTTGATTATATAAACCCTTTTTGATTTGGGAGAAATTCTAATTAACTAAAGGATATGATCACTTAGTATGTGTTTATGTTTTTTGAGTGATAAAGTTGGGATCTTGATGACGTGAGCCCGGGGTTGGTTTTGGAAGTCTGGGTATGTTTAAGAACTCATTCCTTGTATTACATGTAAGCTTTATGTTAACGAATAGTATATGCATGTCAGACTTCGATTACCATTAGGTGCTCTAGAAGGCAAGGCTTGCGTTGAGGGTTGACCGTTTGAGGCTCTTGTTCAGTCCAAAGGTAGGCTACGATTTACTTTCACTAGACTCCAATAGAAGTACATAATTAGTTATAAATATTGAAGGGTATTGGACGTGTTTGGGGGTCCCACTCAAATGGTTGTGATGAACATTTGAGTGGATACCGGTGTTGAACTGTGATAATGGGTAATTTTGGCAATCATCCTTAAGCTGGGTTCGACTGCGGTTGATTGGGCTTGTCGCCATTATGTGGGATCATCACCATACTTGTTATTGTTGTGCTTATTCATCACACACTTCTATATGATATCTCGATTGTACTTGGATTATGTTTTATTGAATTCTTGAAGGCATGTGATATTCATATCTATATTTGGTTGCATTTCATTACATATTGGTTTCTTGCCTTGAATCGTCATTGCATTCATACACTCACGGTTCTGATGATATTGATATTAGAGTGGTATAAAAATGATGTGGGTCCAAGGGACCGGGAAGGTAAGAACACTTATGAGATTGGCATTATTGAGTGATGATGATACTATATCCACAAAGCTGGGATCCGATCGAAAATACCGAATGTTGATGATACGTGGGGGAACGAGCTATATGCCTACAACAAGTTATTCAGCCAAGTGCTAGACTCCGTTGAGAAATTTCAGAAGGTATATATGGACTTCATGGGTCCCCCATAGGTGTGCATCTCATAAAATTTAAGCGCTTGTATACGGGAGATGAAATGTACCTGGCATATGCATTGTATTCATATCATACATTCATTATGCGTTGATTATATTTGGATCGGTAATGTGATAGGGATTGACTATTGGAACTTGAGTGATACCCTAATTAAATGTTTGGATTGATTGTATTGAACTAGATTGGTTGTCATGATTGGCTTGTTCTTTGTGAAATGGTTGTGTGGTTACCCCTTTATGAGTCTGAGTACTCATTGTTGAACTATGGTGTGGTCAGTGAATCTTATTGGTAGGACTATCATGTTGGTATTAGACAAATGGATAAGTCTTATATTGCATGATGATTGGTAACATTATTTGATAGTCTTATAAAGAAATGATTGGAATGTTGTTGTGGTAGTTAAATAACTTGTATATTATGCATGTGTAGATCCCCTCCCCAATCAAGGATAAACAGCGTAGGCTTTTACTTAAGAGTATATTGAGGACGTTAAGTGTTGTAGACAATATGTGTCCTGCCCTTACTTGTATAGAACCGTAATCAGCTCAGATAAAAAGCTAATGTGTTATGATTAGACTAATTGTGATACATCTTGAAAAGGATTGCGATAAGTTATTGCGTACTAGAGTCAACCTGTCCTATTTGATAATGTGATAGTTTGGGTAGGTGGTGACAACATGAATATGATTTATACAGAGTTTACTGATGGGTGGGTAATAAGTGTGAGGTCCTTGCGTGCAATATGAACTGAGTTGTGCTTGACTGTGGTTGAACTCTTACATGAATAAGGTGGCTTGTTGATTCTTTGAACTTAACATGAACAATGTGACTTACATGAATTATTGAATTGTCTAGTATAGGATTATTTGGTGTCAATGTGATGTTTATCTCTATTTGCATATCTTCCATCGTTGTCGGCCTATGATACTACGGGGGTACGTTGTGTACTCATACTACAGTTGTTGCATTCTTTCTAGATGTAGATACAATTGCTTATACCAGTTCAAGACCTTGAGTTTGAGTCCAAGAGGGGTTGATTATCAGTATTCAGGGTGAGGATGCTACCTTTCAACATGCCCTGGGATGCTTCTATTTTTTCTTGCCTTTTATTTTCATTCGAAAGACATGATCAGACACTTACACTATGTTCTTTCTCTATTTGACTTATGTATTGACAATTAGAGCTCTTGTATTATTGACTAGATCTTTGAGAGTTGTATTTGATGTTTCAGACTTAGGTTTCGCTTTTATATTATGATCGGCAACTTATATAAGTATTCTACTATGTTTCTGCATTTCTTTCTTATATTATGCTAATGAGTTGGGAGTGGTTCGCCTACCGGTGGAAAAGTGTAGGTGCCACCACGATTCTTAAAAAGGATAGTGAAAACTAGCATAATGCCTCTAAGCTTTTATCCTTTACCTAAACATGCATTTAAACTAGGTGGAATGACTTACATATAGGCAGTGAAAACATGACATACATGAAGAAGATGCAGACAATCTTTACTCGTCATTCATGACAACTTTGGTCAATTTAAAACACATGAAGAGACTTAATGTTCATTTAGCACTAGACATGGATGCAGATGGACATGAAACATACAACATTTGAGATAAACACAAGTGACATGACTTAAGAGCAGGGCACATAACCAAGGCATGGTCACATTGAGATATGCAGGTAACCACGTAATCCAAAACATCAACATAGATTCTAAAATAGACATGGCTAATTCACACAATATTAACATGATGTCACTTCAAGGTTTAAGGCAAACACACACCAAGTTAGAACTAAACAGAAAGGTTGACACAGGTAACAAATCCACATGACACAACTAGTTAGGTTAAAAAGTCTTAAAAGTCATTTTGACTTGGGCTAAGTTCAGTTTCCACATAATATAATGAACATAGGTTTGTCATAAGATGAATCACACAAACACCGAAAACAAGGTGTTCAGATACCAAGCCTAAACCAACCCCAATATGCCCACAAAATATCATAAAGACTAAGGGTGTGTTCGGTACGGAGGAAAATGTTTTCCATGGAAAATAAGTGAATTTCTACTTATTTCTCATATTCATTTGGGTAGTGAAAAATAGGTGAATTTCTTACATATTTTCTCATGTTCAGTTGGTTGGTAGAAAACATTTTTCGGAAAATATCCACCCAAGCCCCACCAACCCCACCCCATACCACACCAACCCCAACACCCAACCCCACCCCATACCACACCAACCCCAACACCCAACCCACTACCCACCCTGCAACAACCACCCCCACCCTCGAACGCACTTCATCTTTACCCACCTCTGAACCCACACCACCACTCACCCCACACCATTATTCACTCTGACCCTACCCCACACCACCACCCACCTCCACACCAAATTTAACCACGCAAACTTTTCATTTTTATAAAGGTAAAATTAAATATGAAGTAGAAAATTTGGGAAGGGTAGGGGGTGTCGAGAGGGTGAGAGGGTGGGTGTACAAAATCAGAAAAGAAAACTTTTCAATTATTTTTAAAAATAAATTAATTATTTTTGGGGGGGAGGGGGGGGGGGGTGGAACGTAGAAGATCAACAAAAAAACTTTTCAAAACTTTTTTTATAAATATCTTTTTGGAGGGGGTGGTTGGGCGAGGGGCGAGGGGGTAGAAAAAAAAAAAGTTCAAAACTTAGTTTATAAAAAAATAATTTTTGGAGGGTGGTTGGGCGAGGAGGTGGGGGTGTCGAGAAAACCCAATTTTTTGGAGGGGGTGGGTGGGTGGTGTAGAAAACCAAAAAAAGAAACACTTTAAATTTTTTTTTTGGGGGTGGGGGTGGGGGTGGAGGGTGGTGTGTGGTTGTGGTTTGATGGTTGGGGGTGATTTGGGTAGTGGTTGGTGAAATGTCACTTGTGGACTTGTTTTTTCTACTTTGATTAGGGAAGTAATTTTCCCCATTTTTAAGAATTTTTTTCTTAAAAAAAATTATTTGTTTTTATTATATAGGGGTAGGGGAAGAGGAAATGGGCAGGAGATTATAATGTGGGGATTCGAACCATTACCAACAAGGTGAAAGTTCAGGTAGCAAACTAACTGAGCTACTAGATCCCTACATTTTTAAGGAACTTGTTTTCTTAAAGAAAATATTTTCCAAAATTTTTGACCAAATGAACATGAGAAAATTGGAAAACATTACCGAACACAGTCTAAAGCAGGCTGAGAAGAGGCCTAAAGAGTTAACAATCATCACATTCTTTACATACCACATATTTCAGCTAAGAAACCGACATAAATATCATGCTTTTACGAAAGAGGGGCTGAAATTAATCCTATATACCAAGATTAACAGGTTATAAACATCTTTACCCAATACTATTGCTAAGATATATCATTTTAAGTTTATCAAGACCTAGATTTAACCTAAACAATCCCTATATGACCTTTAAAAGCACCATTACTCTTCATATTAAAGTTTAAAAACTTATTCAACTACCCTAGAGCCTAAAGTACATCCTAATCCATGTTTAAGGCTGTTCTTCTACCATTTTGATCCTATAACTTTAGTTAATCATCACAGATAAGTAAGCTAACAATTATGTTTATTAAGAGTTATTAAACACCACAAAATCTGTTAAAGCTAAGGGCATTTCCCTACTTTAAGCTACTGAATGATCCTAACAGTATTTATAACAGTAACCATAAACTCTAGGGCATTATTTAGTCATTAACAGTCATTACAAATAAGAAATTGAAGATTTAGTTACGATTAGAAATCAACTTTCTATCTTCATCCATGGATCCTTTATTCATACTTATTCAATTGTAAATAGATTCATATTATGAATTAAACTATGTCTAACTAAACTAGAATAAGCAAATAACAGTACCAAACACCAATTAAACACATCAATCAACTACTAAACATAAAATACAGATCATAAAACATGATTTAGGCAGAAATTAAAAAGGGAAATGGCATTACATTGTACGGAGGCTGCCGAAAGATCGAAGAGGGCTTGAATCTTCACTCCGAACCTCGACACTCAAATCACACGAAAGGAAAAGGGTTTAGATTGTGAACGACTAGTTAAGGAAAATCGGGTTCCACCAAAGGGTTTGAATCGCAATTTAAGCAAGAACTAATCGGATTTAACTCGAAAAATGGCTCTAAAAATATGAGTGCCAGAGATTTAAAGTTCGGACCTCTGAAAATGAGGATTGGAGGTTCAATTTATAGAACTCAGCCAACCCTAGAATATTGGATCCCAATAGACGTGGGATATGTGGATTTGGGGGAAAGTTTCCTTCCAAAATTGATTAGCCAATAGAAATTGTGGATTTAAAATCAAATCGGACAAATCCATTAAAACGCAGTAGAAAAGCAAGTGGCAGAGGGGTAACCTCACCTTTAGGGTATGGGGTATAGACGAAGCTCTGCGAGGATCTGGTGGGATAAGGGCAAGATCATATAAATGATCTTGACCAAAATGGACTGAATCGAGGTATCCGTACAAATACCATTGCTATTTTAAGCCTCTGGAGAAGATGAGCTGCAAGGGTTCGTAAATGGGAAAGGGGAAAATGGGAATGGGCATCCTTTTTTACGCTTGAAGAGTGTGCTGGGCCGGGTCATGATCCAATTAGGATGGACCCAACCGTCCTTATCTTTAAACAGTAACGACCCAACTTACCACTTGATGCCACCTCAACTTATGTGCATGTGTTTAATTATTCACTTTCTTCAACTTGTTTAAATCCACATGAATTATATCCACATAATATTTATTTAATAATTTTAATTAATTTCTTGTCTTCTATTACAATTCTCATTTAACCAATTATACACATAATTAATTTTTTTGATATCAATTCACTTATAAAATAATAATTTTTAACACACTTCATATACTCATTATCACGACCATGTGATATACCACTAATTCATACCTCATTTTTAGCACACACAAAATATTATTTCTCAATATCGTTGTCGCACTTTTAAGTCATAAATCATTTCAAGACTTCGTCTTTGTATACACCGAGTTCTTGCTCTGCATACTTGAATATGACAGAATTCCCCGACGCTCAAATCTACTTACATACGTTTAGCAGTTCAAAACATAGCCTAAAAGTACGGGGTGTAACAATATGTATATTACTTTTATCATATATTTTCTATGCGCAACATCAATTACCCAAAATGGAATCAAGAGACTACATTTATAGCATGGAACTCGACTCACTAGAGCAATATCGAATAACGAACATGTGAAACTGTCAAGTTCTACAATTGGAGTGTGTTTCAATAAAATATTCCTTTGAGTTTCTTTTGAAAGACAACATATGATAAAGATTCATATGCCGAAAGAGGTGAAAGGATATCCATTACATACCTTATGCTTTTTTTATTCTTAACTCAAGATCCTCGAAATTCATACATTATTTTACACTCTTGGATTATCTTCTGTATTTAGTAAGCGTAGGAAAGCTCGTTATGATCTTTACATTTCAGTGGTAGGATTCACTTATATCCATATATAGTTAATGACTCAACCCAATACTCTGAGGCTCACCTTTGGGAACATATGAACTCAATGACAATGAAAGATGAATCATCTTGATAACCGATGAGGTACATTAGCTTTGGAAGGATCCTTAATAACAAGAACATGATGGTTATAAGGGAACTCGACTATCGGGACACCATACATAAGAAACCTAAATGACGATAAGAGTAAAACCATCCTTAATACGAATAGAAGATCTATTACATCTCACAATATAACTCACATGATCTTATTCTTTGAGAAAGCTTGGAACATCTTTTCCAACACGGTTTATCTTAAGTTAAGTATTATATCCCAATGTTGATAATTTTGGAAGGCACCGATATGCTTCATCTTTGATCGGAACTATAATTCATTCACGATCACATAGGGTTAGTGACACAATTTATCTTAAGTACAACAGTATAACCCAATAAAGATCTTTCTGGAACTGCCAATACAATTCACCTTAGGTAGAGATCTATAATCCTTCAACGATCACCTGAAAACTATCAATATGATTCATCTTAAGTAAGGTACTATAAACCAATAACGGTAATCCATAATATATCAACATGATTCATCTATACTCCATTAATGATCACTTGAAGGCTATGGACATGATTCATCTTAAATAGAATTTATATCCCAGCTACGATTGACTAATAACTATTAATGCGATTTATATTATGTAACGATCTACACCCCGATGATAATAATCCAAAACTTTCAGTATGATTCACCTTAAGCAACAATCTATAACACGTTAATGGTCACTGGAAAACTATCAATATGATTCATCTTAAGTATTAGTTGATAATCCATTAACAGTGTTTGGGAAGCCTTTAATATAATTCTTTTCAAATAGGATACTCTAACCCCTAATAGTAAGTCATAAGCTATCAATATGATTCATCCTAACTAGAATTTATAATCTATCAACGAGCACCTAAAACTATTGATATAATTGAGGTGATTCCTCCCTTAGAAGATTAAGAACACCTTGAAATCCTCTCTAGTTGGCTAAGTAAATTTGAAAGTTCCTTTGAGCTTGGATGAAAACTTGTTGTGGAAAACATCTTTGTTGTTTGAGGTAAGATTTTACTACTCATATATGCTCCCTAGTTCCTCCTAGCTTAGTTTGTTCAATTGGTAAGGATAACTTGTAAGATTAAGCTAAACTCCATGAAAGAGTTGTTGTGATTATTGGATTGTTTTTTGTTATTTCTTGAGGTATTTATGGTTAGACGTTGTAAGGTATGATAGTTGAGAACTTGGTGGTCTTGTAATTTATGAAGAGGATTTGATGCTATCTTGGTTGCCATGAGAACAAAGCGTGAGAATTATGCACTTCAAGTGTTCGATAGAATGTCATTGTGAGTCAATTCTTAGATTATTGTCCCGATTATGATTCACGTTAACTATGTCATGTAGATCATCACCCATAGTGCGGACTAGAACTCATAAGACCATCGTAACTAAGACGATTGAGGTATGTAAGGCTAACCATGTATGTAAGGCTATCCCTGTATGTAAGGCTAACCCTTCTTCTAAAATCATGAATTCCAAAACGTACATCAATTTCTAAACAAAATGTTAAGCAAAGTATTCTAAATCCATGTATATCTATCATTTGTCAGGAGTATTTTTCCATCTTTAGATCATATATTGTATGTCTTGTCTTGTCAGCTGTATATTTGAATTTCATATCCCTCCAGGTGGAATATATAAAAAGAACTAGTTATCTTGTCAACCAAGTGTCTCCCCAAGGTAAAGAAAAAAGTTCTATGAGTTGTAAAAGGCCAAAAGTGCTACTACTACTATAGTATATTATGAACACCACCGAACTAATATCGGTTGGGCAGTTATATATGTGCATACATACCCTGATCTATAACCAGAGGTCAATAATATACGTATAAACACTCCGAGCTATAATCGGAGGGCAGATTGTATTGTAAAGCATACATATAAGAGTTTTAGAACCGTTTTAGAGTCTCATAGTTGCCTTGAGTGGTATACAGGTTATCAGGTTGCTTCTTATGCTCTGTTATAGCTTATGTTTTCATATTATTATTTATGCTTTACATATTGGTATATTTGTTTTGTATTAACATTTTTTTTATCGGGGGCGCTGCGTTTTATGCTGTAGGTTCAAATAAATGCCTAGATAGACCTCCCAATGAGCTGTTGAGTCTCAACTGTTGGTTGGTAAGCTTCACTTCTTTAGGAGATTCAGAGTAAGGTGTTTGAGTGGTCTTTTATGTATATATTCAGATAGTGGGTAGGTCGGGTCCCTGTCCCAACCATATGACAGTTTTGTTATTTATAGAGGCTTGTAGACTTGGTCAGTTTTTTTAGTAGTGATGTATGGCCTTGCTGACCTTGTTGTTGTTTTGTTAACTTGTGATACGGCCTTGTCAGCCTTGTACATATGTTTTGAGTTGGCTTCCCTCATTCAGTATTATATTTTCAGATTTCAGTCCAGTTTACAGATTGTGGGTTTGTCGATCCCTCATTTGTGTTGGTTGTATTGCTATTCAGTTTACATTCTGGTGCCGCCTGGTCAGCCAGAAGTTTTATACGTTTAGAAGTATTGATTTAGAGTGGTACACTTGGGCCAGTGAGGCAGCGGGTTCTGACCATACATCTCTAAGTTGGAGTGTGATAAACTTGGTATCAGAGCAGGTCAGTCCTAGGGAGTCTACAAGCTATGTCTAGTAGAGTCTTGTTTATGGGTGTGTTGTGCACCACACTTATAACCGAGAGGTTGTCGGGCATTTAGGGAATAGTAATAAAAATTCAAGTCTAATTCGTGCTTTGTCCCTTTTTTCAGTCATGTCGGTTACTAGAAAGACTACCGCTAGTCGTACAACCAGTGAAGATAGAGACGAAGGTACTACTAATGCCATACCTGGCTAGAGTATTAGAGATGAGGCACATGGTGAGTCATATTCTTATATATCACCTACTCTGTCCCCACTTGAGGAGGTCAGAGGAGGAACAATACCCCCAACTCCTCATGATACAACACATCTAGCTCCGTAAAATCTAATCCTTCAGTTTCTCTACCTGAGTCTTCTGAGTAGGATGTGTCTAGTGTCGTGCAGTTGTTGGCACATATAGTAGCTTCTCAGCAGCGGCATATAAGGGCGACTACAAGTGTTAGGTCTTCTGATGGTGTGGGAAGTTCTAAAGTCCGAGAGTTCCTCAGATAGAGCCCCGTAGTATTTACAGGTACGAACCTAAATGTAGATCCTTAGGATTTTATTGACCAGATGCAGAGGGTATCAAGGGTCATGCATGCTTCAGATACTGAGGCAACAGAGCTGGCATTTTTTAGGCTATGAGACGTTGTTGTCTTATGGTATGAGGCATGGGATCGGTTTAGGGGTCCAGATACACCTCTAGTTGTATGAGAGGAATTCTTAGACGCCTTCCCTGATCATTAATTTCCTTTGGAAATACGATAAGCTATGTAGAGTGGTTCTTGAACCTCAAGAAGAGGGGTAAGAGTGCATGGGACTAAAACCTTCAGTTTGATTCTTTGGCTAGGTATGCTCTGAAATATTGTGGACAAAGTGAGGGCTCAAGTTCACCGGTTCATATTAGGCTTGGACCCACGTTTGATTGAAGAGTATGATAGCTTCCCTGGATAGGGATATGGATATTTCCAAGATACATGCATATGCTCAGAATGTCAAGGAATGTAAGCGCCAATTTCAAGTTGATAGAGATGCGGAGAGAGAGAGAGAGTTGAGTAAGAGGGGCAGATCTACTTGGTCTTTCGAAGAGGCATCGAGTATTTCTAGGCAATGATTCCCTACACGTCTACCTCGATTTACTAACAGTGCTTCATCTCAGTTTAGGAGCCTATATATGATAGGTATGCCCAGTCTGGACCAGCTTAGAGTTCAAGGACGTCCAGTTTTTAGAGACATAAGTGTTCGCATTAGGTGAGGCCTCCGTTACCGATGTGTGGCCTGTATGGTAGGGAATATTTGGGGCAGTGTCATTAGGGTTTTGATATATGTTATCGGTGTGGTCATCCTAGTCATTATATGCACTAGCTCCTGAGTAGAGGTAGAGGTGGTATGGCTCAGCCAACAAGGTCGGCAATAACTTTCTCATCGAGTGTACGTCTGCTAGGTGGTGGGCCACAGACCTTAGCAAATAGAGGTAGAGGCAAAGGGGGAGCGTCCAGTTCTAGCGGTGGTTAGAACTGCATATATGCTCTAGCGGGTCAGCAGGACTTACAGTCATCTTCGGATGTTGTCACAGGTATACTATCCATTTTCACTTATGAAGTATATACATTGATAGATCTTGGCTCCATATTGTCCTATGTTACGCCATTTTTTGCTAGTAAGTTTGGAATAGAGCTAGAATTATTATATAAGATGTATGAAGGCTATGCCAGTTGGCGATACGATTATGGCTAGACAGGTTTATCAGGGTGATACGGTGACAATTTGTAACCGCCATACTTTGGCTGATCTAACAGAGCTGTCAATGGTTGATTTTGATGTCATTATGGGTATGGATTAGTTGGCTTCATGTTATGCCAATGTCGATTGTTGAACGAAGATTGTCAAGTTCCAATTTCTTAGTAAGCCGGCCCTAGAATAGAAGGGTAATCCAGGTACGCCTAAGGGCAGGTTTATTTCCTACCTTAAGGCCCGAAAAAAAATTTCTAAACGTTATATCTATCATTTAGTATGAGTTAGGGATGCAGATACAAAGCCTATGACCCTTCAATATATTCATGTGGTAAACAAGTTCCTAGATGTGTTTCCAAATGAACTTCTAGGTATTCCTCCAGAAAGGGAGATCGAGTTTACTATAGATGTGCTTTCGAATACCCAACCGATATATATTCCTCCTTATAGGATGACTCATGCTGAGCTAAGGGAATTGAAAGAGCAGTTGTGAGATTTATTGGCAATGGGATTTATCAGGCCTAGTACTTCACTGTGGGGCACACCAGTGTTGTTTGTTTGTAAGAAAGACGGTTCTCTAAGGATGTGCATTGATTATCGACAGCTAAATAAAGTTACTATCAAGAATAAATATCGACTTCAAGGATCGACGATCTATTTGATCAGTTGCAGGGTGCCAAGTATTTCTCAAAGATTGATTTGAGATCTTGGTATCACCAGTTGAGGGTAAAGGAGAAAGATATATCCAATACAGCTTTCAGAACCAGATGTGGCCACTTCGAGTTTCTTGTGATGACGTTTGGCCTTACTAATGCACCAACGACCTTTATGGACTTAATAAATCGGGTCTTCAAGCAGTTCTTAGATGTATTTGTAATTGTGTTTATTGATGATATTCTGATCTATCCATGTACCGAGGCGGATCATGTGGATCATTTGCAAGAAGTACTATAGACGCTCCAAGATCGTAAGTTGTATGCCAAGTCTCTAAATGCATATTTTGGTTGAATTCAGTCACTTTTTTGGGCCATATAGTCTCTTTGGAAGGTATTGAAGTGGATAACCAGAAGATTGAATTAGTAAAAAATTAGCTGAGGCACATGACTCCCACTGAGGTACGTAGTTTTCTGGTCTTGGCAAGTTATTGCCTGAGGTTTTCGAAGGGATTTTCTTACATATCTGCGCCTCTGACGAAACTTATTCACAAGATAGTCGAATTCTAGTGATCAGATGCGTGTGAATGAAGTTTCCAAGAACTGGAGAATAAATTGACATCTATATCTGTCTTGTCACTTCCAGAGGGTACCGAGGGGTATGTTGTCTATTGTGATGCCTCCATAGTTGGCCTAAATGTAGCACAATAAGGTTATTGCATATGCTTTGAGATAGTTGAGGAAGCACGAGCGAAACTATCCGACTCATGATCTTGAGTTAACATTCATTGTATTTGCTTTAAAGATATGACATCATTATTTATATGGAGTTTATGTTGATCTGTTTACCAACCATAAGAGTTTGTAGTATATATTCCGACAAAAGAAATTGAATCTAAGGCAAATGAGATGGCTTGAGTTATTAAAAGATTATGATGTTGGTATCTTGTACCATCTCGGCAAGGCAAATATTGTAGTTGGAGCCTTGAGCCATAAGTCCATGGGTAGTTTGAACCATGTTGAAGCCGACAAGTTAGATATGACTAGAGAGTTGTGTCGGCTAGCCATCCTGAATGTGTGACTGCTTGATGCTGGTGATGGAAGTGTTATGATTCAGAACATAGCAGAATCATCTTTGGTAGCAGAAGTGAAAGCAAGATAGTTTGATGATCCTGAGTTTTTTAAGATGAAAGAAGGAATTTCTATGCAGAAGAAGCTGATATTAGAGCTTACAAATAATGGGGTTCTTAGATACCAAGGTCAGCTGTGTGTACCAGATATCGGAGGACTCCGAGGGTGAATTATGATAGAGATTCACCAGTCTAGGTATTCTATTCACCTGGTTCAATAAAGATGTATCATGATCTTTGACAAATCTACTGGTGGAATGATATGAAAAGAAATATCGCAGAGTTTGTAGCCCAGGCCCGAATTATCAACAAGTTAAGATTGAACATCAGAAGCCCGAGGGCTTGATTCAGGATATATAGAGATCTGATGTGAAAATAGGAGATGATCAACATGGATTTTATTATAGGTTTTCCTCATTCATATCAGAAGTTTGACTCTATTTGAGTTATCATTGACAAGCTTACAAAGTCAGTACATTTTGTACTTATTCGGTTGAAGCCTATGCTAAGCTATACATTAAGGAAATAGTTCGAGCACATGGAATTCCAATTTCGATTATATATGACAGAGGTGCCCAGTTCACATCTAATTTCTGGAAGTCCTTTCAGATGGGTTTAGGCACTCAGGTGGATCTTAGTACAACCTTTCATAGGTAGACAAACGATTAGGTCGAGCGCAATATTCAGATGCTTGAGGACATGTTGCGAGCTTGTGTGTTGGACTTCAAAGGCAGTTGGGATGATAATGTGCCGCTTATTGAGTTCGCTTATAATAATAACTATCATTCTATCATCAAAATGGCTCCGTATGAAGCCTTGTAACGGCGGAAGTGTAAATTTCTAATTAGTTATTTTGAAGTGGGTGTAGCTGAATTGTTAGGCCCCGACTTGGTTCAACAATTAGCGGAGAAAGTGAAGTTAATCTAGGAATTCTTATTGACTGCCCAGAGTCAGCATAAATCCTATTCATATATTCAGTATCGAGATTTGGAGTTTGTTGTCGGTGATTGGGTATTCTTGAAGGTTTCTCCTATGAAAGGCGCAATGAGATTCGGTAAGAAAGGCAAGCTTAGCCCTAGATACGTAGGACCATATAAGATTGTTCAGAATTAGCCAGGTGGCTTATGAGCTTGAGTTACCTCCAAAACTAGAGGCAGTTCATTACACCTATTTATACGTAAATGGTCGTGTGAGGCCGATGATATGTAATATGGCCTTGTGTGGCGCTTGTTGTATTTTCTAGTTGTGTGGAAGGTTTTGTATAGTCCTATTTATAGAGGAGACTCTGTCAAAATTTTATCGAATCCCAAGAGTTAAGAATCCTTAGTTACGTCCCTCAACATTCGAGGATAAATGTTCTTAAGGGGGAGGACGATACACCTCATAGTTGTGTGCACAAGCGAGAGCGTAGTTAGTTGACTTTCAGAAACTCGAGACACTTTCCGAAGGTCTTCTAAGACTTATATGGATGTTAAGAAGGTGTATAGAATATTAGAAGTCATTTGGGTTGAAGGAAATATTCCTTGATGAAGTTCGACGAAGTTAGCGTGATACATTAAGCGTTTCGCATTGCAGGACCCATTCTGCCTCGCGGATTTTGGCCACAGACTAAGATACCCTCTCACCACCTCACTTCTACCATCTGTGGTGGGAAATGCGGCCGCGGGTGGGGATCTGGTCCGCAGATCTAGCCGCGGATGGGAGGCAGTGGATGTGGGCTATTTAAGCTAAGTTTGAGGGCATCCTTGTGTTAATTCAGTTTTTGACCTAGATAGCTCCTAAACACTTCCAAACACTCTCCAAAGGTTTCTCCATCATTTAATAACAACTCCATACTTGTTTGAGGTGATTCCTCCCTTAGAAGCTTAAAAACACCTTGAAATCCTCTCTAGTTGGCTAAGTAAAGTTGAGAGTTTCTTTGAGCTTGGAAGAAAACTTGTTGTAGAAGACATCTTGATTGTTTGAGGTAAGATTTTACTACTCCTATATGCTCCCTAGTTCCTCCTAGCTTAGTTTGTTCAATTGGTAAGGATAACTTGTAAGATTAAGCTAAACTCCATGAAAGAGTTGTTGTGATTATTGGATTATTTTGGTTAGTTCTTGAGGTGTATATGGCTGGAAGTTGTAAGGTGTGATAGTTGAGAACTTGGTGGTCTTGTAATTGATGAAGATGATTTGATGGTATTTTGGTTGCCATGAGAACAAAGCGTGAGAATTATGCACTCCAAGTGTTCGATAGAATGTCGTAGTGAGTCGATTCTTAGATTATTGTCCTGATTATGATTCACGTTAACTATATCATTTAGATCATCACCCGTAGTGAGTACTGGGACTCGTGAGACCATCTTCACTAAGGCGATTGAGGTATGTAAGGCTAACCCTTCTTCTAAAATCATGAATTCCAAAACATACATCAATTTCTAAATGAAAAGTTAAGCAAAGTATTCTAAATCTATGTCTATACGTCCCTTGTCGTTAGTATTTTTCCATCTTTAGATCATATATTGTATGTCTTGGCTTGTCACTTGTATATTTTAGTTTCATATCCCTCCCAGGCGGAGTGTATAAAAAATAATTAGTTATCATGTCGACCAAGTGTCGTCCCAAGGTAAAGGAAAGTGTTCTATGAGTTGTAAAAGGCCAAAAGTGTTACTACTACTATAGTATATTATGAACACCACCGAACTAATATCGGTTGGGTAGTTATATATGCGCATACACACCCGAGCTATAACCAGAGGGCAACAATATACATATAAACACCCCAGGATACAACCAGAGGGCAGATTATATTGTAAAGCATACGTAAAAGAGTTTCAAAACCGTTTTAGAGTCTCATAGTTGCCTTGAGTGGTATACAGGTTATCCGGTTGCTTCTTATGCTCTGTTACAACTTATGATTTCATATTATTATTCATGCTTTACATACTGGTATATTTCTTTTGTATTGATGTTCCTTTTATCGGGAGAGCTGCATTTTATGCTGGAGGTTCAGGTAGAGGCCCAGATTGACCTCCCCAGTAGGAGCTGCTGAGTATCAGCTGTTAGTTGCTAAGCTTCGCTTCTTTCGAAGCTTCCGAGTCAGGTGTTTGAGTGGTGTTTTATGTATATATTCAAATAGTAGATAGGTCGGGGCCCTGTCCCGGCCATATGATAGTTCTGTTATTTGTAGACGCTTGTAGACTTGGTTGGTTTGTTTAGTAGTAATGTATGGCCTTGCCGGCCTTGTTGTTGTTTTGTTAACTTGTGCTACGGCCTTGTCGGCCTTATATATATGTTTTGGTTGGCTTCTCTCTTTCAGTATTAGATGTTCAAATTTCATTCATGTTTATAGATTGTGGCCTTATCGGCCACTCATTTGTGTTGGTTGTGTTGCTATTCAGTTTACATTCTGGTATGCCCTGGTCAGCCGGAAGTTCTATATGTTCAGAAGTCTTGATTCATAGTGGTACACTCGGTCTAGTGAGGCACCGGGTGCCGAGAACACCTTCCCAGTTTGGAGTGTGACATTAAGTATGAACTACAATCCCTCAATGAACACACGAAAG
This sequence comes from Anisodus acutangulus, assembly GCA_029783415.1. NCBI lineage: Eukaryota > Viridiplantae > Streptophyta > Magnoliopsida > Solanales > Solanaceae > Anisodus > Anisodus acutangulus. Next base: position 28,123,500 of record CM056505.1, on the reverse strand, counting down.
CTACCCACAATATTTACCATATGTAATGATCTATAACCCATCCACAATACCTTGGCAACCACTTATATCATTCTTCTTAAGTAATGATTTATAACTCTTTTAACAGTATGTTGGAAACTCAATCCTAAGAGAGGAACATCTGTATGAAGTGTTGACTCGTACTTACATGACATGACTTTTATTTGACTTATGAAACCAATAAAATGGATTTAAATTAAAGTGGCGCATGTGAATATTCCTCCTAACATATTTACAAGATTAAGTTCTTAGAGTTCTTGTATCATGTTCATGATAATGCAGCCCGAGTGTCTATGATTTTGACATTGACTAAATCCACTGGATCTTGTTGACACACTTGTTCTTTTATGATATCAAAAGGGGAAAGACCAGTTCTTATAGTTCATGTGCCAACATTAGATATATCAGGAATAAGTGCAATTTTCAAAGTAACAACATTCATTACCTGGTTATGTCGCTAACCATACCAATTCAAATCATTACTTTCTTCCCGTCATTTGTTTTACCATAAATTCACTCCTTCGACTTCCGAGCAACTAACCGTTGAAGACATGACGATCATGCAGTCCTTCTACCATTACTCATATTTTCTAGGGATATCACCGAACTAAAGAGTCTAAGTCACAACCCTATTCAATTGAGTCTTCAAGTCATAGTTATAATCTAAACTTGGTCACGCATCTTTATCATGGTGACACATCTCATATCATATCGAGCGACGTCACATCTAGTTGCTCGAGTGTGAACTCGAGAACGTATCCTCACTGTCGATGAGACAATAAAATAAAGAAGTTTAGACCTTGAACCGAATCATATATGCACGATAAGGAAAACAAGAATCGAAGTTTCCTAAATGTCAGATTGCCTCTCGAAGATAAGTACGGAGTTCATCGTACCGATCCACCAGACTCTACTAGACATTTCTCTTTTTACTCATTAGACCGATGAATCTAAAGCTCTGATACCATATTGTCACGATTCAAATTCAAACCAGTGAAAGCATTACCATCACACGGTAAGCGTATCATCCATAAATAATTATATGATACGAAAAGAATAACTTAAAGTCAAAACAAAGTCATAACTAAGTCTCATAATGATAAATACGCGAAATAAGTATCACATCACAAAACCTGGTGTCACAAGTACAAAGTCACTAGAGTATGAAATACATGTCTAAGAAACCATCCTGAATATGCTATCTGAGAATCTAAATGATAGGAACCAAAAATAAGGAATGGAGTTTGGTGCCGCAAATCAGCCTACAACTCACCTTGAATACTCCAAGAGATGGCCTCAACGGTCGGTGACTCCACGTGCTCCACTAGTACCAAGGACAGACTCCTCATGCAAAAATACACAACAAATATAGAGTGAATACGAAAAATCAATGTGTACTCAATGGCATCGTTGATTGACCCTAAACTAAAGTGGTGACGAGGGTTGTTCTTCTGAAAGCTCACTTCAACACTTAACGACTATTAGCCTAAAAGGCATAATCGTAATTCGATAAGTAAAGGACAAGTAATTCCATAGTTTAACAATTATCCAAATAATCTGTCAATTCAGATAAATCGCAATCAAACCAATCTTCCAATTAATAAATGAACAGAGAATCAATGAAATAATATGATATCATATACAGATGCATTGCAAATACCATTTTCATCCCATATACATACACTCTTTTAATAGGGATGTGTAACATCTTGTACTTTTGGGTCACGGTTTGAATCGCTAAGCGTATGTAATCGCTAGGCGTGTGTAAACAGACCCGAGCGTTTGGAAAATTTATGTTATATTTACGTATGCTAATAAAGGGTTTATCATATAAAATGATAAAATCCTGAAATAATTTTGAACGTAACGAGTATGATGATATAAATTAATAATAATAGTTGTATATCTCCAAAGAGGTTATGAACTAGTGTCATATCACAAAATTATGACATTGAGTATATGAAGGTCTTATAAGTTATTAAGATTTAAGTCAATTGGGATCAAAAATAAATTATGTGTGTGATTGATTAATTGTGGATTAATTAATTGGTGGGGGACAAGATTAGTGAGATAAACACGTGTGGTATGTTAAGGGAATTACCTAATGACTAAGGTAATAAGACTTAAGTGGTGGCAGTTCGTGGAGCATCTATATGGACTTCTCCAAATTCTGACATTTAGGAAACTTCATTTTCATTGCAACGTGGAGCATCTATATGGAGACCCACGATGCTAAATAAGCATCACAAGCAAATTTCATTTTCATTGCAACGAAACAACATTTTTACTTAAAGAGGAAAAAATGCTCCAGCAACAAAAGTTAATCCATTGTAGACTATATAGTTGAAATTGGTCCAAAACACGTATATAACAATAGACCATTTGATTAATTAAGTCTAGGAGATCAAAGGGGATATTACGTAGTTCGTCTCTCTTGTCTTGTTACCGGATTGGAGCATTGTTCCAGTGAAAGTAAGATTAACAAGAGAATTATTCTAAATATTAAAGATTAAGGTATGTTAAGGCAAATTATTTATTTCTTTTGGCATGTTCCATGTAACGAAATATAATTGTGATATTATTCCATAATTTATTCTACTCTTAGTAGTTAAGAATATTCATGTTATTGATTCCTATGTTGAAAGCGTGTCTAAATATGTTCATAAGTCCTTGTTGAGTCATATGGAAAAGATGTTGATATTCACAGTATTAGCCGAAGGTACAAGGATATTGTGTCACCCAAGATGTGCTATTGTCACTCATGCATTTTCATTTGCATTATATTCATATATTACCTTGGACCCACATGTGCTATGCACACCACTATATGGTAAATATTGTATATATAGGGGATATGGGGAAAGGGATAGGCATTATATATGCATACCACTTGCAGCTGGTACAAACTATCACAAAAGAGCTCGAAGAGGCAAATATGATGTGATGCCCTTGTGTGGCCGATATAACATGATGTCCACAGAGGCGGTAATAGGAAAGAAGATGCCCTTGTGTGGCCAATATATATATATATATATATATATATATATATATATATATATATAGATGTATACCGCATTTGCATCATGTATACATTCATTAACCATTATATGGTATGATGCCTACAGAGGCTGTTACGGTAAGGAAGATGCACGCCGATGTATATGTATACTGCATTGTGCATAACATTTAGGCATATGTATTAGGGCCCTCAGAGGCATTTACTGCTGGTCAGTTGTTTCTGTTTCAGTTATTGTTATATCCCTGTTATGCTATTATTCATGCATGACATACTCAGTACATCAGTCGTACTGACGTCCCTTTTGTCGGGGGACGCTGCGTTTCATGCCCGCAGGTTCAGTTAAAGAGGGTGACGGTTCACGCTAATAAGTTGATGGTTCAGCTGATATTGGATTACTCTATTTGTTTCAGAGGTGCAGTCTGGTCGTGGTACAGTATTTTTGCAACGCATATGGGTATGGCGGGGTCCTGTCCCGCCCTTGTGATGTCATGTATTCCTTAGAGGCTTGTAGACATGTGTCATGTGTGTAGTAGTCTTGTATGGCCTTGTCGGCCTTGGTGTATATATATATATATATATATATATATATATATGTTGGATTTCTGGTTTACTGTTTCCATTATCCTTTTTTGGCTTGGTCCGTATTTAATTATGATTAGGTGTTGACTGTATAGTTAGTGGTACTCAGCGGGTAAGGTCCGACTGCCCATCGCGGCCCTCCGGTTTGGGTCATGACAAACTTGATATCAGAGTATGTTTGTCCTAGGGAGTCTACAAGCCGTATCTAGTGGAGTCTTGTTTATGGGTATGTTGTGCACCATACTTATAAGCAGGAGGCTGCCTGACATCTAGGGATGGTTTCCATTTTTTCATCTCATAAATCGTGCAGTAGAGCTGAGTTTTAAGAATTCGAGTTTAACTCGTGCCTGTTACAGTTTCCGTAATGCCGGTTATCTAAAAGACTTAGGTTAGTTTATACTCTTAGCCACTAAATGAGCGATTTCTATCAAGACGATTGATACGCCAGAAGGGGCAGTATTATTGTTAAAATTCGAGGTTATGAGAAGTTGTCTCACTCATACACGGAAGATAGAAGAGATAATGCAAGCCTGGAAAGCAAAATGTTTAGTAAGGTAAAGGAAGTACTAAGCATCGGAATGCAAAAGATTGTAAGAATTTTCTCTGTAGACTTTATCGTATTTACGATTATAGCAATTTCTTCCAGAAAGATTATGATTAGCAGGAAGATTGAAGTTGGATTGAGTATAAATACGAGTAGTATGCTCTCCATTTAGATAGATCCATCAGGGGAAAGAAATAAGTTGCTTTCCCAGGGATCGGGGCATCCTGTAGCACCATAGGAGTTGATGAAGGCTTATGTACCATCAGTCCTACCACCGCGGCTCCGTCTGAGTAGGATGTAAGGAGACTGTTGCAGGTATTAAATCAATTGGTTGCCTCTCAGGAACGACCTCATCCTGAAGCATTTGATAGAGATAGGCCCCTTGAGGAGTCAAGAAGCTTATAACCGAAGGAATTTAATAGTCAGGGATCGATGATACTTAAAGGGTTCAAAGATGCCGATGTCTTTGAGTCAAAATTGTAAAGGTCGAGTGAGACCGCCCCGACCAAGTTGTAGTCAAGTAGCAACTTTGACTGAAGTATCAAAAGGAAAGAAATTCAGAGAGCAACAGTATATCGAGTATAACCACAAAAAAATGCTAGAAGGTGCAATAATTGAGCCATAGCAACAGAGAATAAAATACAGCAGCATGTGCATCATTAAACTACCAAAGTATAGCAAGAAGATGCAGCAACAATGGGTTCAAAACAACATCAGTCAGATAGTCTTGACAGGTAGCATATTCTTAGGATGTTCAATAGTTTATCAAAGTTCAGCACTTCAGAAATGATCTGTTCACTCGAGATTTGCAGCAACAAGCAACAACAAGGTACAACCACAATAAGTGGAAATAAAAATGACAGCATAGGAAAGTCTCTCGAGCATTACAGTGGTTTAGACAACAAGCATAACAGCCACTGCTTTTTTCCAATTTTTAGCAAAATAGCAACAATTTCATTTCAAGTTCAGCAGCAGCTCGAGGACATTTGGAATTTGAAAATCACCAAGTCATGCAAAGAAAGGAGGGGTGAAGAATGAGTATCACAACTTTCTCAAGTAACAAATGGATTATTATATTAGACAAAGGTTAGGTATCCAAATGAGTGGGTGAGCACACAAAATAGCTTCATGAATGTAACCTCCGTATAATAATAAGGGCAATTGAGGACGAGAATTATGGTGCAATCAAAGGATGGCGGTAGGAAATATGAAAACAGTTAATAAGTATGAATGAAATGGTATGATTAAGTATCAAGGCAGAAATGTCTTCCGCTCAGTGACGAATAGAATGAAGGATTACAACAAGAAGGATAAAGGTGAATGAGATTACAGTTATGCAGGTCTCACAAAGGTATGATTGTTTTAGTACGGTGTAAGGATCAATGGTGGATGAGGGACAAAAGGAACTCTTCGGTCAAGGGTGAAAATTCTCTGGTGTTCAGGAAGGGAGTATGAGAGGTACTTGGAGATAAGGGATTTTCCCCAAGGCAATTTGAAATGGAAATGTAAAGGTAAGATGAATGAGCACTCGATCGGTGGGAGATATAGTAATGATAAGACAAAAAAGCTTGACAAGTCATGGGATCATGTAACATCATGAATTGGATCTAAACATATGAAGCATCGGTTCCATAACATACGCAGTCGTACCTTCCAGGAAGTATGTAAACAAAAGTAACATTGAGTAAAGCTTGAGATTAGCGCCTAAACAGATGGAAGGGGGGCAATGACGCCTATGGATACAAGGTAAATATTAAAGATACATGTCAAAGAGATAATGATATTATAATAAAGATAAAATTTCGGGCAAGTACAAATATTTATGAGCATTATTGAACTAATCAAAGGTTTTATGGGATAGATAAAGTAATGGATTTACAACTTAACAAGATCGAGGAAATTTTTCCAAAGCGCCATTTACGGAAAGAATTAGCCATGAGGCTAGTGGAGGAATTCAAATCTAAGTATACCGACCAGGTTTGGATATAGTAGGCCAACGTCATGTGATGTAAAATTCTTCAGAATTTTCCATGTACAGAATGAGGGAATAAATTAATAGCTCATCATTTCTGGGTTGGTAACGCCAAGGATTGGAGTCAGGAGCAATGTTTAAGATTACGTAGGTATACAAGAATATATACCAAGAGGAGTACGACAGGCATTGAGTGGACAAGTAGTAAGAGAGAGAATTGTCTATAATTATGAGTAATGAGAAAGTAAAGATTCCTTGCAGACCATGAATAAGAGTTAATTGTGATGATACACATACTTCAGATTGGATGATATTTTCCATAAAGTGTTCACGAGTGAGATATTACAAATATAAGAGTTTTCAACACACCAACTAGTAAACAAAGCTAGGTGGACAATAGAATCATTCATCCACAAGCGACTGAATTAATGTGAGAATGAAGGAGAGAAGTTGACCTGAAGGAACGCATCAGTTAGCTAAGTAAGAGTCCGATTTGAGGATTCAAATAGTGATAGCCTTATAACTCAGAATACAGTAGGGTCATCCCTCATACGGGAAGAAAAGTAGCATCACGGTGAAGATCCCATTGTTAGAAAAGATTGGGAAAGGTATTTAGCAAAATAAAACCGCAACCTTCAAGTATAATAGGAGAAGGACCCCCAGATTTTGTGTATTCCCAATATAGCGGGATTACGAGACAAGATTATGACGGAGGTCCATCGATCACAAAATTTTGTTCACCATGGATCTACTAAGATGTACTATGTTCTTAAGAGCATTTATTGGTGGAACGACATGAAAAAGAGCGCGGCGGAATTTGTAGTTCAGTGTCCTAATTGTCATCAAGTGAAAATAGAGCACCAAAGCCCGGTGGCTTGACTCAGAACATGGAGATTCTGATGTGAAAATGGAAAATGATTAATATAGATTTTGTTACAGATTTACCTCGGTCTTATCAAAAGTTTGATTCTATTTGGGTAATTGTTGACAGACTGACCAAATCAACTTATTTCTTGCTAGTCAAAACTACCTACACAGCCGAGGACTACGCGAAGTTGTATGTGAAGGAGATGGTTCACCTTCATGGTATACATATTTCTATTATATCTGACCGGGGTGCACAGTATACAACTAACTTCTAGAAGTCATTCCAAAAAGATATGGATACTCAAGTTAATCTTAGCACAGTTTTCATCCTCAGACAGCCGGACAGGCCGAGCGTACGATTCAGACGCTCGAGGATATGCTACGAGCTTGTGTATTGGATTTTAAAGGAAGTTTGGGTGATCACTTACCCCTTATTGAGTTCGCATACATTAACATCTATCATGCCAGCATTAAAATGGCTCCATATGAAGCTTTGTAAGGACAGAGATGTAGATCTCCTATCGGATGGTTTGAGGTAGGCGAATCAGAATTATTTGGGCCTGACTTGGTACACCAAGAAATAGAGAAGGTGAAGCTTATTCAAGAATGGTTGTTAACGGCTCAGAATCGTCAGAAGTCATACGCAGATGTGCGACGGCGAGACTTAGAGTTTCAGGTAGACGATTGAGTCTTTTGGAAGATTTCACCTATGAAGGGTGTGATGAGATTCGGGAATAAAGGAAAGATCAGTCCAAGGTATATTGGGCTACATCGCATAATTCGATAAATCGGTCAGGTAGCTTACGACTTGGATTTGCCTTCGGAATTGGAGTTAGTTCATCCGGTTTTCCATGTTTCCAAGTTGAGAGCAAGTATTGGAGATCCTTCTCGGATTGTACCGATTGATGATGTGCAGTCTACAGAGGATCTATCATATGAGGAGGTTCCTATTGCTATCCTAGATCGACAAGTCCACAAGCTGAGGACTAAGGAAGTAGCTTCCGTAAAAGTTCTTTGGCGGAATAAGAACATGGAAGAGATGATGTGGGAAGCGGAAGAGGAAATGATGCACAAATATCCACACCTATTCCAGACCAACGTCGAGGTTCCAAGAGAAGCATAAGGTGAATTCTATTTTCATGCTATAAGTCTGAAGTGGATGTAGTAATGTATGTGATAATATATGATTCTGTGAACAAGTAGTTGTATTTCGCTGGTTACGCGACAAGGATTAGATATGTCACCCCAACATTCGAGGACGAATGTTTCTAAGGGGGGAAGGATGTAACATCTCGTACTTTCGGGTCACGGTTTGAATTGCTAAGCGTATGTAAAATCGCTAGGCGTGTGTAAATATACCCGAGCATTGGGAAAATTTATGTTATACTTACGTATGCTAATAAAGGGATTAGCATATAAAATGATACAATCCCGAAATAATTTTAGACGTAACAAGTATGACGATGGGGATTAATAATAATAGTTGTATATCCCCAAAGAGGTTATGGACTAGTGTCATATCACAAAATTATGACATTGAGTATATGAAGGTCTTATAAGTTATTAAGATTTAAGACAATTGGGATCAAAAATTAATTGTGTGTGTCATTGATTAATTGTGGGATTGATTAATTGTGGGGGACAACATTAGTGGGATAAACACGTATGGTATGTTAATGGAATTACCTAATGACTAAGGTAATAAGACTTAAGTGGTGGTAGTTCGAGAAGAATCTATATGGACTTCTCCAAATACTGTTAAAATGAGACAGAGACCCACGATGCTAAATAAGCATCACAAGCAAAGTTCATTTTCATTTCAACGAAACAACATTTTTACTTAAAGAGGAAAAAATGCTCCAGCAACAAAAGCTAATCCATTGTAGACTATATAGTTGAAATTGGTCCAAAACACGTACATGACAACAGACCATTTGATTAATTAAGTCTAGGAGATCAAAAGGGATATTCAGAAGTCTTGATTCATAGTGGTACACTCGGTCTAGTGAGGCATCGGGTGCCGGGAATACCTTCTCAGTTTGGAGAGTTACATTAAGTTGGAACTACAATCCCTCAATGAACACACGAAAGCTACCCACAATATTTACCTTACGTAATGATCTATAACCCATCTACAATACCTTGGCAACCACTTATATCATTCTTCTTAAGTAACGATTTATAACTCTTTTAACAGTATGTTGGAAACTCAATCCTAAGAGTGGAACATCCGTATGAAGTGTTGAGTCGTACTTACATGACATGAAATGGATTTAAATTAAAGTGGCACATGTGAATACTCCTCCTAACATATTTACAAGATTAAGTTCTTAGATTTCTTGTATCATGTTCATGATAATGCAGCCTGAGTGTCCATGATTTTGACATTGACTAAATCCACTGGATCTTGTTGACACACTTGTTCTCTTATGATGTCAAAAGGGGAAAGACCAGTTCATATAGTTTATGTGCCAACATTAGATATATCAGGAATAAGTGCAATTTTCACAGTAACAACATTCATTACCTGGTTATGTGGCTAACCATACCAATTCAAATCATTACTTTCTTCCCGTCATTTGTTATACCATAAATTCACTCATTCGACTTCCGAGCAACTAATCATTGAAGACATGACGATCATGCAGTCCTTCTACCATTACTCATATTTCCTAGGGATATCACCGAACTAAAGAGTCTAAGTCACAACCTTATTCAATTGAGGCTTCAAGTCATAGTTATAATCTAAACTTGGTCACGCGTCTTTATCATGGTGACACATCTCATATCAAAATCGAGCGACATCACATCTAGTTGCTCGAGTGTGAACCCGAGAACGTATCCTCACTGTCGATGAGACAATAAAATAAAGAAGTTTAGACCTTGAACCGAATCACATACGCACGATAAGGAAAAAAGAATCGAAGTTTCCTAAATGTCAGATTGCCTCTCGAAGATAAGTACGGAGTTCATCGTACCGATCCACCAGACTCTACTAGACATTTCTCTTTTTACTCATTAGACCGATGAATCTAAAGCTCTGATACCATATTGTCACGATTCAAATTCAAACCAGTGAAAGCATTACCATCACACGGTAAGCGTATCATCCACAAATGATTATATGATACGAAAAGAATAACATAAAGTCAAAACAAAGTCATAACTTAATCTCATAATCATAAATACGCGAAATAAGTATCACATCCCAAAACCTGGTGTCACAAGTACAAAAGCCACTAGAGTATGAAATACATGTCTAAGAAACCATCCTGAATATGCTATCTGAGAATCTAAATGATAGGAACTAAAAATAAGGTATGGAGTCCGGTGCCTCAAATCAGCATACAATTCACCTTGAATACTCCAAGAGATGGCCTCAACGGTCGGTGACTCCACGTGCGCCACTAGTACCAAGGACAGACTCCTCATGCAAAAATATGCAACAAATATAGAGTGAGTACGAAATCAATGTGTACTCAATGGCATCGTTGATCGACCCTAAACTAAAGTAGTGACGAGGGTTGTTCTTCCGAAAACTCACTTCCACACTTAACGACTATTAGCCTAAAAGGCATAATCGTAATCCGACATGTAAAGGACAAGTAATTCCATAGTTTAACAATTATCCAAAAAATCTGTCAATTCAGATAAATCACAATCAAACCAATCTTCCAACTAATCAATGAACAGAGAATCAGTGAAATAATATGATATCATATGCAGATGCAATGCAAATATCATTTTCATCCCATATACATACACTATTTTAATAGGGATGTGTAACATCCCGTACTTTCGGGTCACGGTTTGAATTGCTAAGCGTATGTAAAATCGCTAGGCGTGTGTAAATAGACCCGAACGTTTGGAAAATATATGTTATATTTACGTATGCTAATAAAGGGTTTAGCATATAAAAGGATAAAATTCCGAAATAATTTTGGACGTAACAAGTATGATGATGGGAATTAATAATAATAATAATTGTATATCCCCAAAGAGGTTATGAACTAGTGTCATATCACAAAATTATGACATTGAGTATATGAAGGTCTTATAAGTTATTAAGATTTAAGTCAATTGGGATCAAGAATAAATTATGTGTGTAATTGATTAATTGTGGATTAATTAATTGGTGGGGGAAAACATTAGTGGGATAAGCACGTGTGGTATGTTAAGGGAATTACCTAATGACTAAGGTAATAAGACTTAAGTGGTGGCAATTCGTGGAGCATCTATATGGACTTCTCCAAATTCTGTTTAAATGAGACAGAGACCCACGATGCTAAATAAGCATCACAAGCAAAGTTCATTTTCATTTCAACGAAACAACATTTTTACTTAAAGAGGAAAAAATGCTCCAGCAACAAAAGCTAATCCATTGTAGACTATATAGTTGAAATTGGTCCAAAACACGTACATGACAACGGACCATTTGATTAATTAAGTCTAGGAGATCAAAGGGGGTATTACGTAGTTCATCTCTCTTGTCTTGTTACCGGATTGGAGCATTGTTCCAGTGAAAGTAAGATTTACAAGGGAATTATTCTAAATATAAAAAATTAAGGTATGTTAAGACAAATTATTTCTTTCTTTTGGCATATTCCACGTAAAGAAATATAACCACGATATTGTTCCATACTTTATTCTACTCCTAGTAGTTAAGAATATTCATTTTATTGATTCCTATGTTGAAAGCATGTCTAAATATGTTCCTAAGTCCTTGTTGAGGCATATGGAAAAGATGTTGATATTCACAGTGTTAGCCGAAGGTACAAGGATATTGTATCACCCAGGATGTGCTATTGTCATTCATGCATTTTCATTTGCATTATATTCATATATTACCCTGGACCCACATGTGCTATGCGCACTACTATATGGTAAATATTGTATATATAGGGGATATGGGAAAGGGATAGGCGTTATTTACTCACACCACCTGCAGCTGGTACAAACTATCACAAAAGAGTCTGAAGAGTCCAATATGATGTGATGTCCTCGTGTGGCCGATATAACCTGATGCCCATAGAGGAGGTTATGGGAAGGAAGATGCCCTTGTGTGGCCAATATATATATGTATACCGCATTTGCATCATGCATACATTTATTAACTATTATATGATATGATGTCCACAGAGGCTGTTACGGTAAGAAAGTTGCCCGATGAGGTCGATGTATATGTATACTGCATTGTGCATAACATTTAGACATATGTATTAGGGCCCACAAAGGCATTTACTACTGGTCAATTGTTTCTGCTTCAGTTATTGTTATATCTCTGTTATGCTATTATTCATGCTTGACATACTCAGTACATAAGTCGTACTGACGTCCCTTTTGTCGGGGGACGCTGCATTTCATACCCGCATATTCAGTTAAAGAGGGTGACGATTCACACTAGTAGGTTGCTGGTTCAGCTGATATTGGAGCACTCTATTTGTTTCAGAGTTGCAGTCTGATCGTGGTACAGTATTTTTGCATACGCATATGGGGATGGCAGGGTCATGTCCCGTCCTTATGATGTCATGTATTCCTTAGAGGCTTGTATACATGTGTCATGTGTGTAGTAGTCTTGTATAGCCTTGTCGGACTTGGCATATATATATAAGTTGGATTTCTAGTTTACTGTTTCCATAATCCTTGCTCGGCTTGGTCCGTATTTAATTATGATTAGGTGTTGACTGTATGGTTAGTGGTACTCGGCGGGTAAGGTCCAGCTGCCCATCACGGCCCTCCGGTATGGGTCGTGACAGGATGTGTGACCCATGGGAGACTCGGGAGGTTCATACACCACCCAGAATCATTTCATATCGATTTCTCAGCCAATTCATCTCTTAATCTCAACACTTAGCCAATTCAACTCTCATTACCTGTTGATAGGCCTAATTCAGCTATCATCTGCATTCCTCTGCTAGGAACTATTTCCTATCGGACATCACATATGCATAGTCAAGTATAATATGTATGAGATACCAATTGAAAGCATTAAAATGACATGCAAACAACATATGAAACAAAGTGATAAAGTAGGCTCAAGTTAGCTCGTTTTATCCTTACATGAGAATCACTGAGTGATGAGAACAAATAATCAACAAGTAATATATCCATATATCAATAGGTAATCAAGTAAGAGACCATATCTCATATAACGATTAAATCAATCAAAGTCAACTATCAGCTAATGTCCACATGTTTTGATATTCTTACAATTGAAACAAATAATGCAATTATAACACAAGATCCCAAATTATGGAACCGGTACATGTACGAGTGCTCGTCACTTCACAAGTAAGGGACCCTCTTTTTACCTTTTCTCTTAACATTAGTTAATCACCAACCAAACATTGTAAATAGAGTCTAGTAAGGTCTCAATTTTCCTTATTTCAAAGTCTGAAGCTCACGACAAAGGCTTACCTTTCCTCAAAGATTATGAAAGATCCCAATCTGATCAAATATGGATTTCACATAAGCATATGAGTTCGTGGAAACCCATATTACTATACTATTAATTTGAACTCGAAATGTTACCCCAAAAGTCTACCCTAAGCCCCGGAGCACAAAATTAGAATTTTATTTCAAAATCAGTTTATCCACAACCCCTACAGTTTAATTCCCTAGAATTCAAATCCCACTTCTAATCAACTATCGATTTAAAGAAATTCATAATTTCAACTTAAGGCTCGAAAATCCCAATTTTCCAACCCAAATCATGATTTAGAAGGTTAAAATCTGAAAGATTACATGATTAATTAGAAAAAGGGAGGTTAGATTCTTATTCCCATGATGAAATACAAAAATCTCTTCAAGAATCTCCCAAAACTGAGGTCTCTAGCTCAAGATATGAAACAAAATATCTCAAAATATTTTTGGGAATAAAATATGAATTGTCATGGATCCTTTTTCGCGATCGCGAAGGACTCTACGCTATCGCTATCGGCCCAGACTCGATCCATCGTGATCATGGTCCCCCACCTCACGATCGCGATGCTTTGGCCCGCAACCCTTCGCGAACACGAGGCCATGCCCGCGACCGCGAAGGCCAAAACCACTACACTAGAAACCAACAATCGTCAATGTTCCGATATTTGTTTTAAAACTCAAAACTCATTCAGAACCTCTCAAACAAAAATCAAATATGTATTTCAGTCATAAAATATGCAATGAACTTGCTCGTGCACTCAAAAAATGATATTGATCGTTGTGAACTCTAATTCATTACATTAACTAATTTCTCACTGAGCATGTCATGCCCCGAATCTGAATGGGGTGGATCATGCTCTCTAAGAAACTACTATGAACCTATAGCAGACTATAAAACATACCAAGATCTAAAAATCTGTAAAACCTGAACAATAAGATACTCTGAAGAACTCGGTCTGTATAACTAAAGCATACATCTGTACATAATTGAACATGACCACAGACGCCTATGAAGCCTCTAAGAAAACCGAAATCATACTTGTCGAGACAGGGCCCCAACATACCCATATAATATGTACATAACCATACCGACTCGACTCGACTAACTCCAGGAAGAAGTGGAGCTTACCAATCAACCGATGAAATCTGGAGACAAACTAATGTGGAGGACCGTCAACCTATCTGTCTGAACCTGTGGGAATGAAATGCAAAGCATCTAATAAAGGACATCAGTACGAATGAATGTACCAAGTATGTAAGGCATATACGAAACATATGTAAAGATATCAACGTAAAGAGAGAAAAGGATGAATCAACCTAAAACTCGAAATGCCACTGGGGCAAAAACCATGCATATATATACATAGCCACACTTTGGGGCAATGTCAATATCATATCATACCCGACCCTAAATGGGACTCGGTGTTATCGGAACCGACCTTAATAGGACTCGGTGTTATCATACCCAACTGCAGTGGTGTGCACATATAAGTGTCGTACCCGGTCAACTATAGTGCCGCTTAGTGTCATAAAATAGATACATATATATAATACATGAATGACCTCAGAAGAACATATAAACATAGCCGGAGTGACATAAAGGTCATCACCCTCCGCCTATCGTTATGTAACTCTGTATATCAGTCGTCGTGAAACCAATAAGGAGCATAAAATATCACATATTGAGAGATAATATAAAATGCAAAAAAAAAGTACTCCGACAAGAGACAAACGAGATTCAATTATAACCTTAAGAATAGAGTCATTTTGGAGGGACGTTCATTTACTTTCGTTTCTATTCGGGTCATGCCAAAAAAGAAAAAGATAGCCTTAACATACCTTTACTTCTGAACCTTTGTTGACGATGAGGAAAAAATTATTCCTTACAAACTCGTGTTGCATCCGGGAAATGGAGATCACGTATTGACATAAAATGAATGTATCATATATAGAACAATGTTGTTGCTACCTTGCTTAAGTAATAAGATCTAAAATGAGAAAAGTTTAAACTATATGATGCTGTACGTTTTTTTCTAGTCTAATGTGAGAAGGTCTAAGTTGGGAAAGAGATTAATTTGATGTCCACTTTCCTTTTTAAGAAAAAAATATCTCTTTAATTTTGGAAAATTGCTACATATAATGGAGAGAATTCTCTAATTCAAAGGAAACCATAGGCCCTACATTTAATACCTTCCACCAAGATGCCACCCAATCTCTTAGTCACCACTGATTGCTTAGTCATTTGACACTTGGAGAAAATTCCATTAATGCTTATCCAACAAAATCATTAATCAATTTTCATTACAATTTCCCTTTTAACCAAATACACATAATTAATTTTTTAATTTCAATTTAGTTAAATATTGTGCAAAAATATATTATCATATTCTAATTTTTCCAATCTAATATGAAAAGTACAATTTTCTTGTACTAATTTTGATTAACTCTTCTTATGAGAAAAAAATTATGTTCCTATAATAAATGAAATCTCATTTATAAACTTTCTCATGTCATATATATAATTTAAAGCATATAGAAATAGTAATATTAATAACCATATAAATCATATTTATCAAACTTTTATAGAAAATGTTTCACTTAAAAGAAAATACCATATCAAGGCAATATATAACATTTTCGAAATTCGTCAAACTTACGGGTTCTTATGATAATATTGTCATGAAACCTCTATAGCCTCATGAATGACCTTAATCCCTTTAAACTCATATGGATTTACTATGAAACATCCTAACACCAAGTTACAGGGTGTTATAGAGCCCCTCAAATCTGTCCCAATCATCCAACTAGGTCAAAAATTACGTTCCGAATCTAACCAAATTGTCTAAATAACTCGAGTTCGTTAAGTCCAGATATTGACTTTAGTCAACCCTTTTCATTTCTTTAACTAAAGAACTTCCAAAATTAGTTTTTCCTCTCCGATACTCACTTGATTACATTAGAAATCGTGTCACACATCCACGCAAATAAAAAATATCATCTTAAAGTTATGAGAATTGTCATTTAGGGAAAAGAGATTTAATGCTCAAAACGACCTGACAGATCGTTACATATACATAGACAATAATGCATAAGTTATAACACATTAGTTAATAATAATTAAAAAAGAAAATGTAATGATTGTTGATTATTTAGTATATATTTCTGTTTAGATTTTAAATGCTTTATCCCTTAAAACTAAATTCCAGATATGTTATCTCATGCTAGATCTTGTATAAAATAACACAATTATTGTAACACAATTTAAATTAGAACACAAAAATACCAATTAAATACAATATTAAATGATACTTCCTCCATTCTAAATGTCACACCCCAAACCGGAGGGGCATGACTGACACCTTGTACCTTACATGCCCGAACGTACCCATCTGTAACATTTAATACATCTAAACTCATCTCAGGCCGATAAGGCCTAATCGCATCATAAGATGTAATTCTACAAGCCGACAAGGCTATCTTCAGGTCAATCTGGAAGCAACCTGACTTATCAACAAAAAGGGATATATCCAAGAACATATATACATAAATGGGAAATCAAGGCCACCATATAATCTGTGGGACAACATCATGGCCTAAAGGTCGTACTGTACATACTAGACATACACAGAACACGTCTACAAGCCTCTACAGAAGAACAATTGTATTGTGGTCAAGACAGGGCCCCAACTTACCCATCATCTTGTAAGCATATCAATACTCTAGACCTGTCAACTCCTAATGAGATGGAGCTTACCAATAAAGGTGAGTTTGACATTGCCTACTGAAGAGGCTTGTGTATCTCTCTCTCAAGACCTGCACGCATAAAATGTAGTGCTCCTCGCAAAAGGGGCGTCAACACGAATATATTATATACTGGTATGTAAGGCAATTGAATAATTGTAACTGATTTATGAAAACAACTGAGAATTAAAGATATTCTGGAATGCACTTACCTACTCTAACTCAACTCTTACATACAAATAACAACAACAATAACATACCAGTGATCCCATAAAGTGGGGTTTGGAGAGGGTAGAATGTACGCAAATCTTACCTCTACTTTTGTGGGGTATTGAGGCTATTTTCGATAGACCCTCGGCTAAAAAACCATAGTCAATACAAGATTGCAAGAAAATAAAACAACAAAAATATCAAGATATAGAACAAATGAAGTAATACACACATAGGAATAATGAGCTACATGATATCTAAATACTACTACTAAGAATAAGAGAAGAGGATATGGAAAGGCTAGCCCCCTGCCTCACTTACACACATCGTGACAAAACTCAACTACCTACTAACCTTCTATCATAATCCTCAACATTCATATCTTTCTATCTACGGTCATGTCCTCAGTTAGCTAAATTTGTGTCATATCTTGTCTAATCACCTCCCCCTAGTTCTTCTTCGGTCTACCTCTACCTCTCCTAACTCCTGCGACCGCCAATTTCTCATATCTCATAACTGACGCAGTCTCACACCTTCTCTTCACATGCCCGAACCATCTCAGTTTCGCTTCTCTCATCTTGTCCGCCACGAAGGTAACTCCAACCTTATCATGTATAACTTTATTTCTAATCATATATCTCCTAGTATAACCACACATCCATCTAAGCATCTTCATCTCCGCTACCTTCATCTTCTGAACGTGAGCGTTCTTAACTGGCCAACATTTTGCCCCATACAATAATGTTGGTCTAACCACCACTCTATAAAACTTATCTTTCAACCTAGGCGACATTTTCTTATCGCAAAGCACTCCGAAGGTGAGCCTCAATTTCATCCACCCTACTCTAATACGGTGTGTGACATCATCGTCGATCATACCATCCTCTTGTATTATGGACCCAAGATACTTGAAGCTTCCTATTTGGGTATATCTTGTCCCTCAATATTTATTTCCACATCTGTCTCGTACGACATGACACTGAACTTGCACTCCACATATAGGGTTCGGTGTATCTCTCACCGGTCATAAAGTCGAGACATCTCTGTATATCTCTGTCGGCCGTATAAGTCTTGTATATCTCTCATCAGTCACAAGACCAGGATATCTGTCACACCCCAGCCTTGGGGTGTGTGGTCGAAACCTAGCGCCTAAACGGCTCAAGCGTACCACCTGTATTTCATGATATGTGCATATAACCATCTGGGCCGAGAAGGCCTCAGAAAGATAATCATAATGAAAATCTAGATATGACAACTTGTAATAATGGACAACTACCAACATATATGTATACAACAGAGTCGGCAAGGCTATAATAAAAGTACTAACAACTGATAAGGAGGCCCACAAGGCCGTACAAAACAAATATACAACGACCACTATTCTGCAAGCCTATATGAGTACAACAACACATCATCAGGTCAGGACAGGGTCTCTCCATACCCAAAATAGCTATAAACACAAGTAGTATAACCTACCGACTCTATTCTGCAAGCCCCGGTAAAGGGACGTCAGCACGAAAGAATGTACTGAATATGTAAAGCATGTAAATCATATAGATAAGAATGTAATACAAGAGAAGGGTACATAAATCAACCTGAAACTCAAAATTGCCACTGAGAGCGTACAATTGACATAACCATGATCATATGTATAGTAGTAAAATTAGGCCACTCTATGGGGTCATATAATATCATATCAAGCCTCTTTATGGGCGCGAATCTCATAATATCATACCCGGCCATAATAGGACTCAGTAATATCATACCCAACTACAGGGGTGTACACATATAAGTGTCGTACCCAACTGACTATAGCATGGCACGGTAAAAAATAATACATATATATATACACACACACACACACACACACACACACACACACAATACATGTAAAACCTTAGAATACCAACATGAACAGTGCGGAGTGACCTACGGTCGTTAACCCCTGCCTATAGTTATGGAATTATGTACAGCGAATGTTATAATCCAACAAGAGTCTCAGAATCAATCATATAACAAAGGATATCATAAGATGTAGAAAGTGCTCCCGACAAGGGGCAAACAAAAATTATGTTCTAATGGAATATGAACAGAAGGCAACCAAGAATAGGATCGTTTAAATGACGTTTCGTTTCATTTCCGTTTTAAACAAAATCATGCCAAAAGAAAGGATAAGCCTACATACGTTTGTTTCTTGCCTAACAATAGCTCTCGAGGGTTCTATCCGCTCTACGAGTGATTATCTACATCATACGAATGAATCAAGTCATAATTGGATCAATCAACTATAAATCATTTCATTTAGTTATTTCGTCGAACATCTAATGAGCATATAACTTCATGTTCTTTATTAGTGGCAACTTAACATCAAAATAACACCTTAAGCTCTTTCTAGATTCCTCCTCTCATTTACCGACTAACAACAAGATTCAATAACTCATACCAAGCTTAACTCAACCAAAACAGTCCAACAAAAATTAGTAACAACAAAGCAACATCTCTTAACACCTCAAGTTCTAGCTTATAGTCTTCTTGTCCAAACAACCTTACTAACATGGAAACAACCTCAAATACAATCAAAGAAATGATGTACTTACCTTATTCAGTAGCTACAAGCTTCAGTCCAAGAATATCCTAGCTCACAACAATCCTCACTTGCACCAAAACACCATAAGAGGGGATATCCTTCACCTTAGCTATCCTTGGATGTTAGATTCAAGTAAGAACATTTAGATTTCACTTTCACCCTTAAGGAAACTGTTTGTACAGCTTAGGGGAATGTTGAGACAAAGATTTGGTCGAAAAATGAATCAAAATGAGCCTTAAAATAAATTTAGAACACACAAAAATCGGTCACCGCCACAATGTATGGTGGCAATGTACGGTCCGTACCTTACACTGTATCTTGTCCTAAAATTTCAGCCAACTGTCAGAACTTTTATACGGTCTTTCAGACATTTTGTACAGTCCGTACATCAAAAGTAAGGTCCGTACATGCAATGAAATAGATGAAACTTTATCAAGATGTATCTTCTTCGATTCATTTAACTCATATACTTTCGACACTTCTGTTGACACTCAATTTTGGCCCTCCATATTTTAATTAAATAGTCAAGCTTCTTAAATTTCAAACAGAGTGAAATAACTATTTTTACATACAAATAAATAAATAAATAAATAAATATATTCTAAATTATTTTGGTAGTATTTTGCCATGAATGGCAAAATATCCTAATATATAATATTAATTATTAATTATGTTCAAAATAAGTGTTTTAATTAACTACGTATTTTAATTATCAATTTAAAGTAATTTATGACTTAATTATAATAATTAGTTCGTATATGCAAAAAAAGATATTTTACTTTGTTTAAAGTTAAGACGCTTGATTAATTAATTGATTTATGATTCGTCTCAATTTTATTTCAAACTTCGGGCGAAAGGCGAAACTCGCAAAACTCTCGTCGCCCAAGTTCGCTGCTTAAAGAAAGGTAATCTTCCTCCTTAACTTCGTTGTTAATTCTGCGTTTTTCTTAATTTTTATATGGATTAGTTTAGTTAATTTTGTTCTTTAGCTTAGTTATTATTTCTCTGTGTTTCCAGTAGATTAGTCTTGTTTTTCCTTCTGTCCCATATTTTTAAGGCATGAGTTTGGCTCAGTAATTTCCTCCCTTTTCCTTGTTTTTTTTTTTTTTAATTCTGCTTCTCTATGTAGTTTGCTTTGGCATGTCTACTTTTAGTTCTGTTTGTATGTTTGTATTTAATTGGAATTAGCTAAGTTCTTTCCATGGTTGTTCCTATGGTTGCCGGTATCGATTAAGTAGCGATCTAATGTTATACAAAATCATAATCATAAGTCGATTGGTTAGCTCGCTTTTTTTTTTTTTTTTGAATATTTCCTTTGGGATGGAATCTGCCAAAAAAGGAATTAGCTTTCCTACCCCCTTAATCCCATAATGTTGGC
Source organism: Anisodus acutangulus (assembly GCA_029783415.1). Taxonomy (NCBI): domain Eukaryota; kingdom Viridiplantae; phylum Streptophyta; class Magnoliopsida; order Solanales; family Solanaceae; genus Anisodus; species Anisodus acutangulus. The sequence goes on along the minus strand of CM056505.1, from coordinate 28,102,162 downwards.
AGATTCATAGGTTGGTGAGAATTCAATATTTAAACATGAATCTGCATTACTTGATTAGCTTAAGGATTACTCAAAATCGTTGTGTTAACTTATGAATTAATTCTAGTATCAGTACTTTCTCAACATGTCACTAATCCTTGGGATGGTAAGACAAGTGCTTGCAATTACAGAATGATGTACTTGGACTCATTGAACTCAAGACTCGAGGATTTTATCGAGTGTTAAGTCGAGGTTCCACCATTGGTAGTTAAGAGTATAGGCTTCAAACTCATCCCTTTTGTAGTTTTGGTGACTAAATCCCTCGTAAGGCCTTTTGTCAAGGGATCTGCCAGATTCTGATTTGTACGTACAAAGTCCACAGTTATAACACCATCACGAATGAATTGTTTCACATAACTATGTCGTAAACCAATGTGCCTTGATTTACCATTATAAACTTCACGGTATGCTTTAGGGAATGTAGCCTCATTATCACAATGAATTGAGATAGGTGACATAGGCTTTGCCCACAAAGGCAAATCATACAAAAAAATTCATAGCCACTCGGCTTCCTTGCTTGCAGACGCTAATGCTATAAATTCAGATGCCATAGTTGAGTCTGCAATACAAGTCTGTTTCTTGGATCCCCATGAAACGGAACCCCCACAAAGTGTGTATATCCACCCACTCGTAGAGGAATGATCACTGTTAGATATCCAACTTGCATAAAAAAACCCTTCTAATACACAAGGAAATCTATCATAATGTATTCCATAGTGAATAGTTCTCCTAAGATACTTAAGTAGCCTTCGAACCGCATGCCAATGAGCATGACTTGGATTATGAGTAAAATGACTCAGTTTCCTACAACAAAACCAATATCAAGTCTTGTACATGTCATGGCATACATAAGACACCCAATTACCTTAGTATACTCTAATTGTTTCACAGGTTCTCCTGTATTCTTAGATAACACTACATTGTGATCAAGAGGTGTAGATGCAAATTTACAATCAAAGTTGTGAAACTTCTTTAACACCTTTTCAATATAATGTGACTGAGTCAAGGTCAAACCACTAGTATGTCTAGTAATTTTAATGCCTAAAATCACATCCGCTTCACCCATGTCTTTCATGGAGAAATTAGCAGATAAAAACTCATTTGTGTCCACCACTTGTTGGAGATCAGTGTCAAATATTAACATATCATCCACATATAAACAAATGACAACTCTCTTGTTTCCAACAAACTTACTATATACACACTTATCGACATCATTAATAAGAAATCCATTAGAAAGTACAACTTGATCAAATTTTTGGTGCCATTGTTCGGGAGCTTGCTTAAGCCCATACAACGATTTGATCAACTTACACACTTTGTGTTCTTGACCAGGAACAACAAACCCCTCGGGTTGTTCCATATACACCTCCTCATCTAATTCACCATTTAGAAATGCGGTCTTCACGTCCATTTGATGAATAACGAGACAAAAAATTGAGGCTAATGCAATCAACACCCTTATTGTTGTTGTCCTTGCAACATGAGCATATGTATAGAAGTAATGAATACCTAACTTTTGAGTGTAACCTTTGGCTACTAAACGAGCCTTGAACTTGTCTATAGTTCCATCTACTTTCATTTTCCTTTTAAAAATCCACTTACAACCAATGGGTTTACAACCTGGTGGTAGATCAGCCAACTTCCAAGTTCTATTACCCATAATCGAATCAATTTCATCATTAATTGCTTCTTTCCAAAAGGAAACATCTGGAGACTTCATTGCCTCATCAAAAGTGATAGGATCAACTTCTAAATTATAATAGAAAGGTATGTAAGTGTCAACAAAAGACTGATCCCTACTTCCTTCAACGAGAAACATAAAGAAATCATCTCCGAAATCTTTAGCTTTTCGAGCCCTTTTACTTCTTCTTGGTTCCACAACTTCCTTATTAGTTGAGTTATTATCAACTAAACTATGCTCTTCCCGTAAATGAGAACTAGATGGTAACGTTATGTAATGAGATCTAGGAATGGTACTAAATCTATTTTCATCGAAAATAGCATCTCTAGACTCAATTATAGTATTAACAGAATCTGAATCATTAGGTTCAATAACCTAAAATCTATAGGCTTCACTGTTCATAGCATAGCCTATAAAAACACACTCAATTCCTTTCTCCCCAAGTTTCTTTCTTTTGGGCTCTGAAACTTTAATAATTGCTCTACATCCCCAAACTCTAAGATGACTTAGGTTTGGATTCTCTTGTTTCAGAATTCATATGGGGTAGTAAGTCTCTTGTTAGGTACTCTGTTAAGAATATAACGTTGTATGCAAGGCTTCACCCCAATATCTATCTCCTAAACCTAACTTGAATAACATTGCATTTACCATTTCCGTTAGGACTCTATTTTTCCTTTCGGCCACACCATTTTGTTGTGGTGTATAAGGTGTTGTAACTTGATGCACAACTCCAGTTGATTCAAATAATGATGGATTATAATATTCCCCACCTCTATCCTATATAAGACACTTAATAAAGGTTTCACAATGAAGTTCTACATTACTTTTAAACACTTTAAAATTTTCAAGTGCTTCACTTTTTGAATGTAACAAATATACATAACAAAATCTGGAATAGTCATCAATAAAGGTAAGAAAATAATGTTTTCCGTCTGTTGTCACATTATCACTCATGTCACATAAATCACTATGAACTAAATCAAGCAATTTCGAATCTCTTTGAACAGAAGGAAATGGTAATCTAGTGATTTTAGTGAGCATACATGTTCTACATTTTACAGCATTCTTGTCAATTGAAGAAATTCGAGATTGTAAAGTCATATCTTTCAACTTTCTAAAATTTACATGTCCTAAACGATAATGCCATAAATAAGAAGTATCAAGAGAGTCCAAGACATAAACAAAAACATGCATCACTTTATTAATGTTAACAAGGTTCAATTTAAACATACCACAATGTAAATAACCATTTCCTACAAACACTCTACCCTTAGAGAGTACAAAGTTTACAGCCTCGTACACTTGTTTAAACCCATATTGGTTCAAAATACTACCAGACATCAGATTCTTACTAACTTCTGGAGCATGATAAACATCATTCAAAGTTAAACTTTTTCCAGAAGTAAAATCTAATACAACACTTTCTTTTCCTAAAACACTAACAGGAGATTTGTTTCCCATATATAGAAAAGTTGAATTTTCCACTGGTTCATAGGTCTTGAAGTGAGACTTGTCCTTGCAAACATGTCTTGTAGCACTCGAATCAACCCACCAATCATTGTCATCTTGGACCATGTTGATTTCGGAAATCATGACAGTGAAACTTTCATTGCCATCTACAACCTTTCGGTTCTTCTGTCCTGAACTCGAACTGCCAGGATCCTTCTTATTTGGGCAGTTACATTTCATGTGAGGACCACCACAATTCCAACAAGCGAACTTCTTTTTCTTGTTGTTGTCAGTTTTGTTCTTGTTGTTGTTACGCTTGTTTGAATTGAACTGTCTTTTCTTGTATTTTCCTTTATTGAATTGGCCTTCCTTCACAATGTGGATATCCTGATCTTTGTTTTCTTGTTTCCGGAATTCTTCTTCTACACGAAGATGGTTAGCCAATTCCTCAAGAGTAAGATCCTTTTTTTTATGTTTAAGGCTGTGTTTGAATTCCTTCCAAGTTAGGGGCAATTTGTCTATTGTACTAGATACAACAATATATTCATCCATATTCATGTTATGTTATTTGAAATTACCAAGAATGCGTTTAATCTCATAGAATTGCTCTATTACTGACCTTTTTTCATTCATAGAATAACTGTTAAATTGGGTGACAAGAAATTTCTTATTTGTTGCATCTTCACGCATGTACCTTGCCTCAAATTGATCCCACAGTTCCTTTGCATAAGACACGATGTGGTAAGAATCGAACAAGGCATCAGTCATCCCATTTAGAATATAGCCTCAACATATGTATTCATCATTCTTCCATTTTGCCCTGGTTCGTGTCTGTGCAATGGTCTTGTTCACATGTTCTTCTGGTTGTGGAGTAGTCAGAACATAGGCAACGTTCAATGTGGTGAGAAGAAAATGCAATTTTTTCTACCATCTTCGAAAATTACCACCATCAAACTTGTCCAGTTTGAAAAAGTTTGATGTCATCTCCCTAATACTAGCCATAAAAAATTGTCTTGAGATTGTTAAAAATATATTGCAGAAAATGTAGAAAACCGACTTCACAAGCGAGTACGAACTCTCCCCTTAAGACTATTTCACACCCATAGAGTGCACCGGAAATGATTGAATGTCTTAGGGATACTAAGAAGTCTAATCAAACATCGTTTGCACTAAAACAACGTTTGATTCCTATTGTATTGAGAATTTTTCTGATTTTGATTTATTTTTTCTGATGGGAATATGACAATCTATTTATAGATAGATGGTACCTCTTGAGATTAAACCAATGGTTATGAATGGTGCCTTTTCATGGTGTCTCTTGAGATTAAACCAATAGTTAAGAATGGTGCCTTTTCATAATTTTCTGAATTAATTAATTAATTAATTTTGTCCAAATATATCTTAACTCATAAGGAAGAACTTTCCCTTATAAATACAATAATATAGTGTTTCCTCACCAATGTGAGACATTGATTAGAAATCACATTTTGACTACTTGTGATGCATGAAACTGTTGAGCAATTGCTTGAATCGCTTTGATCATGTTTCCTCTTTTACTTGCTGGAATCCCAAAAATTGACTCCTAAGAGCCTTAGTCATCCTAGATGGAAAGAGCTCTATCAAGAATTTCTGAGCAAGATCATTTTCTGTATGAATGAAATTCTCAGGCTCCTTTTACAATCATGCATTCGCTTCTCCCAATAAGAAGAATGAATATAAAGTCAGCTTGATATAGTCTGGAGTCACTCCCGTGAAGTTGTAAGTGTCGGTGCTCTGCAGAAAGTTCTTGTATTGTTGAGGGTCTTCATGTGGTTTACCCATAAATCGGCCTTGAGATTGGACCAACTCCACCATATCCTGTTTCAGCTCAAAGTGTCCGGTGATAGTATGCTTAGCAATGGTTTGACTCATGATCTCCACACTTGACCTAGCAAGGGATCACCATTTTTCTTTCTCTTGTACCATTTCGAACGTTGTTGGGATAACACGCCAAAAATGGTAAACTTGAAAAAAGACTAATCTATAGAAAAGTTTAATTACATCGAAGTCTCTGGCAACAGTGCTAAAAATGGTTGGATCAAACTAACTCGCAAATGTACGTGGTCGACAACTAATATATGATAAGTAAGATATCATTCCTATGAGGACTTTCTCAATGAACTTTTGAATAAATTAACAAGTATCCAAGAGTTTATTGAAAGATGTAATTCAAGTATAAAAGACGAAAAACGTAAACTAAAACTAATATGCTTTTGAGAATCCATATGAAAGATATATACCAGAGTTACGAGTAAATTTCTACAAGCAATAAGAATGAAGTTGCATCTTCTATATTTAACTAAGTAACGCGATTAGCATAATCTCTATCCTAGCCACCAATCTATACAAGATGAATTGTTGGGTTAAAAACTTGTTCTACCTTATCATATAGTGCAATCTATACCTTCTCTGTCGAGCGCATAGTCTAAATTCATACATAGTATTCAATTGTTGATAAGGCAACTAAATAATTAAGTGCATGATGACATAAGTAAACCAAGTGATATTAGTAATAATCTAACATGATGCTTCAAACCACAATATTCATGGATAATTCCACAACCCTAAAACAATTAATAAAAACTAGCACTCATGCTCGTGGTGATTACACAATTCATATTCATTCAACCATAAAAAAATTATGAATCTTCGCTCCACGATGCTCTAGCTCTCTTTACGATGATCTTCTCTCTAAAATTTGAATCTCCTCTCAAAAACATGCTCAAGATGTATTTATAGCCTGAGGAATCGACCTTGGGCCCAACTATTTCGTCTAGTCCAAAATTAACCGAATTGACAGAAAATTACGTAGGTGTGCTAGTAATACCCCGGGACACCAAACCAAAAGCTTAAAGAGTCAGAATATATAGGGTTTTGAAGAAATTTGTACACGTGTGGCACAAGTAGTTAGTACTTAGTAGGCCATGCAGGACACCAAGCCATTTTTTGGGATACTTCATTAATCAAATTTCTTTTCATGTGTACTTGGCCCTCAAGTCCTTAGCTCGATCTAGATACTTGGGAATGACTTGTAATCAAACTTTAAAGTCATGTTTTCATCTCTTTTTGCATTAAATCGTAATATTTTCATCAAATCACCTCCTACACACAAAAAAAAACACAAATATTAAGTGTAGAATGAACTTAAACACACACAAAAAAATAAACTTCAAATATTAAATGAGTGGTATCTGAAAATATGTATTTGTAGACACTGATCAATCAAAACAAAAAACATGTGATAGATTTAATAATAAGTCAACTTGCGAGAGTGATATATTTTATATTTGATCAGAGACACTAGTACCAACAACTGCAAAAAAACAAGAACAAGTAGGAAGACAATGACTATTCAAAATAATGAATTTAGCAGTTTCGATAGGAATATTCTTTGTAATACTAAGTTAAGCTAGCGTTTGGACATAGATTCTCAAATCTTTTTTGAAAAATCTAATTTGGGTGAAGTATAATTTGAATTTGGAAAATGTGTTTAGACATAATTTTTCAAAACATATTTTTAGGTTAAAAGGAGGTTTTTGAAATGTTAAAATGGTCCCAACAACCATATTTTGGGCCAAAAAGAGGCTGAACTAATTTTGAAGATTTAATTTTCAATTTTTTTCATAAACTATATAAATTGTATAAAAAACAGATATTTGAAAAGAAAAAACTTTCAAATTTTATGTCCAGATGGGAGCTAAGAGTCATGCTCTAACTTGGTACTAGGTTTTAAAATTCTGGCAAGCTCTTATGTTTTACATGATGTAAGATACTCTTTGTTTTGGATTATTTTAATAAAATAAGTAGTAACTTAGTGTTTTTCTTAAAAATACTTTCTTCATTATTTCTAATTTGTTTGCCATAATTTAACTTACATCGAAATACAAAATTTTAAAATTCGTAATATTAAAAATGAAGCCCTGTTTGCCTTTAAAAGAAAAATGATAAATTTAAAATAAAATATTTTAAAATATAAAAATACATTATTCATTTGAAACGTACTTATAAAACAATAATACCAAACAAATTGGGACCGATAGAGCACCAACTTTATACTGTACCAATTATTTTCCTAATCCTGGTAACCAAGGAAAAGATAGCATGTCATGCAAATAATGAACAAACTTAATTTGACCGCAACTATTTGCACAGTTTCTTTTAAAGGAATTTTTTTAATCAGTGCATCGATTTGTTTTTTCTTAATGAAAACTTTTAACTCATAAGAAAATGCTAGAGGTTGGGCAAGGGTTGAAGGTAATATGACTGCAGCATATATCATCCAAGAGAGTCCATGTAGCTTGCCAAATGATGGTGATTTAACACTAATCCTTCACTAACATAGCTATAATCCTCGACAACACCTAAGAGTAGTATGTATGCATGAAATCCAGGATTAAGAGATTCTCTCTTGAATGCCCACATAGGATCTAAACAAGAATGATGACATATCCAGTCCCTGTAATAATTAAGATCCATCATGTGTTTACTTCCTCCCTTCATGTGCACCTGCTGTTGTGTTCTTCAGTATCTGCACATAAACAAAAAAAACAAGTCAAACCCCAAATACACACCATTTTCTTTTTCTAATAGTAAGGTTATGTGGTATCGTAGCAGTACCGAAGAGAATGACAGACGGATTAATATGAAGCAACATAGACAGTTAGAATTCACACCGCCAACCCCAACTTGCATGGGATTGAGGCATAATTCTTGCCGTTGTACCAAAGAGAATGGGCTATGAGATCAGACAATAGGATAGTAGTCTCACCAACGAAACCAGGTGAATCCAAGGCAAGGGATAACAAGCTTAAGATTTCAGAGCAGGGGTCTTGATGCTCCAAATAATGTCTTAATTACCAAGTGATATGTTGGATACATACGGGAATAATAAATAACTATTACAGTGATCGAAAGGATAAACAAATATTACAATGAAGCGCCGCGGCACTAATTCAGCGAGAAACTCACGATGCTCCAGGAGCCGTCGCGGCCCTTCTCGGCTCCGCGACCCTTTTCCGACCCGTAACATCTTACACTTCGCACAATCCTTCCTTCGTTTACCAACATGGACCACTTGTTATTTAGCCAATAATCGTCCATCATTCTATGTCTCAAACATTTCACTTACGTACCAATATCTCTTTCATTAACGAAATTTACGATACTTGGCACTAAGATTGCACGTGTGTGAAAACGACATTTCCGACGTATGGGGCCCCAATTGTTCGAGTCATAAATAATGAGATAAACTTAATTCCACATTAGTAGATTTCCAACAATCTCCTCTTGAAAAAGATTTTGGCGCACACAGAAGGTGCCTACTTTCAGCAATCTTATAGCGAAAAGATATTGCATCGGGAGAGGTAGCTTCCGCTTTGAACCTTCCCTAGTTGAATACCATCGAACTTACTTACTGCGCGGTGAACGTGATGTCTTGAACCGTCAGTATTTAATGTAAACTAAGACAATGGTACCAACACAAAACCTCTCATTTATTCGTTTCTTCTTATGTTCTATCCGTTGTGGCCGTGGACACTTGGATTCTTAAGTACGTTCACTTGAGGCGGTCTGTCCTCGCACTTAAATAGATGATCTCCTACAAAGTATCTTGCTATACCCCACTTCACAAGTGTTAGAAATCATTAAAAGTTTTCCCAACCTTAACCTCAGCCCTTTGAGGATCGTTAAAGGTTTGGAAGCTTAACATTTACCCACCATGCAGGTAGCACTTTAATGTCTGTCGTGGGAATGGCTTTGGATTTACGTTTCTTTACATAAATCATAATCCGAACGAAGCGCTCAACTAAACCTTTTGCAGCTTAGTTTTCTCATTGAACCAAATTCTTGGGATCTCCAGTCAGTATGGTTGGGTTACCACCGCAAAGGTTCGTATTATTTGGATTTTAAGCCCATTCCCCTAGACAGGCAGAACTCTTGATCTTCGGGTAGTCCCTTAGTTAAAGGGTCCGCTATATCCTTTGATTAGAAATCAAGGAAGTGACACCCGTGATGATCAACTGCCATATGGTCGTATGTCTCTGACAGATCCGACAGATATGTCCAGACGCCGTCATCCGTGCCTTTTTTGAAGCCGACCGGTTAGCCGCAGTGTATAACTGCCGAAGGCACGGATTTTCCCCAATAAGGGACATCCTCTAAGAGGTCGTAAAGTTACGCAACTTCTTTCATGCTTTATTTAAAGCGATAAACTCTGATTCCATCATGAATCGGCTGATGCAAGTTTGCTTAGAGGATTTTTCAAGACCCACCATACACATTTACTTGTGGCATTGGTGTTCTTCAAATCTGATGTCCGATTTGCATCACAGTGTTCTCCCAGAACCGCTGGACATCCAGAATACCGTAATCCGTAGATAGGCGATCATTTCAGACATCGTCATATTCGATTTAACGCCTTCTATCGATCATTTTTAGAATCATGAGTGAACCTTAATTCAACTGATCTACTTTGTAGGCCGATACCAGGTCAGTTGTAGTGTGTAACATACATTGAACTACATGTGACCTGCGCATATCGCTCCTGGTATACGGGTGCACCATGATTCCAATCAATTCTATAATTCCTATCCATTGGTGGCTTCAACGAGACTGACAACTATGGCCCACCTCACTAGGTGTCCATTACTTTTCTGCCTTTCTTTTGGCCTTCAGATCATTTAAGACCTACAAACTCTGGCTCACCTCACCAAGTGTCCATTACTTTTTTGCCTTTCTTCTGGCCTTCAGATAATTTAAGACCTGAAAACTCTGGCCCACCTCACTAGGTGTCCATTATTTTTCTGCCTTTCTTCTGGCCTTCAGATCATTTAAGACCTGGAAACTCTGGCCCACTCCAGTCACCCGTAGGCTTTGTACGACTGAGTATCCAATATCATCCTATCAAATAAAAAATCTTCTGTCAGACAGTGTGATAGGTTCAACGTCTTAAGATAAGCCATTATCTTTTAGTATTCTTCCTTTGAGATTGGTGCCCAGACAATTCCTGGCGCTTGCTTAAGAGTGGTAACGGTTTTCACAGTCAGTGAATCTCTATACTTCGTATGTGCGAACAATTTTACACAGTTGTAATAATTAATTCAAAAGAACGGATCTTTTAAATTTTGATTACAATAGTCCAATCTTTATACGGGAAGGAAAAAGATTCAATATCTGTTTTTAGAGTGTAGGGAATATGAGTTTTTAATGAAAACACTTTCATATTCTCAGCCTTGCTTTACACACTTTTATTCAGATATTAACTAAACACATTATAGATAAGGAAGGATAATTAACTTAGACCATTTGGATTCTGGCCCACTTCAGTTACACTGAGTGTCTATATCCTCCTTACCATAATTCGAATCTTTTGTCTGGGACAAATATAGGCCTTTTGCTACATGATAGAACATCATCATCAGCCTTATCCTTTTGTCCCAGTTGACATCCTCAACCTCTCGTGGGCGCTTGTTTCCACCACCCTCGGGAGCGGTGACATCAACTCGTCCTTGATCTTTAGTCGTACTAGCATGACTATCAGCAGTATCTTGAAGCTCAGCATCAGATCCAGAGATTCCATCTTTGACGGAAACAGATTTGTAGCTGTCGTCAAAGAGAGAACCAAAACTAGGACCAAATTTGAAAGCACGGTTGTTGACAGAGACAGTGTTTGAATTGTTAACAAAACTATCAACAGAACTGTTTTCAAGAAGAAAACCACAGCCAGATTTGGGACCATATCTGCTGGCAAACATCTTTCGAACACTAATACAATCTTGTCTTAAAACTGTTAGATATGTAAAACACGTACGGGAATAGTAAATAACTATTACAGTGATTGAAAGGATAAACAAATATTACAACCAAGTTGTCAATCTCTTGATCTTGCATTGGAACTTCAAATCTGGATCTTGTATTCAGAAATACAAGAACATGAACTGCTACACTTATGGCTTGTAGAACCGCTGAGAATCCGAACAGTTAGAGTCCTTTGAGATTCAAGTTCACACATGAAACACTTAGCAACCAATTAGATAATCACAACATCACCGGCTGAGTCAAGAGATGACTCTCTATCTTTACAACAAGATTGCCCCCGTATATAGGCTTTACGAAAGTGTGGACAATAGTCTCCCAAGATGAAACAACAAACTATCAAATGTGCAAAGCCTACACAAATGATCTCAGCGAAGAATACGAATAATGAAGATTGCTAAGAAAAGGATTGCTTATCAGAAAAACTGATCTCTTTGTGATGTTGTTAACTTGTAAGTATGTTCATATGTTCCTTTCTGTTCATCTATAGAATTGAGTCAAATGCCTCAATTTATAGGTGTGCAAGATAGCCTTTCAAATGCCCCATAATAGCATTCAATTGTCATGTAATTGATGACATTTAACCCCCAAGTAATGCAGCAACATAATAGTTCAAGCAATGGTCATTATTGGGTGGATTCAATGCCATTGAAACCACCTCTACAGCCAAACCTTTGGGATTTCATCGAGCAGTCACTGCTAATGAAGCGTCGCAACTCTGCCACATTAGCGTCGCGACGCTAATTCAGCCAAAAACTCACAATGCACACTGCCAATCAGGCACCGCGGCGCTGCAAAGCGGTGTTGCGGCCCTTTTTCGACCCGTACCATCTTACACTTTGCACAATCCTTCCTTCGTTTACCAATATTGAACACTTGTTATTTAGCCAATAACCGTCCATCATTCTATGTCTCAAACATTTCACTTACGTACCAATATCTCTTTCATTAACGAAATTTACGATACTTGACACTGATATTACACGTGTGTGAAAACGACATTTCCGACGTGCGGGGCCCCAACTGTTCGAGTCATAAATAATGGGATAAACTTAATTCCACATTAGTAAATTTCCAACATAATATACTCATTTTAAAGAACAAATTGAACTTGACCAATTTTACGACATGGAATGATTAAGCAGCATTTGAAATTCTTTTGCTTGGTTTTTGAAGTCTTAGGAGCCGTTTGGACATGATTTGAAGCTAAAATTTTGTTTGAACATGCAATTTGAATTTCTTAAGTTATATTTTTTCTTATAGACATAAAAACCCCACAAGTTGTGAAAACCATAAGAACTTTCTCAATTCGTATACAATCTTATAAAATGAGCAAGTCATAGTTCATAACAAAATTAATATGCTACAAGAAGACCTTTCTAGAAAATACAACATCAATTGATCAAACTTTAGTTTAATAAAATAAAAAATGAACATAATTATAGTGTACTCTCTCATCTTATTCCGATTCGTGGTTACGGTCATAATACTTTGTCTCCACCCGTCCACCTCTTGTCTTAAAAAATACATTTCATGCCACTAAATTAAAATTTTGATATTTGTCCGTAAATTCACCACTGATAATTGAATTTCTGTTGATTTTTATCCTTTTGAGTTTTCTGTGAAGAATTTCAAGACGGGGATTCCTCTCATGAGATGTGATAGTAGGAGATCTTTATCCTATCACACTCGCCTCCGATCTCTCGAGTCAAGCCTTGCCATCTACTTTTGCAGCTCTAGCTCCTTCCTTGTGACATGCACGTTTGGGCTGGGTCATCCGTTATTTCTTCCTTGTCTCAAAATAATTTTATTTCTTGTAAGGGTACGCGTAGTACTCCAATTTGTCAATCCAGTCATTTAGGAAAACATGTTAGATTATCATTTGTAGCCTCTACTTCTCGTACTTTAATACCATTTGATATTATTCATAGCGATTTATGGACATCTCCCATTTTAAGTTCTGTGGGCCATCGTTATTATGTTCTATTTTTGGATGATTATTCTAATTTTTTTATAGACCTTTCCGTTAGCGAAAAAATCACCAAGTTTTTTCCACATTCTTAAAATTTAAAGCATCCATCCGTACTCAATTCGATTGAGAAATCAAAAATATTCAATGTAATAATGGCAAAAAATATGATAATGGGGTGTTTCGGGATTTTTGTGATACTAATGGCATAGTTTTTCGTTTCTCTTGTCCTCATACGTCCTCACAAAATAGAAAAGTCGAACGAAAAAATCATACTATTAATAACATTGTTCGAACTATATTGGTTCATGCTTCCGTACCCCCGTCCTTTTGGCATCATGCTCTACAAATGGCTACATATCTTCTTAGCATACTTCCTACCAAAGAGTTGGCAATGTGTCTCCTCTTCAAGTCCTCTATAATAAAAATTCTTCGTATTCCCATCTTAGGATATTTGGGTGCTTATGTCATCCACTATTTTCGCCAACTACAATTAACAAACTTCAGACTCGTTCTACTCCTTGCGTGTTTTTGGGTTATCCGTCTAATCGTTGTGGTTACAAATGTTTTGATTTATCATCTAATAAAATCATCATTAGTCTCCATGTTATTTTTGATGAAACTCAATTTTCGCTTGCTAAAGTAGTCGCGTGTCTAATTCATATATTTTTTTGGATGACGACGTCTCCCCATATATTATCCACCATTTATTGGATTTGTCCGACACCCACACTCTGCCAACGAGCCCACTGCCCACTGGACCTACTATTCCGCCACATCCTACTGTTTCCAGTATTATTTTTGCCCCAGTATCGACAGTTGGGCCAGTTGCCCAGCCCAATACCGACATTGTTCCAGCTACAATTTCTACTTCTGCCTCAGCTCCTGTTTCCCGTATTGGGCTAGCAGGCCCACTGCCTGCTAGCCAGCCCGTCTCCCATCCGAGTTCCTACCAAAATCCACTCAATTCTCCACCGAGACACAAATCGATCACTCGTAGTCAACGGAGTATTTTTAAATCAAAAAGACATTTTAATCTCAATTCTAATGTTCTTAAATCCTCCTACCCCGTAACCCAGTGTCCGCATTAAATAACCCGAATTGGAAATTGGCTATGAACGACAAATATGATACTCTTATTGAAAATAAGATATGGGAGTTGGTACCCCGTCCTTCTGGTGTTAATATTATTCGATCTATGTGGATTTTTACTCATAATGATAATTCTGATGGTTCGTTTGCGAGGCATAAAGCTCGTCTTGTAGGTGATGGTAAGACTCAGCAGGTTGGCGTGGATTGTGATGAGATATTTAGTTCGGTGGTCAAACCATCTACCATTCGCACTGTTCTCAGTCTAGCTCTTTCGAAAGCTTGGCTCATTCATCAGCTAGATGTGAAGAATGATTTCTTACATGGTGATTTTAAGAAGACCGTTTACATGCATCCGCCCTTGGGTTTTCGAGACCCCATCATGTCTATTTATTGAAAAAGTCCGTGTATGGGCTTAAATAGGACCCACGAGCTTGGTATAAGAGGTTTGCAGACTATGTTTCATCTATTGGGTTTTCACACAGCAGGTCTGATAATTTATTGTTCATATATCGTCGTGGTACTTCCCTGGCTTAGATGATTTGTGCAAGTCTATCATGACCATGCCCAGTTCTGAGTTTGCTATGAAAGACTTGGGGCCCTTGAGTTACTTTTTGGGAATTGATGTCACTCGTCATGCAAGTGGGTTTTCTTATCCCAGCGAAAGTATACCGCTGAGATCATTGAGCGAGCCGGTATGTCCTCGTGCAAGTCTATTTCTACTCCAGTTGATACTAAATCCAAGTTGGGTGCTGCGGCTGGGTCATCTTACGAGGATCCGACTCACTATCGCAGTCTTGTAGGGGCTCTTCAGTGTCTTACATTCACGAGACCAGATATTACGTATGCCATACATCAGGTGTGTTTGTTTATGCATAATCCCAAGGTTGAGCACATGAATGCGCTCAAACGTATTATTCGATACATCTAGGGGACGCTTGACTATGGCTTACATTTATATCCTTCATCAACGTCTACACTTGTCTCGTATACAGATGCTGATTGGGGTGGCTGTACAGATACCAGACGCTCCACATCTGGCTATTGTATGTTTCTTGATAATAACTTGGTCTCCTAGTCTGCGAAGCGTCAATCTACATTATCACGCTCTAGTGCAAAAGCTAAGTATCGAGGGGTAGCTAATGTGGTCTCTGAATCCTGTTGACTACGTAATCTTCTTTTAGAGCTCCATTATCTTATTCAGAAAGTTATCTTGGTTTATTGTGATAATATTAGTGTCGTCTACCTTTCTGAAAATCCAGTTCAACACCAGCGCACTAAACACATCGAGATAGATATTCACTTTATTCGCGAAAAGGTAGCTCGTGGACAAGTACGCGTCTATCATGTCCCTTTCAAGTATTAAATTGCAGACATCTTTACAAAGAGTATTCCCTCGGTCCTTTTTGAAGATTTTAGGAACAGTCTCAACGTATGAAGATCTCCCGCTATGACTGCGGGAGTGTGAAAATATACACGATTATACACGGTATACACATACTTTGTATATATCTATGTGTATACCGCGTATATCACAGAATCCCATAACAATTGGGAAACTGTGATATACACGGTATACACAGCCGTGTATATCGTATATATGGTAACATATTTAGTTGTATATTTTGTATATAATTAGTATTGTATACTTACCATAATTGTAGGATTCTTGTACAATTATAATAGGATTTTGGGAGTAGAATAAGAATTGGATTTTCCATATTATGAAAATTATAAATTGTATATATACTCTTTCATTAATGAAAATAATCAATGGATTATTTCTTTCCAACATTCACCAGAGCCAAAAATAAAGAGTTCGTTAAACCAGAGGAATGTCAGACCTTTTAAGCTATTTTTTTTTTTACAATAATCATTTATAAGTAGCTTCTTTTAGAAATCTTATAATTGAGATTAATCAGTTTATAACCAAATTAATATCAAAGTATTATTCATTAAACATGAAAGACAAGAAAGATTGTTTAACCTTATAAGAATTAGCCAATGATCCTCATATTAAACAATATTTGAGATCCAGTAGCATATGTTTGATAGCAATCCCCCCAACAGGAGATACATTAGTAATTATTTTATTTCGGTTAATTCATCATTTCTACATAGTTAAGAGTTTAACTTTACATCCCTCATTCTACCAATTACAGACTATTGCTAAAACTCCTCTAAGGAATGGGACATGACACAAGTCAAAGGAATTGAATGATGGCATGTTTTGGTGACTCAATTTGCATGAGTACATGTGTTTTGGTGAAATTTGAAAATGGCATGATAAGCAATAAAAAGAAAGAAAACAAAATAGAAGTAACAAGAAAATTTACATGTCTAAGCATTTGGTTCTCGTTTTGCAAAGTGGATAACCTCTCTTCAAGTTCAGCATTCTTTGTTTCCAATTCTTTCACCCTTGCTTCCAGATCTATCAAATATGCTTTCTTCCTCTCCCTTGCTTGCTGTGCTGATACTCTATTTCTCAGCAACCTTTTTCACCCCCACAAAAAAAAAACAAGATTAACAAAAACGCCACCGATCACAAAATAAATACTCCTTCCATCACATTATGTGGTACCATTTGACTTAACACAAAATTTTAAAAAATCAAAAAACTTTTAAAATTAGTAATCCATAACAACTTATTTATATTATCGTAAATTATCTCACAAAACAATACTTAAAAAAAGTGTGCTGCGTAGAGTAAAAGAGTGGAAGCCCACAACAAGTGACACGTCAAGTAGGGCCAGTAAGTTGACAAGTGGATACACCTACGTGGCATGACATGATAGGTTGAAAGGATAAAAAATTACCACTTTTTCGTTTAGTGTATTTTTACCTTTTTAACCTCTTGTTTTCTTTGTCAGCTGGGCTTCTTCCTCTCTTCCTTTGGGTCCCAGCTGATGGTTGAGCTTGACCGGCGGTGGAAGTGCCATCTCTGCCGGAAGCTGAGGCGTTTCCGGTGGCTTCTCCGCCCATCTCCGGTACTCTTCTGATCTCATCATCACTCTCCATACCTTCCACAAACAACTAAACAACCTCAAGAAAAAACATATTTACTAGTATTTAACATTCTTTAACCCCAAGAACCCAACTTTTTTCAAAACCCACCTCAGAATCCAAAATTAACTCAAAAAACGAGTTTTTATCTCCAATAGTATAACACCATAAGTGCCAAATATAAATTGTTTATCAACAAGAAATCTAGTCTAGATAACATGCTAAAAATGAAATTTTAATGATAATCCAGGGGAAATGAACCTTCCTTTATTACTTCATCCGTAGTTTATGTGACATTATTTGAGATTGAGCACGAAATTTTAAAAAAAAATATATATTTATTATCTTTACTAAATTGCCCTTACTGTTGTTACATTTTTAAAGTGGACCAACAAAGATAAAATTAGAGATGTGTCATTAACTAATTGTCAAATAAGAAAAGATTACATTCATCTTGAGACGGACTAAAAATAAAATAGTGTGAGATAAATTGAGATGAGGGAAGTAATAATTTGTACTCCACCATTCTTCTTCCCTAATAACCTAACTTTCTCGAAATTAAATGGTACCCAGTCCAAAATCACACATTCACTCCAACACTTACTCCAAAAACTCAGGTTTAATGTTATTAACAAGAAAATTTGAAAACATGCTAAATATTGAATTTTGAATTAAAAAAAAGGGGAAAATTGTACCTTCTTTGACTTCAAGATGGAGAGCTGAGCTAGAAGATCTCTCACTACTTGAAGGTATAGAACTATTAGCAATGGAACTTGTTGCTTGCTCTTGCATTTTCCCTTACACTCAAAAAGACAAATAAACAAGTTTTAGATAGAAGAGAGTGAAGAGTTAAGGATAGTCTAAATATTCAGATATTTATCTGACACTACCAGAAAAAATAGCGGGACATGAAACGTTACTAGTATTACAGAAAACAAACAAGGAGAGAGAGAAGAGGAAGCAGGTTGATGGAATAAAGACCGTTGGATCATTTTTAATCGGACGGATATAAAGGGGTGATCGTGGATGCTTTTGGTGCCATAAGGTATTGGGTTAATCAAAGGTTGATAGGTGAGTATCGTGGAGAAATGGTAGCCTCTTGATTTGGATATGATGAAGGGCTTGGATTTAAATGAATGAATTAGGTACAATGGATCGGGACCAGCTATTTGCTGGCTACTAAATAGAAGTGCTATTGTTTCTTGGATGTTCGAGCCTAAGTCGTTATTACTGTTTTGCCCACCATAGATATTTATCCAACTCTACGAGTAAGTATTAGTTTCGGTAGAATTGTATTAATCTCTTTCGGAGAATTTTTCTTATTAATATAAATATATATAATGTGTATAATGTAGAATTATAATACAATAAGGATCATATATCTATTATAATTATACAACACTAAATATTACAAAATATATAGAACATATTTCATAATATACGTTAATACACCCCCCAGTCGGAGCGGGAGGAGGCCGGACGCTAAGGCTGGATCTGAAGTCGAGGAATAGCTTTCTAGGAAGGCATTTCATGAAGATATTTGTATATTGATATGAAGACGATACATGCAACACCTTAACATGACCGAGAGCAACATTCTCACGAACAAAGTGGATATCCATCTCAATATGCTTGGTTCGCTAATGTTGAACCGAATTATGAGATAAATATATGGCGGATATGTTATCACAATAAACCAAAGACGTCTTACGCAAGGGACACTGAAGCTCCAAAAGAAGGTTTCGGAGCCAATAGATCTCAGCAACAATATTTGCAATGCCTCTATAATCTGCTTCTGCACTCGAACGGGATAGAGTGCATTGCCTCTTGGTAGACTAAGAAATGAGTTATCCCCTAGAACGCACAGTAGCCGGAGGTGGAGTGTCGCGTGTCCGAACAGCCTGCCCAATCAGCATCCGTATATGATAACAATTTGATCGGTGCTGAGGGGTATAGATGCAATCCATAATCAAGTGTGCCCTTAACATATCGAATGATACGTTTAAGAGCAGTAAAATGAAGTTCACTGGGGGCATGCATGAATAAGCACATCTGCTGAACAACGTAAGCAATATCAAGTCTGGTAAAAGTAAGATACTGAAGTGCACCTGCAAGGCTCCTATAAAGAGTGAGATCGGACACTGGATCACCATCAACAACACTAAGCTTTGATTTAGAATCAACCGGAGTGGACATGATCTTGCAATTTGCCATTTTAGCTCTGTATACTATCTCATCAGCATACTTGCGCTGACACAAAACCATAGTATCTGCATATCTAGTCATTGATATCCCCAAAAAATAACTCAACTTCCCCAAATCAGTCATAGCAAATTCGGTTTTAATCAATGCAATGATCTCATTTTTTAAAAAATCAGACGAGGCAGTAAGCACAATGTCATCCACATATAACAACAAATAAGCAATGCTACTACCTCTATGAAAAATAAATAGAGAATTATCACACTTGCTGCATACAAACCTAATCCGCATACACGCTCTAGGGGTTTGTTTCAAACCATACAGTGACTTACGGAGATGACATACATACTGAGGGGTTGTTGGATGAACAAAACCAGGCGGCTGGTGCATGTAAACAATTTCTTTCAAATCCCCATGTTGAAACGCAGTCTTCACATTAAGCTGATGAATCAGCTAATGCTTATCCATAACAATACTCAGAACTGTGTGAATGGTAGACGTTTTAACAACCAGACTGAATGACTCACCACAATCAATACCCTCCTGCTGATTAGTGTCATTAGCCACCAACCTCTCCTTATTGGTGGTTGCTGACGGGTGGGCCGAATGGGTGTTCTAGGTCGATGGGTTTTAGGGTTCGACATGGTGGTGGGTCAGTGGTGACTGGTACTAGTGGGTAGGTAGCTGTCAGGGTTCAATATTTTTCGGTGAAGTGTGGGTTATCGATGTCTGTAGTGGGTGATCGGTGAGGATGACATGATGTTGGGGATTGGTGGGTTGGGGGATCCGGGTTGGAGCCAAATGATAGCAGTGGAGGGGTAGTCATCGGGATAGTGGTGGAGGTGGACTAACCGAGAGGAGATTAAGCAGAGGCATTGGGAACTGTGGCTGCTGCCAGAACTGTGACAGCGCGACCGAGAGCTAGTCGGAGAAACGGTGATGTGTCGGACTCGTCTAAAAATGTGTAATCCGAATTCTGGAATTTTTGGATATTTACGAATGGGAAGATTGCTTCATCAAATGTGATGTGACGTAAGATAATGATTTTGCGTGAAGACAAGTCGTAGCACAGATATCCCGTATGATTGGTCGGAAAGCCTAAGAACACACAAGGGGTGGTGCGGGGTGCAAGTTTATGCGGGGCCATGGAGGGAAGATTCGGGTAGCACAGGCAGCCAAAAATTCATAAGTGCTCATAAGTTGGGATCCTACAAAATAGAATTTCGATGGGTGTTCTATTTTGGAGAGTCTAGGTGGGCAAAATATTTAGAATATATTCGGCCATTTTCACAGCATAGACCCAAAAGGGAGGGGGATGGAGGCATGAATTAGGATCGTACGAACCATATTATTGATAGTGCGAATGATTCACTCGGCCTTGCCATTTTGGGATGAGGTGTGGGGACACGAGAATTGGAAAACCATGCCATTAATAGAGCAAAAATTGTGAAACAATGAATTATTGAACTCACGACCGTTATCACATTGAAGCGATTTTATATCTTTTTCAAATTGTGTTTTGACATAGACACGAAATGCAAGAAACTTGGCAAACACTTCAGACTTGAATTTAAGCGGATAGACTCAGACAAAGTGAGAAAGACACTGAAATGAAAGACGAACATGTTTGCCTAACAGACAAGAAAGACACTGTTACATGTTTGCCTAACGGACAAGAAAGACAATGTTGGGAAAATTTTACATTATGACACCGAATTAAATTATTGTTTCCAAGAAAACTAAAAACATGAGCTCCTGGGTGTCCAAGTCTATTGTGTCAGGTTGACGGAGAAATTGTTGCTAAAGCGGTGGAAGGAGTGACCTGGAAAGTTAAAGATATGGGAGGGTTGACACTAGCAACGGACGTGGATAGGAAAGGATAAAGATCACCCTCACTATTTCATCTCGTAAGGAGTTTTCCAGTACGGAGGTCCGTTACGGAAAATTCAAACCGATCAAAATTAATTAATACATAATTATTCATGGCAAATTTCCTAATGGAGATTAGGATTTTGATAATGTTAGAAGAATATAAGACGCTATTCAGGGAGAAATGTGGATGCGGTGGTGGGGTTAGTGTGTGGTCAAACCCTTGAATTGGAATGTGATGACCATTTCCAACCATAATAAATTGTGGAGTATTTAAATTCCGCAGTTGAGGAAGATTACCAGAATTATTTGTGAGGTGAGACATGGCGCCCATATCCATATACCACATATTATCGAGTTACCAAGGAGTCAAAGTGCCCGAAGCCTGGCCCAAAATGGATTGGGGAGGGCCAGGAACGGACTGATGGGCTCTAGGAAATTGGGCCTGATTAATGTGGCTCGTCGGCTATGCTGGAGCAGCCTGTTTGGAGACCAGAAATTGGGCCGAAGATTGAGAGACCGATATTAGGCTGGTCGGTTTCCAGAGACTGGGTCACAACAATAGATGGGCCGCAGCTGCTAGAGAATTGTCCCTGGCTGCTGGGCTTCTGCTGAGGGCCCAGTTCGCGTCCAGCCAACTAGGGCAGTGGTTGTTTGGTGTTGTCATACGTATTGTCGGAGGGTGGGTGAGAAAACAAAATATTGGGGGTTCGGGACATATATGAGGTATATGTGAGGCTATATACGAGGTGTATAACGGCGTAGGGAGGTTGTATACATGCAGTTTCGGCCGTAAACTAGGTGTATATCTGCTTAGGAAGGTCGTATACGGGGTAGTATATAGTGGCTGGAGAGGTATATCAGCCGTATACAGGTGTATATCGGCATGTATGGGCAGTATACGAGGGGTATACGGCTTGTTGAAGAGATATGGAGGGAAATATGGCGGTATATCAATGATATATCGGGTGTATACAAGGCTGTTTGTATAATATAAGGGCTGAACAGCTATATATCAGCGTATGTAGGAGGTATACCGGTGGTATACGGGCGGTTTGGTGCCGGAAAAGGAAAGGGAATGTTGGCCGAATTTTAGGTTTTAGGTCGGGAAGGATTATTAGCTCTTGATACCATGTAAAGAATGGATCTTAAGCCTAACTCAACCCCAAAAGATAGCTTGTAAGGTGATGATTGTCCAACTCCATATAAGGAGTTCATGTTCTCATTCCATATAAGGAGTTTATGTTCCCATTCCATATCCGATGTGAGACTCTTAACACTCCCCCCACGCCCAGACTTGTTAACTGGAGCGTGGATAATATAATTTGGGGGCCCAACATCGATGAACAAAGAATTGAAATGGGTCTGGCTCTGATACCATATAGAATTGTATTAATCTCGTTTGGGGAGTCTTTCTCATTAATACAAATATATATAGTGTGTACAATATGGAATCCTAATATAATAAGGATCTTATAGCTAGCATAATTATACAACACTAAAAATTACAAAATATATAGAGTATATTTCATACTATACGTTAATAGTTTCGAAAAGTTTTCTTTTTGTTTCCCACCTGTTATTTGATACCCGCATTGGAGTTCGATTATATTCAGATTCGCGCTGCGTAGGGCCTCATTCGGAAGGAAACGCTCCCTACTTTTGTTATGGTGAAGAGTTTATATGTCCTACACATTAAAAACTATACGGCTCATAAGAGTAATTATTTAGAAATTTTAATGCGGCATGCATCTCTAAGGAGCAAATTATCCAAAAAAAAAAATCAGCTTGTCGTTTTCCAATCAAAATTTAGTTACTACAAAACAAATAAGTTAATATTGTAAGCCATGAAATAACTCACATATTATTATTTATCTCTATGCTGACTAATTATTAGTTTTTAGTTTTAACATAAACGTTATTAGAAAAGTTAAAAGTATGCTTAGTAGTTATTTTGACATAAAAGATCCAGACGAGGCCATTTTTTGTTTTTAAATGCAAATTATCGAAACATGATGAATTTCTTAACCAACAACAACAATATATCCAGTGAAATATCACAATGTGGGTCTGGGGAGGGTAGAGTGTACGCAGACCTTACCTCTACCTTGACAGGTAGAGCGGCTGTTTTCAGGAGACCCTCGGCTCAAGATAGAGCATAAGCACACACAAAGCAAATGCAAAAGCACAGCCAGATCAAAGCAAGCGAAACAGAAAAGTAAGCAGTAACTAGCGCATGTAAATAAGCCAAACAAAGTACACTAAAGGCACTACAAGAAAAATAGGCTACAGTGACAGTTCACATAGACAGAAATGCAAGTGTCACGTCTTTTTACTAAATTTACGTTTTTTCTTGACATTCATGTGACATGTTTTTTAAGTGTCATATAATTATGACATTTGTGTGACGGGTTTTTTAAGTGTCATTTATTTATGACGTTTGTGTGACGGTTTTGTGAAATGTCACATAAATAAGTGACTTGTGTTTTAAATTGACCAAAAATGACGCGTTTGACTGTTTAAAACGACACCATTTTTATTATTTATTTAGCACTTTTTTAATTCAAATTAATACTTACATGATTTTTATTTATTTTTTAAAATTGTTTTTAATAAAAATAAACTAAACGTTGTCGTTTTAACATTATAAAAAATAAAAGATCAAAAATTCTGTAAAAATACTAAGTGTCTTCACGCTCACACAATTAGGTTTTGCTTCCCCCCCCCCCTCACTGACTCTCCCTGGTTTGATTTTTCTTAGCTATTAATATGAAAAAAATAAATCAATTCTACTTCCAATTCGTGAAAGTGAGACTGAATTCAAAGTCAATCAAATTAAAAAATCTAACCCTAAAACCCAAAGCCGACACAGACTGCGCTGTCATCTCGCCGCCATTAGCCAGCGGCGTTACATCCTTCGCCCGCTTATTTCTCATTTTTCTGGCACTTCTTGTGACCTGCCTGCAACTGGGTTTTGGTAAGGAGTATCAATTCAAGTTTTTTGACACTCTTAGTTTGCTGAGTAATATTGATGCCCCTTGCAATTGTGTTCCATATATTTTGAAATTAGCAAATAACTACATGCATCTTCCTTTTTTTTTATTTGTTGTTGTCATGTGTTGCTTCCTGCAACTACAACTGCAAAAAGGATATTTTGTGTGCTTCCTGCAACTGCAAAAAGCACTTTGATTTGGTGAATATTAGAGACAAAAATGTTTGATTGCTGCCTGTTCCGATCCTCTTAACTAAGGGTGGCCAGTGGGTTGGGACGGCCCGACCCCGTCCCTACCCTGCCCCGACCCCGCTCAAAAAAAAAAAAACGGGAGCGGGACTCGAACTCGGGACGGAACAATGTCTCATCCCGCCAGACCCGAGCCCGCCCCAGGCCCGCCCGCCCCGACCCCGCCCTTTGTCCCCCCTTTGCAAATATGACCGTTGCACCAACAACCATTTTAGATTTTGGCCGTTGGCCAACGGCCATTTTAGGCCTCCCCCTCCCCCAACCCCCCTTACCCCTTAATATTTATTTTTAACCCATAAGTAATTATATTTACACTTTAACCCAATTTTCCAACTATAAATAACTCATTTTCTCTTCATCTTTCTCACAAATCTTCCTACAATCTCTCTAATTTCTCAATATATCTCTCTACAAGTCTACATTGTTTGCTAAATATTCAATTTTATTTATTCATTTGGGAATTTGGAGTGAAGTTGGCAACTAGCTTGAGGATCTTCCATCGAACAAAGTTTCAATTTTCAACCTCTCGATTACACGTCGACGTTACGTCGGCGTGTGGTACATTCGTTCATTCATTAAATTATTATTGTCTGTTTATTTTATTTAGCGCACTTAATTTCATTTACTTTAATTATTTATTAGCATATAATTAAAATGGAAGGAATTAGAGGTATGTTTAAGGGTAAGGGTAAGACTTCTTCTAGTAGGGGCAACTAGGGCAAGGGTACTTCTTCTAGTCATCTTATTCCTACACAGGATGATTTTGTTGATACTCAACATTTTCCTACAATACCATTAGATTTAGACGAGGAACTATTTTCTGGAACTCAAGAAGACTTTAATTTAGACGATGATCTAGATGATACACCCACTAATGTTGATGACAACACACCCACTAGTGCACCTTCAACTGAAATACCTCTTATTCCCCCTAGTATGAGACGAGGTCCAGCAAAACGACCATTAAAATCAGATGCATGGACATTTTTTGATAGGGACGTAGAGAATCAAGTAGCTATATGTAAAATTTGTAAAAATGTTTTAAAATTTAAAACTGGAAAAGGTCACGGTGGGACGGGGGGTTAATTAGACACGTAGTAAGTGCTCATCCAGCTAGGTATGCCCAATACCAGGCTTCAAAACCGGGTGCGCAAACGCCCGCTCCATCGGGACA
Source organism: Anisodus acutangulus (assembly GCA_029783415.1). Taxonomy (NCBI): domain Eukaryota; kingdom Viridiplantae; phylum Streptophyta; class Magnoliopsida; order Solanales; family Solanaceae; genus Anisodus; species Anisodus acutangulus. Next base: position 28,076,592 of record CM056505.1, on the reverse strand, counting down.
AGGTTCACATACTGATACTGTCTCGGACCAAGTACAGGATCAAATTAACCCTATGGCGGGGGGAATTGTAGGCTCTAAATACAATAAACATAGAGATAGGGAAGCAATATCAAACATAGTTGCTGTGGAGGGTTTGCCTTTTTCATTTCCTTCATCTCCCGGTTTTATTTATTGCATTAGAGATATATATAATCCTGCTTTTAACGGTTTTTCTAGATCAACTGTTAAGAGAGATGTATTTAAATTCGCGCATGAATATCAACAATATTTACGTTTTTCATTATATCATTTTAATGGCAAAGTATCTATCACGTCTGATATAGGTCGTACTACTAACGACCATGATTATTTAACTGTAACTTGTCATTGGATAGATTATAAATGGTCTATGCAAAAACGTATTTTAGCGTATAGATATATAGATGATAGGCACACTGGTACTTTTATTGCAGATAATATTTATCAAGTGTGCCATTATTACGGAATAACCGATAAAATTATGACTATTACATTAGATAACGCTTCTTCTAACAATTACACAATTACAATTTTAAAAAATAGTTTAACTCCATCTTTTTCAGATCATTTTCATATAAAATGCGCGTGCCATATATATAACTTAATTGTAAAGGATGGTCTATCACTTTTTGAAGACATTCTTAGTAAAATACAATTTGCTATAAACTTTATTTTTAAAAGTAATAAAGTCCAACGTAGAAAAGAATATAAAAAACCTTGTCACGATTGTGGACTACCTTATAGAAAAATTCCACAAGAAGTATCCACTAGGTGGAATTCTTTATACGAGCAACTACTTGTTGCTTATGACTATAGAATACCTATAACTTTATTTTTTAACTCTCATAATAAAAATCCAGCTGATATGATTTTAGATAGTGATTGGGTAAAAATTTCCGAACTTATTGTATTTTTAGAGAAATTTTTTCAAGCAATAAAAAAATTTTCCGGTATATATTATCCTACTATTTCAACTATGTTGTTTTATATAACTCTAATATTTTTATTACTTAGTGAATATATGGAAAAACCAGCTTATAAGGCAGCTATTAAAAAAATGTTTGTCAAAATAAAAAAATATTTTATTCCTATTCCCTCTATTTATATTATTGGTTTTGTATTAAATCCTACTATTAAAATAGACGGTACTAAATCACTAATTGAAACTATTTACGATTGTATAGAAGTACTACTACCTCCAAGTCCCAAAAATCTAAATCACCCACCACCTATTGAACAAACTAAAGAAGAAGTGTTGTTTAGCGTAGAACACCAATGCAAAAATATATATAGATTTTATCAACAAGAAAATGCTAGTAACTTGCCGTCTTCCATACCATCTTCTTCATCTTCAACACAACCTCACAAAAGACATGTTGTTTCTGCGGCTAGTATTGAAAGCCTCAGAAATAGAATGTGCGGTCGTACCTCTACTACTAACCAAATTAGCGAGTTGGATATTTTTGTTTTGCAGGGTTCTGTACCATATCAAGAAGTTATCAATGAAGATGGACATGAAGACTTCTTTGAAATCTTTGGAGGGAATGAGAAGACCTTTCCGACACTTTCATTGATGGCTCGAGATGTTTTGAACATTCAAGCGTCATCAACTGCGTCTGAAAGCGCTTTTTCTGCAGGCAGTTATCAAATAGGACACCATAGACACTCATTAGCCGGAGACAGCTTGGAAATTGCAGTATTATTCAGAGATTGGATACGAGCGGAGCGGAGAAGGTGCGGTCAATCGGAGATCAACGAAGAAGAAGATGAAAACTACAACGAAATCTTAACCGAAGGTAGTGGAAGCGACGTGGATCAATTTGACCAACAAATACCAATTCCAACCGAAGAACCACACGAAATCATCAAGCAATTAGAACAGGTTTTTTTGAGAATGTAATTTTTTTAATTGAAATTTTATTATGTAATTTGCAACTTTTGGACAACACCACAAAGTTGCAATTTAGATTTTAGACAATTGTATTTGTATTACAAAAACAAAAATCATGTCTATTAATATAAGAGGCACAAAAACAGTCTGGGGATGTTTTTATTACACTATCTTATCTAGTTTATTGAGTTTTTTTATACATATGTTATTTAAAAAAAAATGAAAACCCGCCGGACCCTGCCCCCGACCTCGACCCCGACCCGACCCCGCCCCGACTCGATACCGACGGGATCAGGATCGGGACGGGACTGGAGCAAGTCCCGCCAGACCCGACCCCGCCAAACCCCGCTAGACCCGACCCCGCCAAACCCCGCTAGACCCGACCCCGACCCCGACCCCGTCAGACCCGGCCCGCCAGATCCGAGCCCGGCCCACTGGCCACCCCTACTCTTAACTCAATTGAATATAGAATATAGTGCATGCTATTATCTTATCTTTTCTTTACCAGTTAGTTACCATGATAGTTTAAAAAAATCATTGATTACAGTTTATAATTTATACCCTTTTTCTTCTCCTTCAAAGAAAGATAAAAAATTAAAAAATTTAGTATAATTTTGATTGTCATTGATTACAATGAGAAAGAAAAGATTCCCAAATTAGCATATATTCAATTGATTCATGATCATTTACTGTGTCTTGGTTGATTTTTATTTCTCTAAGTAAAAATATGCCGGCTTATATATTTACAGTGTGAATTCAACATTCCTTGTTTTAACCATTTTAGTTGAAGGTTTCAAAGCATACGCACTTGTGATTTGGCTGGTATCTGCTTATTGCCTCAGCTCTAGTTTTATTCACTTTTGATCAATAACAAACATGTCTATATGTGATTGTCTGTATGCCCTGCCAAAATTCCTTGCTATCTTTAACAAAATCCAATAAAGCTTAAGCATATATTATATATATATTTGTATCTGCTTCGTATGCATACAGTTATAAACAACCTTTTAGTCTTCAGCTTCATAAAGTATCATTGATAGAGTATAAATACATATTATATTTGGCTGAAATTTTGGCAGGGCGTACACACAAACACATTTAAAGTTCTAGTTTTAGGTACTTTTTCTCATTTTATATTTATTCCCCATTTCATGAATTGCTTTTTAATTATTGTCTTTAATCTTTTTACTTTAACTTTATTTTATGGGGTTAATTGCTATTCATTTCACAAGTTCTTAATGTGGTTATTAAACTGATTGAGCAAAGCTAGTGACTGTTTTTTTTATTTGTTGTTGTCATGTGTTGTTAAATGCTTGTTGTGTCTTGATTTTGTTTATTTCATGTCCTTTAATTAATTAATGGATAAGTCTTGGATGGAATGTTCTCGAGTGTCACTCAAATATGATGAAGATGTTAAGCAATCTTTAAAATTTGCTGTTAAAAATGCCGAAGACCGTAGTTCGCTTAGGTGTCTTTGTATGAAATGTTGGAACATGCCATATCACTCACCAAAAATTGTGTCTGAACATCTTTTTTTTATGGGATAGATGGTGATTATAAAACACAGATTTGGTCGAAATTATTAGTTTTTATGTCATATCACTCACCAAAGATTGTGTCGAAATTATTAGTTTTTTCGTTAGTTTTATTTGATTATTCACATGAAATTTTAACCAATTTATTTGTATGATTGAAGGCAAATTTTGTTGTCCATCCGCGAAGTCAAAAGCAAATTCTACAAGGGATCGGTCAATCGTTCTGTAATTTTAAGTACAGGCTGAAGAAAAAGTACATTGTCCCTCATTTACATGATCGAAAGAGATTGTACACGCCTCCTGAGAAGTACAGTGACATAAAGAAACCAATTTGGGAAGACTTTGTTAAGTCACATCTCTCAGAAGATTTTCAGGTGCGTAGGATATTAATCATTGTATGTATTATACTGCTGGAAGATGAATAGTTTAGGATATGTATTATATTGCTGGCTGTGCCGACATTGAGCGATCTATTAGTTTTTCTAAACTTGACAGCATGCAGTTTGATGATTTTCCATGATTTAGATAAGTCTATGTTTTACAAGTCATTCTTTACCGACAAAAAGTGAAGCGGCAAAAGCAAGGAGGGCGAAGAACAATTTGAATCATCGTTTAAGTAGAAAAGGGTATAAAGGGGTGATGCAAGATTTAGTAAGCTAAAGTCTTTCTTCTTGATGTTAGTGCTTTATTTGTTGGAAGTTAATTAACGTATTGTTGGTATTCCACCAACGAACCTTAATAGTGCTTTGAAACTGGCGTCACGGAGGATGAGATTGACAGATCCGAGCTTTGGAAAAGAGCACGAAGGTTGAAAGATGGGAAATATCCTTCGGATGTACAACCTATCATCGATGAAATTGTTAGTGTTAAATATTCATCTTTATTTCTTTCTTTGGTTTCAGATTTGGATATTAAAGTATATTGTTGTGTGTTTGTCTTGTGGAGTTGGTTAGCCATGCTTTTTATATTGCTTATGTAATCATTAATAGGAGATGTTAAAAAAAGAAGTTCGAGAGGGTAGGCTAAAGATCTTAATTTTGCTTCCCGCATCTTATCCTCCACCGAGGTCACTTCCACTCTGTCCTGGATATCATCATTTCTAATTCTATCCCTCTTTGTATGCCCGGTCACATTATATGCCCGGTCAATTTCTTAACCGTTCACATTATATTGAGAAATCTAAAAAGTAAATTTTTATTGATGGTAAGTGTAATGTACATTTTTTTATATTCAAGTATTCACTTATTTTCAATTCAATCCAAAGTTGAAAATAATGTGATAAATCAAGAATAATATGGAGATTATAAGTTGAAATATGTAACGAATTATACTGGGCTAATATTGCATATACGATAGAAGTACTAAACAAGTTTACAAGCAAATCATATAATGAACATTGACATTTCATAATAAGGGTATAAGTAGTTGGTAAAAAACAATATCTTGTTTATGAAAGATATATTAATGTTGTATTTAAAAAATAATCGGATGCAGATTGAAATACTTTATAGGGTAATTTTTGTTCCACCATTTGTTATTGTTGAGTATTTTTTCTCTATGGTACTTTATAAAGCAGTACGGGAAGTATATAACTATTACAAGTATTCGAAAGGCTAAACAAAGATTCAATAATTCAACTAGTATTCTGAAAATTACAATAGATCCACAAAACTGAAATTACAATTTTGTTGAAGACGGAAAAATGGAAACTGGTTTTGCTGAGTCGAGTGTGGCACTCTGCCCTTAAGACAATATTGCCCCGTATGTATCCTTTATACGTCCTGGACAATTTGTCTCCCAAGATAAAACAACAATGGAACACTTGAGCAAAGGAAACTCAAGAGCTACCGTGAAGAATATTGAGTAACGAAATGATGGCTTGGAAGGTGTAAGAAGAAACTGTTTTGCTTGTGTATATTTCTGTATTTTCGTGTATCATATATGTATGTTCTTAGTGCTCAACAATGGTGTAAGGGGGTGTTTATATAGGTGATGGAGGGGCTAAAAAACTGCCTCCATAATAGCCAAATAATGGTCATTATGGAGGTAGTAAAGTCACCAACATAAATGGTGAAAGACCAACGGATTTGCCCATTATAGGAGGAGTAATTCAGCCAAAATAAATGGCTGAATTGAGTGCTTGGCGTTTCTGCTTTTGACTGTCCAAATTCTGACGTTCTGGAAATTTCAGGGACCAAACTGTACATCTTGAAACTTCAGGGACCAAACTGTACATCTAAAAGAATTCTGGTCCGAACTGTACATCTGGAACTTCTGGAATCAAACTGTACTTCTGGCCCAAAAAGATAATATCAGAAGGCCCACAGCCCACAGCCCGTGACACGTGAACCCGTGAACCCGAGAACCCGAAACCCGGAACTCGGAACCGGAACCGGACCGGACGGGCGGGCGGGCGGGCGACGGCGGCGGCGCGCGTGGTCTTTCCTTGAACCGAAGCACATCTAGGTCCTTCATCCTTTAAACACATGGGATACCCCTTGGGGTCCCAAACCTCAAACTAATTTCGAGTCTTATATACACAACAATTCTTTCTTCCTCTACCGATGAGGGAGAATTGAACACAATACCACACTTTTCATGCTTCAAACACCTTACTTCGTGGACCAATATCTCTTTCATTTCTCAATGAAATTTGACGATTCTTGGCCCTACGATTATCTACATACTTAGTAGATCATGCATGTGTGAAGAACCGGATTCTCCAACATACGTAACACTAGTGTTTAAGCCGTTAAAGTTGGTCGGTCGCAACTCCCGCCAAAGGCTAATTTCCAACAATCCCCTCTTGAAAGAGATTTTGGCGCACTCACATGGTGTCTTTTCATTTTCAGCAATATTTCAGCGGACCGATGTTGCATAAGGAGAGGTAGCCTCAGCTTTGAATCTTCCATAGTTGAATACCATCGGACTTACTTACTGCGCGGTGAACGTGATGTCTTGAACCGTCAGTGTTTAGTGTAAGCCAAGACAATGATACCAACACAACAAATTCCCTTACTCTCTTCTTCGTAATGTTTTGTCCGTTTTGGCCATGGACAACGTCTTGGATTCTTAAGTGCGTTCATTTTGAGGCGGCCCGTCCTCGCACTTAAATAGGTGGTCTCCTACAAGGTATCCTGCTATACCCCACTTCACAAGTGTTAGGAACCATTAAAAGTTTCCCAAAAACCTAACCTCAACTGTTGAGGAGCATTACAGGTTTTGAAAACTTAACCTTTACCCACACTGCAGATAGCACTTAAAGTCTATCGCGAGAACGGCTTTGGATTTGGTATTTCTTTTCAGAAATCACTATCTGAAGTGCTCATGCTTTCACTGAAGCGATCAACTGAACCTTTACAGCTTAGTTTTCCCATTGAACCAAATTACTGGGATCTCCAGTTAGTAAGGTTGGGTTACCACTGTATTGGTCCGTATATTTTGGGTTTTAAGCCCATTCCCCTAGACAGGCAGAACACTTGATCTCCGGGTAGTCCCTTAGTTAGTAAACAAAGAAGTGACACCCGTGATGATCAACTGCCATACGGTCTTATGTCTCCTGATAGATATGTCCAGACGTCGTCATCCGTGTCCTTTCTAAAGCCGACCGGCTAGCCACAATGTATAACTGTTGAAGGCACGGGTTTCTCCCAATAAGAGACGTCTTCTAAGGAGTCGTGAAGTTACTCAACTTCTTTCATGCTTTGTATAAAGCAATAAACTCTGATTCCATCATGAATCGGCCGATGCAAGTTTGCTTAGAGGATTTTCCAAGAACCACCATACACATTTACTTGTGGCTTTGGTGTTCTTCAGATCTGATGTCCAGTTTGCATCACTGTGTTCTCTCAGAACCGCTGGACATCCAGAATACTATAATCCGAAGATAAGCGAATAATTCAGATATCGTCATATCCGACTTAACACTTTCTATTGATCATGTATTAAGATCATCAGTGAAACTTAGTTCAACTGATCTGTTTGTAGGACGATACCAGGTCGGTTGTAGTGTGTACAATACATTGAACTACACGTGATTTGTGCGTATCGCTCCTTGTCTATGGGTGCATCATGATTCCAATCAGTTCTATGATTCATATCCATTGATGGCTTCAACGAGACTGTCAACTATCGACCAGTCCTGTAGATGTCTTTAGAAATCCAATTCCTAAGATGTCTTCGTGATATCCATATCTTTCATATCGAGACTTTGTTTCAATATGACTTTTACTTTCAGATCGTTGATTCTCCAACTGTTGGCTTTCTAACTTCGTGAGTCAATGTTTCGTGGTCGATTCATTGTTTCGCTTTATCTGAAACTTTCGGGACCAAAATGTAAACATTTCAGGACTAAGATGAAAGTTCGGGAAGAAGCCCAACAGTTCGTAAAACCAACTCGATTCTCTTCTTCCAACTCTCAGGTTGGGAAGGTCGCTTTAACATTCATGCCACGCAAGACTGCAATGGCCCATGATGTTAAGCTACTCCCAGGGGAGCACATGTACAAGTAGCCGAGGCTTTGAACTCGTCAGTAGATCCATTTACTTTGTACTCACTTTTGAGTATCATTTTTCACAACCCAAAGGTTCTTTTCCCGGAGGAAGATCAACCATTACGCAAGTATGGTTCTATATGATGGAATATATTTCTCTCTTTAGCTTCTTTCCAAAGCAGCGCTTTTGGAGATAGCAATTATTTGTTAATTGTCCATGGTTCGTTCTTAACCATACAAGCTAGAAGGACTGGAACAAGTCCTTGTCCCCTCTTTGCTCCGTCTTGGTTCAACATCTAGAATCCCTGAGTTCTGCAGATCTGGAATATTAAGTTCCGGATAGCCAGCAACTTTCGAGTCCTGTAGATACGGAACGTCTAGTTCCGGACAGTCAGGTCCTCGCGGGTTCTTGTTAACCTTGAGCAATTACTCTTTTTTCCTTTTCAAGGAAAGTTATCTTATAAGAATTCAACATTCTTTGACGCCAAGAGGCGATAAGTACTACTGTTATTTCTGAGATCCAGTGGATATGCAATCTACAGTCTTAGGTCGAACTTGACATGTTTCGGTAGTCCAACTTCTACCAAGCCACCCCACATCACAACTTTTGTATGTGAGATCCTTTTCATGTCTCACACGGAGAGTTATCCTTATCCTTATGCGGAGTTCCGTTGAGGATCGCATTAGCGGTAAGGATCGCCTTGCCCCACATAATTTAGGCGTACGGGTTTGCGCTTGGCTAACACCGTTAGGCGAGGTGAGTAATGAGCAGTCGTTTAATGAACGCCGCTTCACATTCTCCTCTATCGTTATGAATTTCGCAATCCATAGGCTTAGTTGATTTTCAACTTCTGCTTTGTAGCGCTTATCCGCTTCAACAACTTCATCTTTGCTTTTTATCAAACAAAGGATTCCATACGTTGTACCATCATCAATGAAGATCACAACGTACTTGTCTCCCCCCTCTATTTTGTAGAAACTTCAAATCACCCAAGTAGGTGTGACTAAGTTCTAGAGGAGCGGTGCTTCTTTCGCTATTCCCTTGACGGAATTTGGAAAGGTGATTTTGCCTCTTCGCCTACCTCACATTCATTTTGAGGGTTTATGTCGAAAGGAGGCAACAATCTCAACATCGTTAGCTTTTGAATGACTTACTATTTAACGTGTCTTAATCTATGATGGCATAGATGCACGGATTACAAATATATCATTCATTGTGCTATAGACATATTGTACCATTCTTAGTTATTACAGACCTGTTGGACTAGTCTCAAACCAACTTGACCAACAACGTCCCTTAAACCAAGTTAGGAACATGTATCACCTCTTTTAGAGTGATCTCATTCCTGAAGTCCTATTGAGGACAACCTCTCCAGCCCCTTTGATTTTAGAGGTGGCGTTGCTTCACATGAACAACCTCTTGCCCGTGGTTAGGCGTAACGGATCATATGTGATCTCGATACTCTAGCCCACTTCGCTTGCTTTGGCGCATCGAGTGTCCAATTTCTTTACTGCCTTTGTTTAGGCCTTCAGATCATTAAGACCTGAAAACTCTGGCCCACCACACTAGGTGTCCATTACTTTTCCTATGAAATGAATTCTCGCCCCACTCCAGGCACCCCGAGGCTTTGTATGACTGAGTGTCCAATATCATCATATCAAAGGAATTTTGGCCCACTCCAAAGGCCCGCAGGCTTTGTATGATTGAGAGTCCAATATCATCGTATCAAGGATCTTCTGCCAAATAGTATGAGAGATTCTACGCCTTTCACTTTTAGACTCCTTTCGTTAAGATTGGTGCCCAGATAATTATTGGCCCTTACTTAAGAGTGGTAACGATTTTCGCCTGATTAGTGGATCTTTCTCCATCGTATGTGCGAACATACTTTACACGCTTTTAATAATTTACACTTAAAAGAACGGATCTTTTTAAGTCGTTTACAAACTCCAATCTTTAAACGGAAAAGAAGATGAGATTAAACTTCTGATTTGTTAAAGCGTAAGGAATATAAATTATTTTCATATTCCTCCTTACTTTAATCCATTTTTAATCAGACATCATTTAATCTTTATTATTGACAAGTAAGAAAAATACTCATCATCTAATCTTTATTCTTGACAAGTAAGAAAAATATTTATCCCAATTTCGAATTCTGGCTCACTTCAGTCACTTCATCAGACTGAGTGTCCAGTTCCTTCTTACCATTATTCGGATCTTTTGTCTGGGATAGATACAGGCCTTCTGCTGCAAGATAGAAGTACATCTTCAGTCTTCTCCTCTTGTCCCAGTTGACATCCTCAGGCTCTCGAGAGCGCTTGTTCCCACCAGTCTTGGTAGCGGTGACACTATGAATACGTTCATCATCATCACTCTCTTCTACCAGAAAACCATTTCCATATCCCGATTTGGTCACACAACTTTTGACCGACATCTTTCGAACACTAATAGTAATACTATACAAATATTGTCTTAAGTTGTTGGGTATTTTTGCTCTATGGTACTTTATAAAGCAGTACGGGAAGTATATAACTATTACAAGTATTCGAAAGGCTAAACAAAGATTCAATAATTCAACTAGTATTCTGAAAATTACAATAGATCCACAAAACTGAAATTACAATTTTGTTGAAGACGGAAAAATGGAAACTGGTTTTGCTGAGTCGAGTGTGACACTCTGCCCTTAAGACAATATTGCCCCGTATGTATCCTTTATACGTCCTGGACAATTTGTCTCCCAAGATAAAACAGCAATGGAACACTTGAGCAAAGGAAACTCAAGAGCTACCGTGAAGAATATTGAGTAACGAAATGATGGCTTGGAAGGTGTAGGAAGAAACTGTTTTGCTTGTGTATATTTCTGTATTTTCGTGTATCATATATGTATGTTCTTAGTGCTCAACAATGGTGTAAGGGGGTGTTTATATAGGTGATGGAGGGGCTAAAAAACTGCCTCCATAATAGCCAAATAATGGCCATTATGGAAGTAGTAAAGTCACCAACATAAATGGTGAAAGACCAACGGATTTGCCCATTATAGGAGGAGTAATTCAGCCAAAATAAATGGCTGAATTGAGTGCTGGCGTTTACGCTTTTGGTCCAAATTCGGCGTTACGGAAATTTGGGGACCAAATCAGATATCTAAAAGAATTGTCCGAATCGTACATCCGGGATCAAACTGCACTTACGGCAAAGTTCTCTCGGCCCAAAAGATAATATCCGTGACCGGAGCAGGATCGGACGGACCAGACGGGCGAGCGGCGGCGCGTGCGTGTGGTCTTTCCTTGAATCAAGCACATCTAGGTCCTCCCTCCTTTAAACACATGGGATACCCCTTGGGGTCCCAAACCCCAAACCAATTTCGAGTCTTATATACACAACAATTCTTTCTTCCTCTACCGATGAGGGAGAATTGAACACAATACCACACTTTCCATGCTTCAAACACCTTACTTCGTGGACCAATATCTCTTTCATTTCTCAATGAAATTTGACGATTCTTGGCCCTACGGTTATCTACATACTTAGTAGATCATGCATGTGTGAAGAACCGAATTCTCCAACATACGTAACACTAGTGTTTAAGCCGTTAAAGTTGGTCGGTCGCAACTCCCGCCAAAGGCTAATTTCCAACAGTTATCTCTTTACTCTAGGAGGTGGTGCTAAACTCATGATCCATGTGGTGCACTAAAAAGTGTTGCAGTGTGCATGAAAAGTGAGGTTGGTTTTATCGAATAAAAAGATAATTAATTATAAGAAAAGAAAAGCATAAATCTCGAACATATTCCTAGAAAAAGAGCATTATTTGGTTGAGCTTTGGACTCAATAACTTGTCCGAATTTATTTCATTACGGAACAAGTTATAGTATTATTACTGACCAATAAAAATTCTAAACTATAGTGAACTTGAATTTTCTTAAAGAAAATTAAATATTCATGTTTTCGAAGAATTTCAATTACACTTACGTATTTTCACCCACATAATGTGAGTAGCAAATATTAGGTTCCTTGTTTTCTCAATGTACTCCTCTTCGAGTGTGTTTTGGTATGATGTGTTTTCAATTTTCTCATTTTCGTCCGGTCAAATTTTTTAAAAATTATTTTCTTTAAAAAAATAAATTTCTTAAAAATGAGAAAAATGAATTTCCTAATGGAAGTAGAGAAAACAAGTCTCACAATTGACATTTCATATTAATTGTCTTCTCCCTACCCTCAAACTCCCCCTTCCCCCCACCGTTTAACCCCACCCCCCAAACGCACCTTATCTTCACCCACCACCACCACCACACTATCCACCCCCACAACCCGCCGTTGACCCACCACCCCCACCATCCCGAATTTTCTATTTCATAGTTTAGTTTATTTTACACGCCCCTATCCCCACCACTTCTATCCATTCTTCCCAAATTTTCTATTTCATATATTTAATTTTACTATTTATCAAAAAAAAATGAGGATTTTTCTTAACCCCTCCCCCACGGGCGATAGCGTGGGTGGTGAGGGTGTGGTGTAGAGGGTGGATGGATATTCTCTAATTTTTTTTAATAATCAATCGAATATGAAAAAATAAATAAGAAATTAACTTATTTTTTTAAAATATATGTTCCAGAAAAAGACTTTTCATCTGTGAATGAGTGAAAGTTGAAAAGAGAGGGGTTTTGGGACTCAATTGAATTCTATTCCAAATCACGCACACCAAATTATCTGTGTGAATTAGTTTTGAAGCCCTTGATTAATTTCTCTTTTGTTTTGTTTTTTATGAGAAATTCTTATTTTTACACCTAAAAATTTAAAAGTAACACACAATAAATTTTTACATGATCATTTTCCTCTTTCAAATTATACCAATTGACCCATTTCCATAAAATTTCAAAAGCAATCCGTTTGGATAGAAGACCAATAGATCAAGTATGCAACAAACTGAGGAATGAATAAAATGTGCAAAAATTATATAAAAAGAAAAACTGAGGAAACGCAAATTATATTAGCTAGCTTTCAATCCGCTCCCCCCCCCCCCAACCCCACTATCACCCCTCTCTGCTTGTCTATTCTAAAGTAAAGAGGAGTCAATTGACCGACTCAAAAACTCAAAAAAAAATAAAAAAATCTCGGTATTCACTTACAATTTGAATAGAATATAAAAAATTTATATATTTTTTTAAAGCTCTTATTTATTTTTTTTAACTAATCTCTTATAAAAGAATCATATAATTATAATTATATCGAATCACAAAATCAAATCTCTCGAAAGATTTTTGGTAGACCAACTTGTTACAATGTTCCATGATTCTCCGGGGCCTATACTCTATAGGAGTCGTGTTATTTACTGCTTTTAACACTAATTTCATAAGGTTGAGCTTTTACTTTGACACGTCTCGCTCGTAATCGTTTCAACAAAAAAGTTGTGGCAACAGCATGTGGCATAGTGGAAGTCTTTTAAGAAAATATTTTTCAGTATTTAATTGGTGAGTGAATAAAATTCACGAGGAAAATATACGTTACGATTAATAATAATATTAGTAAATTCAATAAAAAAAATATTACTCTCGCCGTTCCCAATTTAGTTGCCGGTGTTCGAAATGTGAGTGTCAATCAAATTTTCTTTAATTATAATTTTTTATATGCCTTATAAATATTTTGAATTATTAATCATTGTAACTTGTACTTTTTACATAATTTCATGATATGTATATTTTATTCAAATGTACGGTCAATTAAAATGTTTTTTGTCATATTATTTGGAATGGAGAGAGTAATAATATAAGTATTACTAAGAGCAAGCAACACAAAATTAAAAATTGTAACGACAATGACTTTCCCCTCAGGACACAAGCGAGGAAATCTTTTTCCCGGTTTGTTATATAATCAAAACATTAAAAATAACTCTCATGAAGAATTCTGCCATACCAAACACACTCGAAGGTTTTCAGACTATTTTCCAACTAAAGGTAACACGCTGGGCATATTGCTTCTTCTGATCCTCTGATTGTTTGAACTCTGAACCAGATTTGTCAAAAGATGGATCATTTTATACTTGCAATTTGTTGATATACCAGTATCGTGAAAGGAAGAATTAAGAAACATGCCATAACAAATTTTTGAGGAGGCTAGTGAATCTCATCCTGTCAGTTTCAGAATCATATACTAAGGGCTTGTTTGGCATGCCGGGAAAATATGTGATTTTCTTATCATTTTGTGTTTGGTAGATAAACAGAAAATATTATCCCCAAAGTGCAATTAGTGTGGATATATATATATATATATATATATATATAGGCAAGTAGTGTGGAACGTCACCCGTGGAACTTGTTTTCTCTAGTTATACTAAGGTCATTTTCCTCATTTTTAAGGAACTTGTTTTCCTAAAGAAAATGTATTCTATAAATTTTGACAAACCAAACATAAGAAAATTGAAAATCCGCCATACCAAACACACCCTAAATATCCTTAATTTTCAAAGAAAAATGCATTCTCCATCATTAGAAGCATAAATCTTTTGCTTCAAACTGGAATTGCAGATTTCTGGTGTTCCAAAAAACTAGTACTGATGAGGCAGATTTGCCCAATAGCTATAGTTGTAGTAGATTCCACAGATATCAGACTAAATGGACCTAAAGAAAATAGGACAGTCAAAAGATCCAAATCCAAGGTATTAAGAACTTGCAACTACTGGTAAGTATAAAATGATCAAGAAAGTTAATTCGACACAATTAACAAACTAAAGATGTTCATTTCTGATTGTTAATCACCATCTTTTCTTTACAGATGGTATTGCTATTTGCTCCCTTCTGTTATAGCTGCCGTAAAATAAATAGCAAAAGGATGCTGATGATTGGTATCAAATAATTCTCGCATCTGATAGCATGAGAAACCAGTTAACATACAGAAATTACTTGTTTTAGCTGGTACTTACAAGGAAAGTACTATTAAGATTTAGACGATGGTTGGTATGGAAGTCGATTATCAGGAATCCCTTCTTCAGACCTTTTGTCTTCAAACCATTTCAGAACTCTTTTCCGAGGCAGATTTATCACATGCACAATGCTGCTAATCATCACATTCTGTGTCACCATACAGAGAGTATAAGGATAACAATGTTCTCTCTTTCATCCTAGGTATAGCACTTAGCAATTGTATGCAACTACATCAAACGAGTTCTGTCAATATGTGCATTGAAAAGAGAAACATCATCAATTTGCGGAGCAAACGAGAAGAACCCTGAGATCTAACCACTTCAAACTAGTCTACTGGTGCTTGATAATAGTAATACAAGCATAACTTCAATTATGTACAACAACAACTACTACACCTCACTCCCAAACAAGTTGGGGTTTTGATGGCAGGGTTCAAGTATGTGATCCAAGTACTTTAAACTTAGTGGTTCCTAATAATAGGGGAACTAGCATGCATTTAAACTATGAATAGAACGGCATAAATGTATTAAGTTGATTAACACATAGATAAACCAATAAGAGGTGCTGATCGCAATGGGTTGCCATTCTAGGACGCCATTTCTTTAGATTTATCAACACAGTGCTAAAGTTAATTACTATTTTACATCGCCTGACTTTTGGTTTACAGCTTTGCAGTAACCACTCAACTCACCTTAATTTATTGGCTATTTTAATCAACTGTCAACTACAAGGGCATTAGAGCAGAACAGATAACCTGAAATAGGTGTGTCTAAGTTTTCTCATGACGTCCTTGATCGTCCTGAACAAATTAGGAAAAGAACAGAAAAAATATAGACGTGAAAACAACAAACAAGATAAAAAGAGGAAATGCGCACAGGGAGGACAGATGTGTTGAGATTTGGATATCGAGAGGAAGAAATCAGATTCACTTATCCCAGATAAAACTCCAAGGTCGCAAGAGCCACCACTCAACATTTGGCTTCAGTCACGAACATTTACATTCCAGACTATATGATATTTCTTTTGATAACCTCGTTTTTTCCATTTTCTCACACCCAAGCCCCATTGTTCAGGTGCGGAATTAAGCAACAATATGCAGAAGCTCTGTATTCAGTTATGAAACTTTACCAACATAGACTTGAAAGGCATCGAGGACAAATAGAGAAGTAATGGGACTCACAGTGGGCCGCTTTGATCGTCTATAAACTTGCTCAAGGGTTTCCAATTGGACTTTCTTTATCCTCTTTTGAGCAGACCAACTACTTTGCATCACATGAACCGGTGCTTCCACGTTAGCCTCTAGCTTCGCAGCATCATTCATCTCTGTGGGAACAACCTCCTGGGGTTGGATTTCAGGCTCTATCATTCTGGGGACAGGTTCATCAGGCAAGGCAGCACTCAGCAACACAAGATTTGGCGGAGGATTGCGAAGTAATTCAAGAACAACAGCTCTATCAAGGCATAGCTCAGCAGCAAGATTTTTTATCTGATGGAAAGAGTAAATTAGAAATTCTTGAATTAGCAGCACTAGACATATTCTCTTTAAATAGGTAGTGGAGGCAAGAAGAAACAATTCCACATTTTTCTGCTCTTCCAATTCTGCTACTTATGGTGACTTTATCTAGCAAAAAAGCTGAATACCAAATGCAAGATTATCAGTAATATGCTCCCTATGTAAATTAGTATATTGACTAATTAACGTCAAGAATATGATTATAATGCAAGACAAAAGTAGATGTCCAGCTAAATGCTATATAAATGATGGAAGAATGAAAGTACATCAGAAAAGATGAGATTAGCAAAGGTAAATTTCGCCCAAGCATTTGAAAACTTTAAGACACATGGATAGATAACACCAATGTTCTTAGCACCGTGCTTAATGCTGGAACGTGCGAAGAGCCAGAGGACAACCAAAGTGGCCTTAAAACTCAAAGAGTAATGAGTAGCTCTAATGCAATTGCAGCATCTGAATTTGAGAAGACCTAATTAAGATTGCAACTTACATTTAACTTACGCTTTCCCTTTCTCAAGGCATATGCCAGTTTCTTAAGTTGCCAAGTTTTCAATTTCTCTAGCATGTCTTCATCTTCATTATCATCTTCTTCTACTTCTTCATCTTCAGCCTTACAACTCCCAATTTTCTCATTGTCAATTGAGTCAATATCTCCTAGTAGTCCATCATCCTTCAGTGCCTCCTCCAATTCACGTTCAAGCTTCGCGAGGTCCTCCTCAGTTATATCATCATCGTCGTTCAAAGATAGATCATCATTTTTCAGATCTTCTTCCAGCAGCTGAAAGAGTGCCTCAAAAGCATCTTCATCTATATCATCAACTTCCTCGGTATCTTTCTTAGGTGAACTCTTAAAACAGGAAGCAAAGAAAAAAGAGCCTCAGGTTTAGTAAACAATTAAAAGACGTGCAATACAATAATTCAGCTGTAAAGAAGATGTTGTTAATGATATCAAAGTTCATAAGCAAGTATGCTCAAGAAAGAAAAACAAAGATATCCTTCTAGCAAACTCCTAGTTAAGGAAAATAGTTTGGATATTCAAGTGAAAGATCTCAGAAGATCAAACCATGTTAAAAATCATGTACATTCAGCAGGCTAACTAAAAGGACGGTTGCACTCCACGCCCAGAAAAGACGAGACAGGAATAGGATTCTATCAGCGTGAGAACTGAAGGGCATCTTGATGGACATTATCATGCACAAAAACAAGTTCATGGGACAGGGTTCTCTTTGATGGATATTCACACGTACCAGAAGAAAATAGCTGCAGAAAATCTAAACCACCTCGTCAACTGTGAAAGCTACAGAGTTAGTGTTACATATATGGATCAGTAAATCGCTACTCTATATGTCTATCATATACAATTACATGGAAAAAGATTTTTCACCTGGTATTGACCCTTATACTAAAAGCAGCACGCCAGTAGATCAAACACAACAACGTACCCAGTATAATCACACAAAGTGGGGTCTGGGAGGGTAAGATGTATGCAGACCTTACCCCTACCTTTGGGTAGAGAGACTGTTTCCGATAGACCATCGGCTCGAAAGAAAGGAAAGCGTTTGAAGCAAGATAACAAGTAAAAATAATATAGCACAACAGCAAGATGCATGCAAACGAGACAACAAATACTAACACCCACAGAGGAAAAGAAACTAAGTGAAAACTAGCTAGATACTTCTAATAGGAAGAACCCTCGACTATCTACTAACCTTCTAGCCTAATACTCGACCTCCACACCTTTCTATCTATGGTCATATCCTCAGTGAGTTGAAGTTGTGTCATATCTTGTCTAATCACCTCCCCTCAGTTCTTCTTCGGCCTACCTCTACCCCTCCTAACTCCTGTTATCACCAACCTCGCCAGTAGATCAAGCACATCAAAACTGTTTGGCACGATTACAAAAAAGACTTCCACTGGACAAGATATTTGACTGGTGCAACAATTGCTGTTGAAATACAAGGTGCAATTATGTTTAAGATGTTAAACAAAAACAAAAAGTCACGGCAATGTATGATGCTTTCCCTTTCCTTTGTTCAACTACATCAATATGGCACTTGAAGCATTATGCTATTGACTTGGAACTTTTTTTTGATAGGTAGTGACTTGGAACTACCTAAAACAATCATATAAAATCAGAATTGCTCATGTCTAGGCCCCCAGGGGCGCCACCATCAATCATAGCTCAACATATGTTTGCGAAGTATAGCGTACTTACACATACAAGCACATTAAATCTTATAATGATTCAACAGATGAAATGATGTAATATGATAGGAAGAAGTAATAGTAAAATCTACAGCCAAGGAAGAAGAAGAAAATACTAAATTAGGTTTATTCTCATTGATGAATTCTGCGCTCCAAAGGAGCATATATATGCTTACAACTAATAATAGGACAAAAGACAAAAGATAATAACTAACTTTGGGACCACTCTAGCTAGATTACAAGTAGAGGGTCTAAATAGAGAGTTTTAAATACTAAAAGGGACTCATCTCTATATTGGGACTAAACTGTAGATTATATAAACTTATTCTATTCGTATCATTCCTTCCCCCTTAAAATCTTCCTTGACCTCAAGGAAGGAATGTTGGGAATCTGATCATCAGGGCCTTGTGATCTTCCCAAGTAGCTTGTTCAGGAAGCAGTTGATCCTATTGCACCAAGACCTGAGTGATAGCTTTGTTTCCTCTTTGAATCATCCTTCTATCCAAGATTCTAGAGGGTTGAGGACAGTAGGGGCTGGATAATTGTAGAACAGGTGGATGGGAGATTGTTGTAGGCAATTGCTGGCAAGGTTTCAATTGGGACACATGAAAAGTAGGGTGCAACTGCAGGTGATGAGGCAAGGACAGTTTGTAAGCAGGCGATCAGGCAAGGACAATTTGTAAGCCACATTTTCCACCTTCTTTAAAACTTGATAAGGCCCATTGTATTTAGCTGATAGCTTGGTGAAATTTCCTCCAGATAGTGTCACTTGTCTGTATGACTGGATTTTCAAATACACCCAATTCCCCTCCTCAAATTGCCTATCTGATCTGTGTTTGTTTGCTTGTTCAACCATCCTCTGCTGACCCCTTTTTAGGTGATATTGTAGCAACTGTAGCCTAAACTCCCTAGTTACTAGACTCCTGTCAACTTCTTCCATACCAGATTCTCCAGCTATATAGGGTAAGTGTAAGGGGGAGGTTGTCCATATAGTGCTTCATAAGGGGTGGTCTGAATGGAAGAGTGAAATGAAACATTGTACCACCACTCAACAATTGCAAGGTATGAAGTCCAGTCCTTCTGAGAGTCTGAACAGAAGCACCTCAAGTGTGTTTCCAAGTACCTGTTGACAACTTCTGTTTGCCCATCTGTTTGAGGATGGTAAGCAGTTGAGGTGTTGAGTGTGACCTCTAGCATAGAGAACAGGTCTTGCCAAACCTTGCTTGTGAATACAGGGTCTCTATCACTAATTCTACTTTCAGGCATCCATGAAGCTTATAGATGTGTTCCATGAAAAGCTTGGCAATTTCATTTGATGAGTAAGGATGAGCTAAACTCACAAAATAAGAGTACTTGGTGAGCCTGTCCACCACTACCCAAATGACAGATTTCCCAACTTAGGTAGTCCATCTATGAAATTCATGCTTATGCTCTCTCATGCTGCTTTTGGTATTTCTAAGGGCTGGATTAATCCTGGGTAGGCAGAGTTGTCATGTTTATGCCTTTGACATATGTCACAGGCCTTGACATAGTTGTGCACTTCATCCTTCAATCCTTTCCAATAGAACAGGGCAGCCAGTTTGCTATAAGTATGATCAATTCCACAATGTCCACGTACTGTTGAGTCATGCCATGTATGAGTTCCCTTCTCAACTGAGGTACTGGACCAACCACCAGTTTAACATGCTTCCTTAGCTACCCATGTATAAGGGTGTACCCTTTTTCTTCACAATTTCCTGCCTCTAATGCCTCAATCAGCTTCATTAGTGCAGGATCTTGTTGCCAACTCTGTATAATTAGGTCCAATAGGTCAGTCTTGATGGTGGATAATGTCATGGCAGCCAAATCTGATGAGGGTAATCTAGACAAGGCATCAGCTGCTATTTTTTCTTTCCCCTTCATACTCAATGCTGAAGTCATACTGCATGAGTTTAGTGATCTATTTTAGCTGAGTTCCAGTATGTAGTTTCTGCTCCAATAGAAATTTAAGGGCCCTTTGGTCTGTCTTTACAATGAATGCCCTGCCAGTCACATATTGTGACCATTTAGTTACAGCCATCACCAATGCTATTAACTCCTCGTCATACACAGATAAGGATTGGTGCTTGATTGACAACCCTTTACTGAGGAAAGCTATGGGTTGACCTTTGTGCATCAAGACTGCCCCAATGCCAATGTTACAAGCATCAGTTTCAACTATAAATTGCAAGTTGAAATCTGGTAGAACCAATACAGGGGTTGTAGTCAGTGTTTCATTCAACTTGTTGAATGCCTCCTCAGTTCTTTCATTCCATCCAAAGTTGTCCTTGAGTAATTCAGTGAGGGCCTTGCTGATCACTCCATACCTATGTATGAACCTCCTGTAATAGCCAGCTAGGCCTAGAGTTGTTTTAAAGAGGTTGGACTGGGCCAATTCTGGACAGCCTCTATCTTCTTTGGGTCTGTGGTCACTCCCTCTGCTGATATATAATGCCCCAGATACTCCACTCTTGCTGCAGCAAATACACATCTACTCCTTTTTGCCGGTAACTGATTCTGACCAATAGCTCAAAAGTAATCCTGAGGTGAATCACATGCTCTTCTAGTGACTTACTATAGACTAGGATGTCATCAAAGAAGACTAAGATAAACTTCCTAAGGTGATTCTGGAAGATGTGGTTCATGAGGCTTTGAAAGCTGGATGGGGCATTGGTTAAACCAAAAGGCATGACCACTCATAATGTCCAGTGTGTGTTTTGAATGCAGTTTTTGGTATATCAAAAGTTGACATCCTTAACTGATGATAACCAGCTCTCAAGTCTATTTTGGAGTAGACTTGTGAACCCCTAACTCATCCAATAATTCCTCTATGATTGGAACTGGAAATTTATCAGTCTTACTTCCATAAACTCTTGAACGAAAAAGAAGATAGAGACATTGTGTTGGGAGATCTGGAGCACCCTGTACAGGTTTCCTAAGATGAAAAGATTGTCTTCTAATTGGCCTGAATTGGTCAGTGAGTTGGAGAGCTACATCCCCAGGCTACATTATAGAAGAGTATGTTGGGAATTCGACGTTGTTTTTTGACCGGAAGGCCGAGAGCTAACTATTGAGACTTTGGACTATCCAGACACATACTTCGTGAAATGGTTCATGCATGTTTGTTGTCAGGAGCAACAAGATCAAGTTGGTAAGGATTAACGCTTCATTTCTATTTCTATGGTCGATGATCATAGAAACCCCTTTACCATTCTGTATAAAATTGATAGATGAATAGAGGAGTCCAGCCACAATCATTATTGATTCACTTAGGAGGAGTTCATGGCACCCCCACCAGGTAGAATAGTTGTAATATCCCCATAAAGATCTAACTCTAAGAGGATACTATTCATTACCAGAATTTTGGGTAGTGTGAAAACATCAAGGTTGAGGAGGTTCGGGGTGCTGTGTGCAGGATGCGCAGGGGACAAGCGACCGAGCCTGATGAGATCCCAGTTGAAGCGCAAGCAGGGTAGGTTTGGAGTGGCTGGCGGAGTTGTTTAACGTCATTTTTAAGACGACAAGGATGCCCGAAGAATGGAGGTGGATTACAATGATTCCTTTGTACAAGAACAAAGGTGATATCCAGAGTTGCAACAACTATAGGGGTATCAAGCTGCTAAGTCACACTATGAAAGTTTGGGAAAGAGTCGTGGAGATGAGGGTGAGAAGAGGAGTGTCTATCTCTGAGAACCAGTTTGAATTCATGCCGGAGCGGTCGACTACAAAAGCCATCCATCTTATTAGGAGGTTGGTGAAGCAGTATAGGGAGAGGAAGAGAGACTTACATATGATTTTCATCGACCTCGAGAAGGTATACGACAAAGTCCCTAGGGAGGTTCTATGGAGATGTTTGGAGGTTAGAGGTGTACCTGTGGCATACACTAGGGCAATCAAGGATATGTATGATGGAGCCAAGACCGGGGTACGGACAGTAGGAGGAGACTCGGAGCACTTCCCAGTGATGATGGGGCTGCACCAGGGATCAACTCTTAGCCCATTCCTATTTGCCTTGGTGATGGATGGATTGTCGCAACAAATCCAAGGGGAGGTGCCATGGTATATGTTATTCGCAGACGACATAGTCCTGATTGATGAGATTTGCAGCGGAGTGAACGCTAAGCTAGAGGTTTGGGGACATACTCTGGAGTCTAAAGGGTTCAGGTTGAGTAGGATCAACACAAAATACTCGGAGTGCAAGTTCAGTGACGGGAGCGACCTTGAGACAGGCGTGGAGGTAAGGCTTGGTACCCATGTCATTCCAAAGAAAGGGAGCTTCAAGTACCTCGAGCCTCGGGTCTATTATCCAAAGGAATGGAGAGATTGATGAGGATGTCACACATCGTATTGGGTCAGGGTGAATGAAATGAAGGCTCGCATCTGGAGTATTGTGCGATAAAAACTTGCCACCAAAACTAAAGGCAAGTTCTATGAGATGGTGGTTAGACCGACCATGTTGTATGGGCGGAGTGTTGGCCGGTCAAGACTTCGCATATCAAAAAAATGAAAGTTGCGGAGATGAGGATGTTAAGATGGATATGTGAGCATATAAGGAGGGATAGAATTAGAAATAATGATATCAGGGACAAAGTGGGAGTGAGCTCGATGGAGGATAAGACACGAGAAGCTAGGTTGAGATGGTTCGGGTACGTGCAACAGAGAGACACAAATGCCCCAGTGCAGAGGTGTGAAAGGTTGGCTATGGACGGGTACATGAGGGGTAGAGGTAGGCCGAGAAAGTATTGGGGAGAGGTGATTAGACGGGATATTGCGCAAGTGCAACTCACTGAGGACATGACCTTAGATATGGGGTTATGGAGGACACGTATTAGGGTAGAATGATAGTGGGTAGTCCATCGTAGTCCTACCTACGCTTACAAACTGGTAGTTGTAGTATTATTATTGTAGGCTCGCTTAGCCTATCATATTGTCTTATAGTCCCTTGTCGTTTGATTTATGCTGATATGTGTATTTTGTTTGTCTTATTTACTTGCATTAGCTATTGCTTCTTTTTGCTTCTTTATTTTTCAGAATACGTTGTCATGACTTACGCACTTTGTGTGTCTTACTTTACTTGGGCTTGTGCTTTGTCTTGAGCCGAGGGTCTGTCGAAAACAACCGCTCTACCTACCAAGGTAGAGGTAAGGTCTGTGTACACTCTACCCTTCCCAGACCCCACATTGTGGGATTTCACTGGGTATGTTGTTGTTGTGACCTTATTTAGGGCCCTATAATCAATACAAACATACCTATCTTTTTTTCCAACCAACACTACAGGAGAAGCATAAAGGCTTGAACTGTATTGGATAATCCCCTAGTCCATTATTTCTTGACATCTTCTGAATGACATCCTTTTGGATGGGTGAGTACCTGTATGGTCTTGCATTTACAGGTGCAGTACCCTCCAAAATAGGAATATGGTGATCAAACACTCCCTGAGGGAGTTTAGTTGGCTCACCAAAGATTCCTTCATAATCCCTTAGCAACTTCTTAATCTCCAGTTCTCCACTGGTTCTTCCTCACTATCAATTCTTCCCTGTGTTTGATCAACTTCAACATCTCTCACCTTGATCATAAAGAACTCAACATGATCCACTGTGATTTTGTTTAGGGACTTCGCATCTACAGTCTTGAAGTTGGGTTGGATCCCTTACAATGTCAGCATTTGTTCTTTGTATTCAAACTCCATGATTAGCTTCATGAAGTTGAATTTGATGTCATTCAAGGGACAAAGCCATTGAATGCCTAACACCATGTCACTCTTTCCCACAGAAAGATAAAAAAATCATCCTGGAAAACAGCTCCTTGCATAAGCCAAGCAAACCCCTTGCACATCTTTCTAGTGGGGATACCTCTACCATATGCAACTCACACCAACTATGGCTTGATCCCATGTATCTCACATCCCCACCTCAAGGTTGCTTCTTCATCAATGAAGTTATGAGTAAAACCACAATCAATGAAGATATCAATGGGGTTTTGTTCACTGAACACTTAAGTCTTAGAGTTCTATAACCAGAAGTACCATTCAAAGCTTGAAAAGAGATGACACAATTCTCTAGGGTTTCAATTTCTCCTCCAGCACCACTTCTAATTCCTCTTCACTGCATTCTCCTGGTATCTCTCCTTCCTCAATCTCCATAGCATACAATTTCCTTTTGGCTTTACATCTGTGACCAGGCACAAAATTTTCATCACAGAAGAAACACAACCCCTTGGCTCTCTTTCCATCCATCTTAGTTGGGGTGAATATTCTCCTTTTGGAAGGGTCCATTTTAGTAGTGGCTTGCTTCCTAAATGCACCAATATTCCCCCTTTGTGATATATTGGAACTCAGACTAGAAGTTCCTCTATATTGGTATGGAACTGGTCCTGGGCTGTTTCTCTTGATAGCCTTGCTTTGAGTAGCAAAATTAGACTCCTACAACCTGGCTAAATAATAGGCTTGGGGCAAATTACATGGATTCCCTATTCTCACAGCATCACTGATCTCAGGCTTATGGTTGTGCAAGAAAATACTGATGGCATGCTCAACAGACAAGTTGAGCCTTGTTAATACACTATCAAAGGCTGCTTGAACAGTGCTAGTATGTTTGATCTTCACAAGATCAGTCATGGGATCACTATACTCGGCCCCAAATCTATCTGCTAGTGTACTAAAATATTCCTCCCATGTGGGCGGGGGAAAATGTGAAGGCTCTTCATGTATCCTTGGTGCCATTGCAATGCATCTCCATCAAAGTGTATAGCTACAAGCCTTAACCTCTATTGAATGGAGATGTCCTCCACAGAAAAGAAATGTTCAGCTATAACCATATTCTCAAGCCTTCTCCATTAAACCTTGGGAACTCAATCTTTGTATATTTGGTAAAGGCTGGTATGGGTAAGGTATTGTTCTGAGAGTGTACATTTTGGTAGTTGGTTGGGTTTTGGTTGGTATGCATATAAGGTGTTTGATGGTATAAAGGGGAGGGTATATGGGTTGGAGGAGCACTATAAGTGAAGTATTAGTTACCTTGGGGTTGAGAGCTATATTGTTGAGGCAACCCATAAGGTACTGCTCCATAGGGTTGAAAAGGGGATTTGATCTTCATTGAAGAAAATATACAACTCAATCTTTGAAAACACTCTCAATGTTCAACTAACAAACTTCAGTCTATAATCCGAAATCATCCAAGAACATCATACGACTAATCGAATATCATCCAAGAACACCATAAGATTAATCTTATATCAACCAAGAGTATCATAAGAACAAAGATTAAATACTTTGAGAACTCATGATTAGAACCATACTGGAAGGAGCACAACACCGGCAGGAAGATGATCGGAGGATACCCGTAATAAGAACCTCCCCTGGAGCCTATAACGTGCGTAAAACCCGCAGTCAGGTGGACATAGGGTGGCAATTCCGTGGGTTGGGTTGAGGACTTTAACTCGGTGATCCGATTATCTGCTGAAAGGTATGTGCTTAAACCATGTGTTTCTAATTATGATTTCGATAAGTATATTATCTTGTTGTTATGCTGCTTAGACGTTGATATTAGATTATGATTATATTGTTCTGACGTTGATATAGATTATATTGTTGATGTTTGAAGGTTTGATAAAGGATTAGACTTTATTATTAAAAATGAAATTGAACTTAAGAATACCCTTAAGAATACCTACCCGATTACATGCTTATTATTTGATTAACTTTGAAAAAAGTTTGATTAACTCTGAAAACAGAATAAGATTACCATCTAGATTCCGACCTCTAGGGGTTATAGATGAAGAAAAGATCCGCAGGACGTCAGTCCGTAATTTGGTATCAGAGCTTGTAATAGGAATAATTGTTGAAAAATGAATAGACATCCATCATTTACACAAGTAAGAATTTTAAATAAAATACTGTGGCAACACAAAATATTAAAAGAGCAACTGGTCGGAGCCAGAAACTATCATAAGATGATAATTAATTTAAAAGAAAATTGGCTAAACAAATTCAAAAACTTTGCCATAAAATTATCAGAAGAAGATAAGAAAACAAGATTAGATGAAATCCTAGCAAATATGGACGAACAAAATCATTCTTATGAAAGAATAGTAGAGCTAGATATGGAAATTTGTTCATTAAATATGGAAATAGCAGAAATACAATCTGATTTAAGAATGGAAATTGAATATTATGGATAAAGATAAGAATACTCAAAAAATGAATACACAGCTAAAGATAATAAAGATAAAAACGCTCTTATTAGGAGAACTATACTCGCAGCTGAAATACCTAGAATATAGTGCAAAAGATCAGATTAAAGAATTAAAAGTAGAATTGAAAGAGACTAAAAAAGAATTAAAAGAGGTAAAACAAGAAGTTTTAGAGCTTAAAGAAGAAGTACGGAGTTTAACAGAACAATTAAACAGATTAAAAGGAGAAAAGAAAGTACGTTTAAGTGAAAGTGATAAGAGTAAAGACAAGAGTAGAGAACACTCAGATAAACAGAGTAGCAATAATAAACAGATAAGAGTAAGTGAAAGTAATGAGACTAGCGATAAAACTAGATCTGAAGAAAACTCAGATAACCAGAGTAACAGTGATAAATCGATTAACCAGGAATTACAGGGAGTAGAATTTATAGAAGAAGAAAATTCTGAGAATAATTCTGGAAATACTGAATTAGTAAGAGAAAACGATCAGATATTAAAAGCATTAAGAGGAGAAAAAAGAGTAAATGCTATAATAGAAGATGAGCCAGATAGTGATATAGAAAATGAATACTATGAACAAGTGAATACTGAAGTAGAAACAGATGATATAATACATGAAGATGCAAATGACTACCCTGAAGAAGAATTGGCTGACCCTAATCTAGAGGTGATTACCACCAGAGCAACTAGATTACCAGATCATATACCCATTGGCCAGCAAGCTGAATTTAAAAAGTTTGTAGGATCAATGACCCAAGGAGTAAAACTATAATGGATATTTTCTAGAATTGGATAATGTTTATGATGAACAGGAAATAGGAAGAAGAATAACAGATTGGAATTTAGGGATGTATATTGCATTAATGAATAGTACGCAAGCCGAAAATCTAGATTATATGTATGATTTAATATCCAAGACTATAATTGGAAAAGCAGCATACTGGATAGAGTCAATAGCATACCAGCTAAGAGGTGAAGTCTTAAGCTATGCGACAGACTGGAAGTCTACGTTGATGATTTTTGACTTACTACTGAAAAGAGAATTTTTAGGTGAAAAATGGCTAGTAGCCAGAGAAAATGTTTTAGCAGAAAGAAAAACAGAGATTATCATGAACCTGAATAATATGAAATGTTGTAGAATTGATAAATTACTGTAATATCACGATTAGCTTTAGTAAATTCTTTTATGAAGCTAGATTCTTACCAGAAGAAGGAATAATTTACCAACAGTTATATTATGATCATCTGCCTATACCATATAATATTGAAATAACAAAAGAATACGTACAGTTAGAACCTAAAGAGAACACTTTAGGGGAAAGGATAAGAGTCTTAAGAGCATATCTGATGAGAAAATGCGAAGAATATCGATTACAACAAAAGATTAAAAAAGATAAGAAAATAGGATTAAGAGAAATCTGTGGATTCACAGAAAGAAAAGCATAAAAAACATAAAAAATATAGGAATAAATATGAAAAGGATTACAAATATAAAAAAGAGAATAAAAATTACTATAAATCTTATAAAAGAAAAAGATTTAGAAGATATAAGAATAATCCTGAAACTAGAAAAAGATTTAGTAATAAAAGAAAATTTAAAAGAAATAGAAATTTGAATCCTATAGAACCGAATAAAACTAAAGATGAAAAAGTAAAAGAATGTACATGTTGGAATTGTAACGAGAAAGGACACTACGCCAACAAGTGCCCGAAGCTAAAGAAAAAAGGAATAAAGTATATAAATACCGAACAGTTTATAATGAGTTTAAAACTGATTAAAGAAAAGAATAATAATTGGTATGATTATGAAGATTTTTATATTAGCGAAACTGATAAAGAATCAGAAAGAATAAGTTATATTAACCAATATTCTAGTGAAAGTAGTTCTGAATAAAATAAACTCACTAGAAAGAAAAAAGATTAAACTTATAAGGGAAAAAGAATATCAGATATAAAAATACAGAATACAACTGCTTTTAAGAATAATGGTAGCAATCCATATAGAAGCCGATGTAGAATACAAGCCGAATAAAATGATAAAACAAAAGATATTTATCGATAGCGGAGCAGATATATGTCTAGCCAGGAAAAATGTTTTAGAAACTCATAAATGGAAAAGATCCAGAATACATAGAGCAAAGGTGTCAGGATTCAATGAGCAAACAAGGGAATTAGACATTATCGCCGAAAATGTAAGAATTATACTAGGAAAAACTGCCTTCAGATTACCAATAGTATACCAACTGAATAACATGAAGCAACATGTCTTATTGGGAAACAATTTCCTAGATTATTTTAAAACCCAAGTGATAAATAAAAACACTTTCAGTCTACAATCTCCTTGTAATAAATGGATAATACTGAAAAGAATATTACCAGTAAATACCTTAAGATTATGTGCTATAAAGGTAGAAAGGAATAATAATTTAGACTTATTAAAAGAAAAATATCTTGATAAGTTAAAAAGCAACTTTGGAGAAAACCCAATGCAACTTTGGGAAAAAGAAAAAATTTACGGAGAAATAAAATTAATAGATCCTAATGATACTGTTAGGACAAAGCCTATAAGATATAGCCCAACAGACCAAAAGGAATTTGAAATCCAGATTAAAGAATTATTAGAAATGAAGATTATCAGAGAAAGCAAAAGCCCACATAGTAGCCCAGCCTTTTTGGTAAGGAAACATAATGAACAAAAGCGAGGAAAAGCTAGAATGGTAATTGATTACAGAGAATTGAATAAAAAGACAATTTTTGATGGTTATTTTCTACCCTATTAAAGGAACCTCATCAACAGATTAGGGAATAAAAAATGGTTTAGTAAGTTCAACTGTAAAAGCGGATTCTGGCAGATAAAATTAACCAACGAATCAAAAGCTTTAACAGCATTTAGTGCACCTCAGGGACACTATGAATGGAACGTACTGCCCATGGGATTAAAAAATGCACCACAGATATTTCAGAGAAGAATGGACCAAGTATTAAGAAAATTGGTGACTTCGATAATATATGTGGATGATATCTTGATTCTGATGATAATCTGGAAGAACACATTGAACATATAGAACAGTTCATTAATACGATAAAGCAACACGGAATACTGCTATCTGAAAAGAAATCCGAAATATTCAAAAATAGTATTGAATTTTTAGGATACATCGTAGATAGCGAAGGAATACAGTTACAAGAACATGTGGTAACAAAGATTAAAAATTTCAAAGATAAGCTAGAGAATAAAAGAGAAGTGCAGCAATTCTTAGGAGTCATAAATTATGCCTCAGACCATATAAAAGACTTACCATACCTAAGAAAAACACTTCAAGATCTGATTAAAAAAGATGTGACCTTTGAATGGAAAAAAGAGCATACCGAAGCAATCAACCAGATTAAAGAAAAGGTAAAATCTTTACCAAAACACAGAATACCAACAGATCAAGAGCAGTTAGAGCTCTTTACAGATGCTAGCGACATAGGATGGGGAGCAGTCCTAATAGCATATGATAAAGATGATGTTGATAAAGAAAATAAGCTAATCTGCGGATATGGGGGTGGAACCTGGAAACCCAACAAAAAGAATTATCATATCAACGAAAAAGAATTATTGGCAGTAAAATTTAGAATCAAAAGATTTCACTATCATTTGCTATCAGTAAAGTTTATTGTTAGAACAGATAATACTCAGGTAAAGGCTTTTATCACAAACAGAATAGACCCTTTACCAGAACTGAATAACAGAAGAAAATGGCAATCATTTTTTTATTGCTATGATTTTATTGTGAAGAATATATCTGGGACTAAGAATATTTTAGCTGATTTTCTTAGCAGGTATCACAGTGATGGCTAGCCAAGACTATGGAATATGGATTAACAGTTTTATGATTAACCCTGTTATTTTATGCAGTACTAAGAAGGAATCCCAAGACTAACAGCAAAGGCAATATGAAAACTCATCCTTCGTTTAACCAGATTAGAAGACTAAATGGAGACAAACTACAGTATACAATAGAAAAGAATATCCTTTTGAATAAACTGAGCCTAGCCTGGAAAGAACTTTCCTATTACGATGAGATGAAACCCTCTGAAATATTAGATGACCATGGTAGTATCATAGTCAGACAAGTAATAGTGAACAAGATGGTTGGCATTTACAGGACTATCGAATACATAAAATATTTATTAGACCAAAAGAATACCAACATTAAGGTTGTGGATTATCTATTAAGAAGTTACTCAGATCACTACTAACATGAATAAAGAAAAAGAATCTGAAACATGCTTCCTGATCCTTTTGAATAAGGAGGGAAAAAATGATACTTTTTATCCTGATCCTTTTGAATAAGGTGGGAAAAATGATTTTGAATAAAATCCTGATCCTTTTGAGTAAGGAGGAAAAACTGATTACTTTTGCAGGTACAATGTAGAGGCCTACGAAGGAGGCCTTACGACCTAAAAGGATTATGGCTTAACAGCCCAAAAGAGGCTTAACAGCCCAAAAGATTATCAAAGGTATTATGTAGATTCATCTACTTAAAACCTAAAAGAGGCTTATGGCCCAAACAGATTATGGCCCAACGTAGTGTTTTATACTACAGTAAAGCCCAAAAGAATATCAGTCAGGGAATGTAGTTTACTGCATAACCCATAAAAGAGGTCCTACGGACCCAAAAAGATTATGGCCCAAAACCGATTAAGTGCCTCACGGCCCAAAAGATTATTATATCAGGGAGCGTATAGTTTTACTATGTGTAGCCCATAAAAAAGATCCCATGGATCCAAGAAGATTAATTACTGATAACTCAGAAAAGAGGTTATAACAGACCCAAAAGATTATGGCCCAACATAGTTTAAACTATGGTAAAGCCCAAACGAAAAGAGATCCTATGGATCCAAAAAAGATTACAAACCCGGTAACACGGAAAAGAGGTCTTTCTGACCCAAAAGAATATGACCCAATGTAGTTTAAACTACAGAAAGCCCAGACAAAAGAAGCCTTAGCGCTCAAAACTGATTATGACCTTACAACCCAAAAGAATAATTAAAATAATTATCTAAAAAAGATTATCGATGATATCGTTCCTATTCTATAGGAGTATCATCCAAAAAAAAGGATTGTCAAGAATAAAATTGATTATCACAACAGGTTACTAACGGACACCGGAAAGCGAAAGCGGCCGATAAACCCGATGTGAAAATGACATTCTAACGAAAGTCATTGAAGATTATGACAATTTGAACTACTCGTGGGATAACAACAAATAAACAAGACAATTTGGAAGAATAGCCGTATAACACCAAAACAGCTTTATGAAAAGTAGAAGACAAGGAACTATTGCCTTTACGACTTTTTGGAAAGCAGAAGAGAAGACGACAAAACAACTTTGCGGAAAGTAGCAGACAAGGCACTGTACCCACTGTAGCCTTTATGACTTTTTGGAAAAGTAGTTTGTCTAGGACTATTTGAGTACTGTTTACTTTACGACTTTTTAAAAGTAATACTGTTTACTTTAAAAAAGTAAGGAATAGTGAATAGCCGAGGTTATCTATATAAGGAGCCTCTTGTCAAGACGAAGGAGGATTCGATCTTCATTGAAGAAAATATACAACTCAATCTTTGAAAACACTCTCAATGTTCAACTAACAAACTTCAGTCTATAATCCGAAATCATCCAAGAACATCATACGACTAATCGAATATCATCCAAGAACATCATACGACTAATCGAATATCATCCAAGAACACCATAAGATTAATCGAATATCAACCAAGAGTATCATAAGAACAAAGATTAAATACTTTGAGAACTCATGATTAGAACCATACTGGTAGGAGCACAACACCGGCAGGAAGACGATCGGAGGATACCCGTAATAAGAACCTCCCCTGGAGCCTATGACGTGCGTAAAACCCGCAGTCAGGTGGACATAGGGTGGCAATTCCGTGGGTTGGGTTGAGGACTTTAACTCGGTGATCCGATTATCTGCTGAAAGGTATGTGCTTAAACCATGTGTTTCTAATTATGATTTCGATAAGTATATTATCTTGTTGTTATGCTGCTTAGACGTTGATATTAGATTATGATTATACTGTTCCGACGTTGATATAGATTATACTGTTGATGTTTGAAGGTTTGATAAAGGATTATAGACTTGATTATTAAAAATGAAATTGAACTAAGAATACCCTTAAGAATACCTACCCGATTACATGCTTATTATTTGATTAACTTTGAAAAAAGTTTGATTAACTCTGAAAACAGAATAAGATTACCATCTAGATTCCGACCTCTAGGGGTTATAGATGAAGAAAAGATCTGCAGGACGTCAGTCCGTAATTGGCAGCAGGGTTATTTTGGTACTGGGTATGTAGGGTTGAGACGAAGGAACATTTTGTTACTGGGGTATAAATGAAAATGTATTCTGGTACTGGGGTATAGGGGGGTTGAGTCGTAGAGGTTAGAAATGGGTAACTCTTCTATGAAGCAATCGAAACCCCTTGTAGTTGTGGTAGTAGCGACTGTCTTACTTGATTTTGAGAGCTAATCATCATGTTGGAATGGATTTGAGATTGAGAATTGCTAATACCTGTATTCAAGGGTGTGCTGGGAATTGGAGGAACCATGAATGATTCTCCAATGATTAAGGGTGGGTTTGATGGTGAGTACAACTCTCCTTCACTGATATCTAGTTCCTTATCTCTTTCCGGCCTCCTTCCATTAGAGATAGCATCGCGAAGCTCCCTCAAAGCTTGTTCCTGATGTTTGCGATTTTGTTCTTGCTTCTCTTCGAGTCTCTCATGATTGATGGAGAAGCTCGCCATGTTCTCTGCCATTTTTTGTAGCAGAGCCATCATCTCAGTCGAGTTTGTAGCAATGAAATCCCACAAAGCCAAAAGCTTGCTCTGATACCACTGATGCAATATGAAAGGAAAAAGATGTAATAGTAAAATCTACAGCTAAGGAAGAAGAAAATACAAAATTAGGTTAATTCTCATTGATGAATTCTGAGCTCCAAAGGAGCATATATATGCTTACAACTAATAATAGGACAAAAGACAATAAGACAAAAGATAATAACTTTGCTACCACTCTAGCTAGATTACAAGTAGAGGACCTAAATAGAAAGTTTTAAATACTAAAAGGAACTCATCTCTATATTGGGACCAAATTGTAGATTGTATAAACTTATTCTATTCGTATCATGAAAGTAAATGATAAATCCATAAACAACAATCTATATCAGAAAATACAAGATAATTGCTTAATAACGACCATGAAAATCAGTAGGAAATAAAATTAAACTCAAACATTTAACATACTACCAGATTAGAGAATTTTTGTAACTTTCATTTTATATTCAATCCTCACTATCATGTTACAAATATTTTGAAAAGAACTATCGTGAATTCTTCTTCATGTGTATACTTTTTAAACATCCCAGATTAAAACTATTTCTTTCAGCAGTACGATATAGCAAAGCAAGCTTTACACCCAAACTGAGCGCCTCTCTGTATTCCAGTTAAAGTTCTGTCAACTTTTAAGTACGGGAAAATAGGAGTGATATCATATGTGAATCAAATTTGTAATAGTAACTCAGTACAAGGTAACAAATAACTAACATTTTATCAAGGAAAACACATTTTTTACCGTTATCTTCCATCATTCTTAAAGAAAGGAGCCCTGGAGTAACTAGTAAAGTTATGCCATATGACCAGGAAATCACACATTCAAGTCGTGAAAACATCATCCTCTTGAATAAATGCGGGGTAAACTGCGTGCAATAGACCCTTGTGCTCCGTCCCTTTTTCGGACCCGCGCTTAGTGCACCGGCATGCAATAGACCCTTGTGGTCCGTCCCTTTTTCGGACCCGCGCTTAGTGCACCGGCATGTCCTTTCTTAATCAGCTTGTAAACTTTATTCCCTAGTAAAGGCAGTTTCGTTCTTTGCCATCTTCAATTTTCTCTCCCACCCAACAATTAACCAGACAAGCATGAAAATATACATCATATACACGGTATACTCTCCTGTGTATACCGTGTATATCACGGAAACCCAAGGCAATTGCGAGACCGTGATATACACAGAATACACACCGTGCATATGACATTTTTGATAATAGGTTTTGTATATAATTAGCATTGTACACTTACCATAATTATAGACTTATTGTACAAATAGAATAGGGTTTTGGGAGTAGAATAGGAATAGAATTTTCCATATTATGGAAATTGTAAATTTGTATATATACTCATTCATTAATGAAAATAATCAAGCGATTATTTCTTTCATGGTATCAGAAGTCTAGGTTTCACATACCTCCTTCCCCAAAGCTTCCGCTTGTCACGGTTTTTCTCGAGTTCCGAGCCCTTCCTCGATTTCCGTGCCGAGTTCTTCCTCCTCTCTACCCAAATTTTCTTCCAAATCCCTTAAATCACCTATTGTTCTTTCGTTATGTCTACGTCAAAGAACATATTTCATCATGCCCTTGCTATTTCTAACATCAAGAACCACATCCTTATTGTTCTTGAGATGGAAAACGTCCAATATGCGACGTGGGCGGAGTTGTTCAAAATTCACGTCATCTCACATCAAGTTCTCCATCACATAATTCCTCCCGCTACCCCTACTCCCGCGGAGAATCCTCAGTTATGGATTACTCTTGATGCTACTGTCCTTCAGTGGATTTATTCCACTATTTCTACCGATCTTTTATAGACGATTATTGAGCCGAACACTACGGCTATGGCTACATGGAATAGATTGCGTGATATATTCCAGGATAACCAACATTCATCCGTTGTCACCCTTGAGCAAGGAATTTTCTCAAGTCCGCATGGACGATTTCACGAATGTTTCAGCTTATTATAACGTCTCAAGGAGTTGGCGGACCAACTCAGTAACGTCGGAGCTCCTGTTACCAATAATCGTCTTGTTCTACAAATGGTTACAGGCCTATAATGGCGTTGGGACTCTCCTCCGTCAAAGTAATCCACTTTCACCTTTTTATCAAGCCCGTTCAATGCTCGCTAGCCGGCTTGGCAAAAAACGCGGCTACCGACGCGAGTCCGGTGATGATGACGTCATCCGATAATTCTCAAAGTTTTGTTGATAATTCGGACCAAAACCGTACTCACAGTGGAGGCAAGAAGAATCAAAAAAATAATGGCAAAAATCGCGGTGGCAATCGTGGTAGTACCGGCGGTGGTGGGGGAGGCCAAAACAGTGGCGGCGGGCCTCGGCACGGTGGCAGTGGGCCGCAGCCCAACTGGTCCTAACCATGGGCCCCCTGGCAGTGGGGCTGGCCAATGGGCAGTGGCCCAACAACCCCTATTTTCCAGCTTCAGCGTATCCCGGGCAATAGGCCTCTCAGCAACCCTTCAGGCCCAATTCATCACAGTCCAGTGTGGCCTGGACAGCAAGGTGGCCTGCTTGGGCCTCGGCCCCCGCAGGCTTACCATGCTACGGGCCCTAATCCGATCCCGACTCTGACAAATATTGAGGTCGCCATGCATATACTAGGATTATATCCTCCAGACGCGAATTGGTACATGGACACCGGCGCCAGTTCTCACATCACGTCCGACCAAGGTACTCTCTCGTCTTATTCCAATTTGAGCATAAATCGTGGCATAATTATTGGTAATGGCAACTCAATTCCAATTTGTGGTTACGGTCATACAACTTTGTCTCCCCCATCCACCTCTTGTCTTGAAAAATGACTTTCATGCCCCTAACTTAATTAAAAATTTGGTGTTTGTCCGTAAATTCACCACTGATAATTGAGTTTCTGTTGATTTTGATCCATTTGAGTTTTCTGTGAAGGATTTCAAGACGGGGATCCCTCTCATGAGATGTGATAGTAGGGGAGATCATTATCATATCACACCCGCATCCAGTCTCTCGAGTCAAGTCTTGCCATCTACTTTTGCAGCTCTAGCTCCTTCCTTGTGGCATGCACGTTTGGATCACCCTGGGTCATCCATTATTTCTTCCTTACATAAAAATAATTTTATTTCTCGTAAGGGTACGCGTAGTACTCCAATTTGTCAATCCTGTCATTTAGGAAAACATGTTAGATTACCATTTGTAGCCTCTACTTCTCGTACTTCAATGTCATTTGATATTATTCATAGCGATTTATGGACATCTCCCGTTTTAAGTTTTGTGGGCCATCGTTATTATGTTCTATTTTTGAATGATTATTCTAATTTTTTATGAACCTTTCCGTTAGCGAAAAAATCACAAGTTTTTTTCACATTCTTAAAATTTAGAGCATTCATCCGTACCCAATTCGATCGGGAAATAAAAAATATTCAATATGATAATGGCAAAGAATATGATAATGGGTTGTTTCGAGATTTTTGTGATACTAATGGTACCGTTTTTCGTTTCTCTTGCCCTCATACATCCTCACAAAATGGGAAAGCCGAACGAAAAATTCATACCATTAATAATATTGTCCGAACTTTATTGGTCCATGCTTCCGTACCCCCCTTTCTTTTGGCATCATGCTCTACAAATGGCTACTTATCTTCTTAACATACTTCCTACCAAAGGTTTGACATATTCATCCCCTCTTCAAATCCTATATAATAAGACTCATTCGTATTCACATTTTAGGGTCTTTGGATGCTTATGTTATCCACTATTTCCGTCAACTACAATTAACAAACTTCAAGACCGTTCTACCCCTTGTGTGTTTTTGGGTTATCCATCTAATCATTGTGGTTACAAATGTTTTGATTTATCGTCTAATAAAATCATAATTAGTCGTCATGTTATTTTTTATGAAACGCAATATCCATCTGCTACAATCAGTAGTCCCGGACCTAGTTCGTATAATTTTTTAGATGACGATGTCTCCCCATATTTTCCACCATTTATCGGACTTGTCCCGCACCCAAAATCCGCCAGCGGGCCCACTGCCCGCTGCACCTCCAGTTTTGCTCAGTAGGCCAGTCAATCCCATCTCGGGTCTAGCAACTGGGCCGAATATCTAGCCCAGTTCTGCCCCTGCTTCTGTTTTAGGTTCTGATCTAGCTTCCCGTGTTGGGCTAGCAGGCCCATTGCTGGCTAGCCAGTCTGTCCCTCATCCGAATATTTCCCAAAATTCACTCAATTCTCCCCCGAGTCACAGACCGGTCATTCGTAGTCAACGGGATATTTTTAAACCAAAGAGACATTTTAATCTAAATTCTAATGTTCTTAAATTTTCCCTACCACGTAATCTAGTGTCTGCGTTAAATGACCCGGATTGGAAATTGTCTATGAACGACGAATATGATGCTCTTATTGCAAATAAGACGTGGGAGTTGGTGCCCCGTCCTTCTGGTGTTAATATTATTCGGTCTATGTAGATGATGGTAAAACTCAACAGGTTGGCGTGGATTGTAGCCAAACATTTAGTTCGGTGGTCAAACCGGCTACCATTCGCACTGTTCTCAATTTGGCTCTTTCAAAGGTATGGCCCAGTCATAAGTTAGACGTGAAGAATGTTTTCTTACATGGTGATCTTAAGGAGACTGTTTACATGCCTCAGCCCTTGGGTTTTCGAGACCCCAATTATCCTCATCATGTCTGTCTATTGAAGAAGTCCTTGTATGGGCTTAAGCAAACCCCACGGGCTTGGTATAAGAGGTTTGCAGACTATGTTTCGTCTATTGAGTTTACTCACAGCAGGTCTGATAATTCGTTATTCATATATCGTTGTGGTACTTCCCTGGCTTATATTCTATTATATGTGGATGATATTATCATGATTGCATCTTCTGATGTTTTGCGCAAGTCTATCATGACAATGCTTAGTTCTGAGTTTGCTATGAAATACTTAGGGCCCTTGAGTTACTTTTTGGGGATTGCTGTCACTCGTCATGCAAGTGGGTTATTCTTATCATAACGGAAGTATGCCGCTGAGATCATTGAGCACGCTGGTATGTCCTCATGAAAGTCTATTTCCACTCCAGTTGATACCAAGAACAAGCTAGGTGCTGCAGCTGGCTCACCTTACGAGGATTCCACTCACTATCGCAGTCTTGCTGGAGCTCTTCAGTATATTTTATGAGACCGGATATTACGTATGTCGTACATCATGTGTGTCTGTTTATGCATGATCCTAGGATGGAGCACATGAATGCGCTCAAACGCATTATCAGATATATCCAAGGAACACTTGACTATGACTTGCATCTATATCCATCGTCAGCCTCTACACTTTTCTCGTATACCGATGCTGATTGGGATGGATGTCCGGACACTAGACGCTCTACGTCTGGATATTGTATGTTTCTTGTCGATAACTTAGTCTCATGGTGTGCCAAACGACATGCGATGTTATCCCGCTCCAGTGCCGAGGCCAAGTATCGAAGAGTAGCCAATGTTGTTTCTGAATCATGTTGGTTATGTAATCTTCTCTTAGAGCTTCACTTTCCCATTCAAAAAGTTATCTTGGTATATTGTGATAATATTAGTGTCGCATATCTTTCTGGGAATCCGGTTCAACACCAGTGCACTAAACATATTGAGATGGATATCCATTTTGTTTGCAAAATGATAGCTCGTGGACAAGTACGCGTCTTACATGTCCCTTCCATGTATCAGATTGCAAACATCTTTACTAAATGTCTTTCCTCGATCCTATTTGAAGATTTTAGGGGCAGTCTCAGCATACGAAGACTGCCCGATATGACTGCGGGAGTGTGAAAATATACATCATATACACGGTATACTCTTCTGTGTATAACGTGTTTATCACGGAAACCCAAGGCAATTGGGAGACCGTGATATACACGATATACACACTGTGTATATGACATTTTTGTATATAATTAACATTGTACACTTACCATAATTATAGACTTATTGTATAAATAGAATAGGGTTTTGGAAGTAGAATAGGAATAGAATTTTTCATATTATGAAAATTGTAAATTGTATATATACTCATTCATTAATGAAAATAACCAAGGAATTATTTTTTTCAAAGCAGATGAAACTTCTAAACCACTGTGTGTGGAAAACATATATAGAGAATAAAAAAGTGTATCTAAAAAAAGACCATCTACCTGAGGCACCCCAAATTTTATGTATAGATAAAATTGGTAATTTAGAAAAGCAATAGTACCTTTTTGTTTTTCTTGGAAGAAGTGATAGCAGAATTGGCGGTATTGATTCGACGGCGAGAGAAAGTTAGAACGAACGAAGAGGGATGAGAGGAGGAAGAAGAAGAGTGAAGTGGCAAGGCTACGTTGGTTCTACTTCGAAGAGGGACGAGATGGTCATTGCTGGAGCATCCAAGTGTAATGGAAATGCGAAGAGTTGTGGAAGCAGACGACACTCTCTTCTTCAATTCCAGGCCTATCTCAATCCTATTGGAAGGGTTTAGTAACATATTGGAGTTAAACCGTCAAAACACGTATCACATTTTTTTATTCTTAATCACCAAATTTTCTAGTTAAACTATCACTAATTAATTAGAAAAAATACTTAAATATCATTTATTCACTTTTTCTACCTGATAGTTGAATAGAAAAAGTGAACAAATGATAGTTTAAGTGTGTTTTACTAGTTTAGATAGAAAAATTGAACACATGATAGTTTAGTAGAAAACTAAAAAAAGAGTAATAATACTTGAGTTGTGTTTTTTACCTTTATCCAATATATAGTATCATTCGTCCCAATTTATATAGTGTAGTTTGACTGAATACAGAATTTAAGAAATAAAAAAATACTTTTGAATCTTTTGATCTAAAACAAGTCAAAGATATTTATATCGTTATATATCATCTCGTTAAGCATAAAATATAAAGTTTAAAATTAAATTATTATCAAATAAAAAAAATATATCATTTTTTGGGACTGACTAAAAAAAATGTGTCATATAAATTGCCCACAAATACTACTTACTCCATTTGAAAGGGACCTTTTTCGTTTTCTTATCTCTTTTTTCTTCTTCTTGTAACTAGTTTAGACTTTAGACTTTAGTGTACATGTCTTGCATCTGAATTTTGTGTCTATAAAAAATAAACTCAACATAACTATTTATAATTATGTTAATTAATCTAAACATTAAAGATAA
Organism: Anisodus acutangulus; assembly: GCA_029783415.1. Classification (NCBI taxonomy): domain Eukaryota; kingdom Viridiplantae; phylum Streptophyta; class Magnoliopsida; order Solanales; family Solanaceae; genus Anisodus; species Anisodus acutangulus. The sequence goes on along the minus strand of CM056505.1, from coordinate 28,035,747 downwards.
TTATTTTAGTGTATGCACTTTGCGAGTGTACCTATTCAATGAATATATAATTAATAAATTAAATAAAACTATTAACTAATGTGTTTAAATTATAAAGTAAAAGTTACAAAACATCAATTCTTAAAAATTATTAACGTTAATCACATTTATCTGAGTGAAACAAAAGAAATATTACCATACATAAACTCTAAAAAATATATTGCAAATACTGATAGGATAAATTCTAAAATAAAATATTGATGAAAATCATAAATCCAAACAACATATACATTTAACCCCGTTTTTATTAACTCGTAGCTTCTTTTTTTCCCGAGTTTCACAAGAATGCCACAATCAATTTGAATACCAATAGATATTGTTAGTTATTTACCAGGATTATTATAAGTGGACACAACTCTAATTAAATTAAAAGTTTACTATATACTAAAATATAATATTAGTACGATTACAATAAGATAATCTTAATTATTTACCCCGCCTACTAATTATATCAAGCGTTTCAAACAAACTCCTTTATTAATTCTGATTAATGAACTATTTTGTCATTCATATATAAAAGAGTTCTAACTTTGATTTATATTTAAGCTTCTCACTATCTCTCAACCAATCATGGATCTCTGTTTTCTTTTTGTATATCTTTTTGACTAAGGATTCTACGCATAATACTCTCAGGGCTCATTTAGTATGAAGGATAAGGGATAATTAACCCATGATTAAATTTGAGATGTGTTTATCACATATTTGGTTGGAATAAAATTATTATATAACTAATCTCGGAATTAGTCATCTTGGAATTGTATTGTTATTTTATCCATATGGAAGGATGAAATAACTAATCTCAAAATAACTTATCTTAGAATTGTTGGGATTCTATGGTACTTTATAGAGCAGTACGGGAAGTAATAACTATTACAAATGTTCGAAAGGATAAATAAATGGTCAATCTTCAAAACTGTCGCATGTGTGTTGTGTCTTGAATCTTGATCACCTTGCAAAGCCAATGTTGAGAAGCTACTTGCCAAAGTTTGTTGTGTCTTGAATCTTGATAACCTGAAATCAAGAAACAACTAAATCTGGATGGTTACAACGTTGTGTGTTGAGTCGAGGATAGCCCTCTATCCTTAAGACAAGATTGCCCCGTATATATGCTTTTACGTTAGCGGGCAATAGTCTCCCAAGATAAAACAACACTTTAATCTCAACACGACAAAGCCAATGGGTTGAGCACATCAAGAAAACAAATATGACTCGACTTGCTGAAGATATGGAATAGGAAGGAAGAGTTTCTCTCTACTCTTCTCTTTTGTCTCTGTGTATATAGTGTGTCTCTGTAGTGTATATCTTGTGTATACGTGAGGGTTTGGTCACTGTTTTTCAGTCGAAAATTGCACTGATTTTCGCTGAATATCACTAACTGTTTTGTGCTATTTTGTGGCTGTTTTTCGGGCCTATTACTTGTTGTTTTTCATCTCTGTTTGCTGCCTGTTTCTCACTGTATTTTCGTCTATTTTCTCCCACTTAATTGAGCCAAAGAAGGCTCAATATATAGCAAGGAGAAGGGGTTGTCTAACTGCCAAAATATGGCTGTTAATGGCCATTAAGAGAATGGGTTGTTAATGGAGGAGTTAATCAGCCAAGTAATGACTGATTAATGCCTCAAAAAATAGTCCCAGCGATAGGCTTTCTGCCTTCCGTCACCTTTCCAGAACTTTGGGGACCAAACTGTAAATTTTGAAACTTCAGGGACAAAACTGTACATATGAAAGAATTCTGGTCTAAACTGTACATCTGGCAGAGTTCTCTGGTCCAAAAATATAATATCAGAAAGCCCAAAGCCCGTGACCCTTGACCCGTGACCCATGACCGGACGGGCGGCGGCGGCGCGCGTGTGGGCTTAGCCTTGAACCCAAGCACATCTAGGTCTTCCCTCCTTTAAACACATGGGATACCCCTTGGGGATCCAAACCCTTTACCACATTAGAGACTTATATAGAGAGCAATTCTTCATATTCCCACCGATGTGGTAGATTTGTCCCACACCACATTTTCATGTCTCAAACACCTTACTTCGTGGACCAATATCTCTTTCATTTCTCAATGAAATTAGACGATTCTTGGCCATACGATCATCTACTCACTTCGTAGATCATGCATATGCGAAGAGACAAGGTCTCCAATATGCGGAACACTAGTGTTTAATTCATCAAAGATGGGTGGACGCATCTCCCCGCCAAAGGCTAATTTCCAACAAGAATTAATTATCGTGTGATAACTTATTTCTAACCAAACGACCCCTTAAAAAAATTGTATAGGTATCAAAAGTCAAATCATATTTCTCTCATTTAAAAAAAATGAGTATCTTCAGACCTGACTTGTATGCATGATTTAAAGTGTTGGTCTACAAAGATCCATAAATATATGGCTTAAGAAAAGAAAAAAAGGGCACAAAGGTCTAACAATACCAAACTACAATCTATGCAAATTACATTATCCGATCCAAAGTGCGACTTCTTTAGCAAAATCCTTTACGAACACTAATCCTTTGATGACAAAGTTAGTGTTGAAAATTGTAAACTTTTAGTTGAAATATATGTACTTCAATTAGAAATCTTTTGAGGTATAAAATCGAAACATATTAGAAGAAAAAAACTTCCTGTAGGTCTTTCAAATGAATATGGTGTTGTTTTGACGAAGAATGTTTTATTTATAAACTGAAAGGATCTCTACAATCTCCACCATTCTCTTTATTCTCTCTTGTTTCTCTTATTATGAAAATAACTAGCCACAATCATATTTATAATAGTAAAAAATCTACTTTAAGTCAACTCAAAACAGAAAAATATATTCCTATATTAATTCTAACTATAAATACTATTTAAGCATGAATTAAAATATTAAATCCTAACCAACTTTGATTTTCTATAATTTTAAATTATTTTTTCAACATTCTCCCGTAATTCAAAATTGTATATCTAATTTTTGATGCACTTGTCACCATCTTCCAATTGTTGAAGCACTTGTTTTCAATCCATCAATTATTGAAGCACTTTCTCTGCAACCTTCACAATCGTTGGAGCACTTTCTCTGCAACATTTCAATTTGTCGATTCTCTTAATGGTGTGAGGCCTTTTGGCAAAATCGTGCGAGCTTGGCCCAAAGCAGATAATATCAGACCATGTAATAGTGTCTTGGGGCTATTTTGACCCAACAACTGATATCACAGCCAATGTTTCGCGAGGCGAGTATGAATATGGCGTGAGGGTGTGGCTTTAAGAGTGCCTTTGCCCGTAGTCTCGTGGTCCATTGTGCTACCTTTACCCGGTGCAGTACGTTACCCGAGATTGAAGACACTTATACAACAAAGTAGCAGCCGACTTTAGTTGCCATAAATACTCGAAGAGTGATGTGGGTGACACACAATTAATCTCCATATTAGCCCATTAAAATGGTGATGGGTTGTGGAACTTAGTTCGATGGGGAGATTGTTGGGGTGTGCGAACAAAGTCTCACATCAAAAGTTGAAAGGAAAAAGAACCTACATATAGTGTGTAAATTCTCTTAATGGTGTGAGACCTTTTGGGAAAACCATGCGGGTTTGGCCCAAAGCTGACAATATCACACCATATAAGAGCCTCTTGAGGCTATTTTGGCCGAACATGTTTTAATGTCTAATTTGTTCTTTTTCAAAAACTAAAAGTATTCTCACCGCAACCTATTGTATATTAATAGTACTACATACCTTCGTTAACCAACTTTCTAAGACCTTACTTCATGAGTAATATGCATGGTCATGCTAAGAAGTCAGATTCATAGTTCTACCAACCGTATCAATTATATTAAAACATGGATCCTCAAATAAAGTCATTACATCATCATTGTCACACCCCAACCTAGGTGAGGTGGACAGACACCTAGTGCCTCACTTACGAGAGCGACTTATCATGTAAGACAAATAACTTACTGTATCCGAAACATTTGCAAACAGAAAATTCCAAACATATGTATACTCATTGTTGACACCTAATTTTTACCATTCAATAATTTTATTTAATCATTTAGGATTTTTGAGTCACAAACGGAGTGAAATATATCTTTTACAAGATGATATTAATTTTATGAAATTATTTTGGAACCATTTTGCATTTCATTTGACAAAAAAACATCCAATATATGTATCATATATCATATATTATTTTTATATTATTTTGACCATTAATTGTGATTTTTTCAAAATTAAAGTAAAGATAATTGTGTAATTAATCGATTAAACTCAATATTTAAAAATGATTAATATTTTATTCCATCAAAGTTGAAAAATTGTCTAATTCAATAGGACAAGTAAAATTACATCTTAATTTCAAATCATCCTATTTCAAATTAAAATGATTTAAATGTGTCAATTTCAAAATAGTATCAAATTTGGGCTTAAATTAAAGCATTTGACTTGATTTTGGCCATAATTGGAATTATTTATTCATTGTTTTTAATTTAAAAAATGACCACATTTGCAAAATGTGGACTTCATAATTTATTCTTGTCTAAAACTAATTTTGGGCCTTTTTATTTTCTTTTAAAATGGCCGGGTACGATCCAATTGAACCGCGACCCGACTCATATCCCCTTTAATACGCATACACCCCAATCCCTTTCCCCCTTTTCTATTTTACAACGAGAACAAGCCCTAATGCCTTCTCCTCTCTTATTCGATGCCCAGAAATGGAAATTGTCTGCGTACAATTTGCTTTATGCAAACTTGCTCGTCCAAAACGGGCAAGAACATTAATTGAACTTACCCCCACACCACCATACGACCACCAGTTGCGCAGGTAAGTGTCTAAACCCTTTATGTTTTGCTTTATCTGATCGTGTTTAATGGTTTTTGTCCGTTTTGATTTAAAACACCGATTTCTCATTGGTTGAGAACTTTTTGAGAGGGAAATTTCCTCCCACATTAGTTCTCCTACACCGATTTCAATCGGGTCTGCTAGAGTTTCACAAACTCTATAAATTGACCCCTCTTTTTCATTACAAAGGGTCCGAAGTTTGAATATGAGGCTTTTGCTTTTGCTAAGAGCCATTTTCAAGTTAAAATCTGACTAATTTGAGTTTAATTGGGATTCAAACCCTTCGGTGGAACCGTACCTAATATAATTATTCCTCACAATTCTAAAACCCTTTTTCTTTTCGTGTGTTCGAGTGGATTGGAGGTGGAGTGAAGGAATCAAGCCCTGACTTCGATCCTAGGCTGCCACTAAGAAAGGTAACCCCATTTTCTTTAAAGTTTTCTCATTAGTTTAGATAGTTTTAGCCAAATTATATGATTTTTAGCATGGTTATGTGTTAAGAACATGTTTTAAGTGAATTCATATATGTTTATGATCAGTAGATCACTTAGCTAAGTGTGAAATGGCCTGAAACTAGCTTAGGAGGCATATTTAGATAGTAATATTCTTGTTTAAACTAATTTTATAAATGATTAAATATGTTTAGGTTTGGTTTAGGCTTAATGAGGATTTAAAATGAGGCTAGGATGCCATTGTGGTTTGTTTATTATGATTAGTCTAGTTTATAGTGTGCCCTCCTCATGCTTACCTCAGTTAAAGATAGTCGAGTATAAGATTGATAGGTATGTTGGCAATTATCTTAGAACTTTTCATGTTGTAGTCACTGATATGAAATAGTGTAGACTAGGTGTGGCCTCCAATGGGTTATTTGATTTGAATTGAGTATATGATGCCTTGTTGTTTGCTGTCAAACTGTTGGTTGCACTTAGACATGTATGCTGGTAGGTAAGCTGCTTAGTTTAGGTAAAAAGAACTCAAAATGTTCATTTTTTTAGTCTAGGACAATGAACTATTTGTGATATATCTGTAGATAGCATAAGCTCATAACTGTTCAACTTAAGTATAAAAAAGTCATACAAAGACTGTAGTTCATGTGTTAGTTGACTTTTGAGAATTTAAGTTGATTTAAGACTAACTTAAGCTTCATCTGGACTTGTTAGCATATGTTCAACTTGTTTAAACTTATTTTGTGTTTTGCATGTTGGCTCATGATAATATATCTTGAACATGATCCTTAATAATATGTTTAGCTTCAATATGTGATATTATGATGATCATGTGCATGTTGTAACCTATGTGGAGGGGGGAGTCTAGTTTGGTAATTGCTAACTTCCTAGTTGATGACTTCCCATCATGTCCATGTGTGTTTGTTTCTCACCTAGGTTATGTATGCTTACCTTGATACTATATGTGGTTTTGTCATGTCTTTGTTGACTGGGAATCAGAGTCTTGGTACCATGACCTATTAAGAAAATGCTTTCAGTTAAAAAGGGGTAAAACCTGATATGAGAGCTGCATTTTGTTTTGATGTCTTGTGTAACTTGCCTATTTGTGCTTTGTGTCCATTCTTGCAAATCTGAGTTTGGTTTATGTCTGATATAGTTATTGAGGTCAGTCTAGTTTGGCTACATGGATTTTGTAACTCATGTGCATTTGTTTGTTGTTACTGTTACCCTCAAAGCTTCACCTTTGTGTCATTCCAAATCATTTACTGCAAGCATGTTAAATCTACCCATCTTGAGGCCCTGTCTATGAGTATTTTATGCCATGTATGCTAATCTAATGTCACATGTCATTATGTCCTGCCTTCATTCATAAATGTTTGAAATCTATTAAATGCCTTACTGCACATGTTAGCCTAAATGGATACACACAAAACACCTCTAAATCTTGTATGAGTCTGTGATTGCCCATTAAGGATGAATAACTAGTAGCTTCAACATGAATGCTCTGCATGTCTGCTGAAACTTCCTTTGCCTATGTGAATCTTATTCATGCTTAAAACTACATGTTAGAATGACATTAGTTCACAGTCCTGCTTTGACTCTATATATGTCAACTGAGAGTCTGCTTGAGTAGCATGTCTATGCTATATTTCAAATTCAAAGAAAACTAGGAATTAGAGTATATGTTTTATATCTACATGCTTATATGCTAAGTGAATCCTTGTCCAATACCTCTGTTTTTCATGATTAGATCATTAAGCTTGAGTATCTAATTAAAAAGAGACTTTGGACCTGTTTCATACCCCATAGTGCTTGAAATTTATTTGGCTAGTCCATGTTAGAATAGTCCCATGTCAACTTAATAAATGCATGTCTACCTGCTGGTATTTGTATTGGGGTGCTGTGGTATGTACTTGTTTAATTGAGAAGTGAGCTGCACCATTATCTATTTAGATCAGAGATAAACATGCCTAAGTTACTCTATCTTAAATTTCAAGTCATGCAATATCTGAAAAATTCTAAGTTGTCAACATGTTTGTAGTTTTTAGATTAAGTATTGCTTAGGTTTGGTCCTGTTGTTTACTGCTAGTACTGTGTCCCTGTTCAATCATGTTAGCATTGCCAAGAATACTTGGTTTGAGCTGAAATGATTTGTCCATTGCCTAAGTTTGAGCATATGTAGCATGAATCTATAACCTGAATAAATTTAGCATAATAGGTCATGAAAATTGACTGGTTAATCCTTTATTCCGGTTAATGAGTTAATTTATATTATTGTGTGATAATAAGCATGATTGATCTATTTAAGTTTGAAATCATAAAGAGCATGAGTTAGTTAAAAATCTGTGATATACATGAGGTATACCCCATCTATCTGCCTTTATTTTGCATTTTGTGTTTACCCTTTAAGGTGTATGTCTGATATGCGCTATGATATACAACATGTATACCAAATATACCTAGTATATGAGGTATACAAGTTAAGTATATCGTGAGTGTATCTCAACAGGTATTCACATATTTTAAATGTTTGGGTCTGGGCTATATGTTTCTCTCTTTCTTATTGAGCATGTCTTCTGATTAACTAAACTGGGCTGTGTTGATTTTTCTTATGATTGTGCATGTCTGAACTGGGCTCAGCCTAACTATTGCTACTATATTGAATATTTTATGTAATAGGCTTGTTCTGTTATACATTACTTTTAGACCATGAGTACATCTCTTTATGTGCTTCATTTTTATTTTATTTCTCATCTTTCAACAACAACAACATACCTAGTGAAATCTCACAATGTTAGGTCTGGGGAGGGTAGAGTGTACACAGACCTTACCTCTATCTTGGTAGGTAGAGCGATTATTTTCGAGAGACCCTCGGCTCAAGACAAAGCACAAGCCCAGACAAAGTAAGACACACAAAGTGCGTAAGTCATGACAACGAATTCTGAAAAAAAAAGAAGCAAAAAGAAGCACTAGCTAATGCAAGAAAATAAGACAAACAAAATACACATAGCAGTAGAAATCAAACGACAAGGGACTATAAGGCAATATGATAGGCTAAACGAGCCTACAATAATAATACTACAACTACTAGTTTGTATGCATAGGTAGGACTACATTGGACTACCTACTATCCTTCTACCCTAATACGTGTCCTCCATAACCTCCTATCTAAGGTCATGTCCTCATAGAGTTGCACTTGCGCCATATCCTGTCTAATCACCTCTCCCCAATACTTCCTCGGCCTACCTCTACCCCTCATGCACCCGTCCATAGCAAACATTTCACACCTCCGCACTGGGGCATTTGTGTCTCTCCTCTGCACGTGCCCGAATCATCTCAACCTAGCTTCTCGCATTTTATCCTCCACTGAGGCCACTCCCACTCTTTCCCTGATATCATTATTTCTAATTCTATCCCTCATTGTATGTCCACACATCCATCTTAGCATCCTCATCTCCGTAACTTTCATCTTTTGGGTGTGCGAAATCTTGACCGACCAACACTCCGCCCCATACAACATGGTCGATCTAACCACCCCTATAGAACTTGCCTTTAAGTTTTGGTAGCACCTTTTTATCTCACAATACTCCAGATGCGAGCCTCCATTTCATCCACCCTGACCCAATATGATGTGTGACATCATCATCAATCTCTCCATTCCCTTGGATAATAGACCTGAGGTACTTGAAGCTCCCTTTATTTGGAATGACCTGGGTACCAAGCCTCACCTCCACGCCTGTCTTAAGGTTGCTCCCGTCATTGAACTTGCACTCTAAGTATTATGTCTTTGTCCTACTCAGCCTGACCCTTTAGACTCTAGAATTTGTACCTCCAGCTTAACATTCACTCTACTGCAAGTCCCATCAATCAGGACTATATCGTCTGTGAATAACATACACTATGGCATCTCCTCTTGGATTTGTCGCGTCAGTCCATCCATCACCAAGGCAAATAGGAATGTGCAAAGAGTTGATCCCTGGTGTAGCCCCATCATCAATGGAAGTGCTCCAAGTCTCCTCCTACTATCCATACCCTGATCTTGGCACCATCATACATATCCTTGATTTCCCTAGTGTATGCCACAGGTACACCTCTAACCTCCAAACATCTCCATAGAATCTCCCTAGCGACTTTGTCGTATGCCTTCTCGAGGTCGATAAAAACCATATGTAAGTCTCTCTTCCTCTCCTTATACTGCTCCACCAACCTCTTAATTGAATATTATTTCTAAGTTATTTGTATTCATATTAGATAAGTCTAGATGCCTTCTAACTTATATTTTTATTTTCCTTTTGCCATATTCTTCTCCTCATTCCATGTGCATTGGGACCGACCCTTTTGGTCCTCCACATTTCTTCAGCCAATTGGGTCAAAGGCCCAACGAATCCATTTCTCTCGAGTTCAATCTCGTAGATGCGTATTGAAGGCCCAGCTATGGGTGAAACTAATCAACTAGTGGGCTTCGGTAGGCCTACCCGCTTGAACTCATCTCTTTCCATTTCAATATGTGTATATTATACAAATACTTGTATAAATATGTACTTTGATAACTTATTGGAATTGATTATGGTTATAACCTATGATAGGCAAACCGATACATACATTGTTTATATTAGAGTTTCTATAAAATGGATTTCAAAAAAAGATTGAAAACGACTTGTACATTTTTAGAAGAAATTGGGTAATTTTGAAAGCAAATTCGGACTGATTTCGAAACCTAAGATAATTGGGTAACATTTCAGATAAAATGGGTCGGTGGACATAATTATTGGGCCGATTTAATATAGAATGTTGTTTTTTTGAAAGAAATGGGCTGAAAAATTTAGTCTAAAAAACGAGTCCCAAGAGTTGATAAAAATGGGTTAAGATTGCAAAACATCTTTGGACTCCTTTTGGGCCAGACCTAGTCAAATTAATTTCCAAAAAACCCAAAACTTTAAAGACTTGAGTTGAGGCAATGGGTTTGGAGATATAAGATATTAAGTTGATCTTCACATAGCATTAAAAGAAAAAAACTTGCATTTTTTTCAAAAGCCTATAAACATGTCATTTCAAACAGAAATGCACTCCTTTTGTTTGAAAACGATTAAGTATAAGGAATATTTGACAACCCATTGGACTAGAAATAGTAGAGTTCTACTCAAATTAATTTTTGAGTGTACTTTTTGTCTGAAATGGATTGACGAAATTGCCCATATAGGAACCATTTTAGGCGGAATTTAACTCATTGGTTTTTCAAAAGCTTTTACGAGTTTGAAATAAAATGAATGACATGTTAATGATTTTTGCGGAAAATAAACATTTTAAAGCAATTTATAACAACAAAAAGGCTATGGAATACGAAGGTCAACCGTATTCTACGGATCCTTAATACCAGGGTGTCTAACACCTTCCCCGGGGATCACCATAACCCTTACCTCGACTCTGATTTAAAAAGGATTATTCTCAGATTTTTTGAATAAAATCTTTTTAACTTGATTTTCCTAATTTACCTATAAATTAGGTGGAAACTCTAAAACTAATTATTCAAATTAGAGAACCAACAACCTCCTAGTAGCTTTTATGCCTCGCGTAAAAGTGAATTGTAACAGATGACGACTCCTCTAGAGATAAACCTAGGTTCTAACCATAAGGATTCCAATATAACACGTTTTAAATGTTATGAATTGCTTATGTGTTTATTTCTCACAAAATATAACTGTCATTCATGTATTTCATTATTTTGCCAAATAGCACACACACACACACACACTTGCATCAGCACACAAAACAATTATGCGGTTTCATAATCGTCCTCCAGTAAAAAGCCAAATTACTTCTTCGGAACACGTTAAAGATGGAGTTGGTTCGCAGTCATCCAATAGTTGACAACGGTTCACCCTGAGTAGTCAGCTCGGGTCCCCTAGTCATTCGAAAAACCACTCTAGTTTGCTTAGGATAAAGTGAAGCCAAATACCTATTGAACTAGCACATGCTTACCTATATGAGTTTGGATATTTTAGACGTATCTGGACCCATTAGGCTAATTACCTCGTATCTCAACGGTCTATGGAAACATGATTGTACCTTATGTGATGAATTGTTGCCCTTTGGAGGGAAAAATTAACCGTGTTCTGTTTTGTAATTGCATACCATCCTGAAGTTCGATATGGTTTTGGAAGCACCCGAATTGCTGAGATTTTGGTGGTCGTGACTAGATGCCCCACAACAAAGAGAAGTTATGAACTATCTAGGATACATACCCTCACTAGTGATCATGAAAGGGAATAGGGAACTATTAGAAGTCCTTACCGGATATTGAGAATGTGATAGAATGGTGTTTAGGTTCGGAGATTTGAGATGACCCTAACTTTAGAGGAGATTCGGGATTGCATATATAGTAATGTGACTTGTATGAGAAGTAGGAAGAAATCCGATCATAACCTTTTAGTACCTCATAGGCTCACTTCCGATGAGATAATGAAGCTTTTATCCCTAGCCAGAGCCAATTGGATATTCGGTCCAACCTTATCCTTTAGGGATCTTTACAACCGCTTTGGGTCCAAAAGAGTGTACCTAAAATACTTCGTTAAGTTTCGGTCTTACGCCGATTGGGAGGCCACCTTACCCCTAGACTTTGCCATATGCCTACTAGAAACCATGGTCTTTCCCAAAGATCGACACCTTGCCATAGATACTTGTGCCATTTACTTCACTGATGCTATCTTTCATGGCATAACCTCAAATGGAGAGACCAAATACTTCGACCTGTTCCTTGTCATCCTAGCCGACATATACCGAGCTTTAGGTCAATGCTGAAACCTACATAGGTATTTCCAAGAATGTAACATGCTACTGCAATGGTGGATTATCAAACACCTCAACAAATTTGAGGGTCCCTCGTACCTAGACCCATATTATAGAAAGGATAACCTCCAAGCCAATTGTCCAAATTTCAGAAACCAAACCAAAGAGGGGTGAGCCTTCATATTTTCGAGACTCCGAGAAGATAACATACAATGGAAGTTTCCTAATTTCATATCCGAGACTATTGTGGTTAGAGGTAGAAAATGTCCTTTCTTTCCACTTATGGGAATACGGGGAATCCGCCCATATGCACCTATTAGGGTCCTAAGATAGTTTGGTAGGAGACAAGTGATACCCTAAGTAGGAAACATGGAGAGTATGTGGTCGACTACGAAGAAGATAGGATCAAAGGGGTTGCCGACATAATCCAAGAGTGGATTGGTCGAGTGAGATGGGGTCTGAGACTCTAGTCGAAGATAGGTTCCATTCAGGTTGTGACGAAGACTACGTTGATTGGTTGAGAGAGCATTTGCAAGGTACCCTCACTTTGAGAGCCAACAACTATCAGTGTAGCCATGATAGGGATTCAAAAGCTGATATCATGGCACGCCGTATCCAAAGACGGGCCGATGACCAAGATACTAGGTACTTAGAGAAGATGGAGCATGATCAATCTATCATAGCTAGTTTAACTGAAGAGTTAGACTTCACTCATGAGTAATTAAAGGATCTTGATGCTAGGATGAGGAGAGCAATGAACGAGACTGCACCTATGACCTTCACAGAGAAAGGCTTCACAAAGAAAGGGTTCTGGGTAGATCAGTTGCTGATGTCTACTCACATCTAGATTCAGATCGCCCTTCGAAGGGCCAAGAGAGCTCAGACAGACAGAGCTTCATCATCCGCCACTGGAGGCGACCTCTACTGATATTTTATTTACTGCTTTATCAATGTTTGTAACCCCACTGGGGAAAACTTCATTATTAATGAAATATAATTATGGGTGCAATGGTTTAAACCAACATTTGGCACAATTATATTTCAAACTATTAGAAAACATAGAAAACTTTGGTGCAAAAAGGTTTAGGAATGCAAATATCACAATTGCTAATTATATAATTATGTGATATAATTGCTTATATGCTTTCATGTGTTCCGTTCGAATTCTTGGTTGGTTCCACATTCCGAACACCAACCCAAAAGAAAAACAAAAGAAAAATACCAAAACTAAACTAAATTTGCACCTCCTTAAAGGATTATTTGCTACCAATGTATGCCTAAGATAGACAAAGTGCCACATCACCGGTTGTTAATTTGATTAGCGATGAGGAAATCAAAGAGTCGCTTCAGATAAAGATTCACAAATTAGAGAGGAAGATTGACTTGACTAAATCCAAATGAAATAGGTCGATCAAATTCTGGACTTTGTAGGAAATCTTCCAGAAGAGACTACCAAGCGAAAACACCACTACCAAGACCTCCCAGACGAGGTAAAAAAGGGTTAATAACTACATCCCACTATTCAAGACACATAAGCGGGAGTCTAAGGTGCCCGAGGAAGATCTTATGCCATATGTCGGGGAATCAAGTGTTCTACCCGAGAGAGTTACCCCAAATAATGCGAAAGCCGCTAACTACTACAGGATGCCACAAGGGCCATCCTGAACATCATCCCCTATTTGGTGGGCAATATCCCTCAAATCATGCACTTCACCCTTTAGGGTCACACCAAGGCCTGTGCGAAACATTGAAGTGTACGAAGGACGTAAAGCTGACGGAGCATCATGTTTCAGCCACTATGTCCTCCCAACTTGTGCACCCATTTACGCTCACAAGAGGTGCCCTTTCCACAAAAATCAACCTGGCCATACCGCAGATGAGTGTCTGGTCCTCAAGAAAATGATCATAAGGTTGATCGACAACAAGATTATCCGCAACGTGTGGAGACCATATTCTCTACTGGTTCATGACCCTATCATGCCTAGTGAAGGAATCACCATTGACACTCAAGTTTGGCGCTGCAATTTCTTTGTCTTTGAAGACTCATATGCAAGCCTTTTCTCCATACTAGCTAGTAACGACAATATCTGCCCGGTCAAGACTACTTAGAAAACCTCCGCAATTACTTTGGAAAGGAGGAAGATCTGCTTATACCACTCAGGGGCACCGGGACATGACATTGAAGAATGTGAGGTTTTTAAGTTCAAGCTTGAGCATTTGATCAACAATGGTCAGATTTGGGTAGTTCTACCCCGCCTCTACTAAGAAAAGCCACCGGGAGAATGCGGGTCGTAAGGATGACGACCCGCCATGACTTCAGGGATAAGTCATCTTTTGGGTAGATCCAGGCCTCCCTTTCATTTTAATCAAATGTTATCTCTTCCCCTTATTTTGTAAAAGAAACTACGTCCGACCTGATGTCCCAAGGGGGATACGTAGGAAGCCTTATTGGGACTAGTTTGGGAAACGGTTTGGGTAGTATGAAATTAGGGATAATTTATGTATAATCCGAACTACGGAATGGCCTGATTTCCCGCAGAGGGATACATTGGCAGTCTACATATGACTCGACCCCTATATTATATAAATTATAATTCTCCCTATTAGAAGAGGTTGGTCTCAACAACATCATGGTAGAAAATTAACCATAGCATTTCAAACTAAAACCCAAAACTGAAAATGGCCAAAATGACCAAAATATCCCGGAATGAAAAAATCAATCAAGTGTTCGAATCAAACACATGAGTCTATGTGCTTTTATGCAATCTATCTGCGATATCTTGTATTATTATTTTTCACTAACGTTACTAATGTCATTTGCCTTTGAGTTTTTCTTATCTTAAAGATGGGGTTAATTAGTATCGCATTACGCTGACATACGTTACCAGATCTAAAGCTGCAACATCATCCCTTTCTAAACAAAATCAAGCAAACATGACTGGCACTCCGGATGACGGGCGTAACAAAGAAACATTGGTTCTGGAGAACCCTGCACCTTAAGACCTTTAGAACCCATCACATCATGAGAATGTGATTAATCTATTATTTGAAAAGATTCTGAACCTCCAAGAACATGTCACAAAGAATAAAGCAATCAATGCCGTTAGAGAAGCGACCATTGAAATGAGAAGCCTCTGCCGCCTTTTCCATCCATGCGTTCACTGGTATCCGAGCATTTTCTAGCCACTCGAGCTCACAACGAAATTACTCTCATTGGTACCTCATTCCAAACTCCACCACCTGCCAATGTCGCTCACATACTCGAGACTTCTCATTCAGTGCCTTCATATTAGGCACCACTCACTTATACTGATCCTAGCATACACTAAAATACCACTACTCACCCAATGCCCAGAACTACTGGCACTCCAAAAAATTACCAAATATATCCCACAGTGTCTTTCCACACCCCAATCACTCCCATTGACTCCTCACCTAAACTCAATCATTACGCGGACATAAAAAAGGTGTGAAGATCCAAACAAGATAGGGAGATAAGGAGATATAACAGAAGATGGTAGATCTGCTCGAGAAGTCCAACAGAGGCTCTCAGAAGGCGACATGCCTAAGCTATGATGATCTTTGCATGCATTTGGTCATAGACTTTCCAGATGGCTTCAAAGTGCCGAAGTTCAAACTATTTAACGAGAATTGGAACCCCAAGCTCATTTTAGAGGATACTGCAACCAACTAGTCGGAGTGAAAAGAAACTAAGCTTTAATTATGAGGCTATTCAGCCGAAGCCTCACTAGAGAAGCCTATGAATGGTTCACAGCCCAGGACATACACTGTTGGGACACATGGGAAGACATGTCGGATGCTTTAATGGAAAGATTCTGGTTTAACATAAAGACCGTGCCTAATCGTTACTACCTAGAAAAGGTCAAGCAAACGTCCATGGATAACTACCGTGAGTACGCGAGTTGATGGAGTGCCAAAGCCGCCCGAGTGCAACCGCCGATGAGCGAGAAAGAATTGGTCTTCCTGTTCATCCAATCACAAGAATCAGACTTTTATGACCGCATGCTATCCTTGGTTGGGAAACCATTCTTCGAGTTAGTAAAAGTGGGAGAAGCCATAGAAGACAACCTCAAATTGGGAAGAAATGTCAGTATAACCAACAAGGCTGACCAATAGAGCGCCACCGGGGCTATAAGGAAGAAAAACGAGGACGTGGAAAATATCTCCTACTCACCTAGCCCAAGAAACTAAAAGAAAGAAGGATCACAATCTTCTTTCGACATATATCAGTCTCCATCACCAAACAGTTACATATCCTCTCCATACAACCTTGTGCCGATTTTCTATGCATAACCTAACTATCAAGCACTGACCCCTACATACCAAGCTCCACAACCAAACTATCAAACACCAATACCCATTTACCAAGATCCACAACTAAGTTATCAAACACTTGTACCCGTTTACCAAGAGCCTCAGAACTATCAAAATTACCAAAATCTGCCACCTCCGGCTATATATGATTTGCCACATCTGAACTTTGAAAAGAATCCTCCATGGGTGTTTACCCCGCTTCTCAAGACTCTAACCAAGTTGTTCAAAAGAATGAGCACTGCTGGAATCATTCAAGCTATTCCACCAAATCCCACTAACCCTGGTAGACTTTATTATCGAGTTGACTAAACCTATGCATACCAATCCGAAGAAAGCGGGCATAACAAAAAAGATTGTATCAACTTGAAGCATAAGATATAGGATTTGATAGCTAAAAGAGAGATCACGTTACAGACAGCAACACCAAATATGAACACCAATCCTTTGCCCAATCACAATACTAATCACACCTATATGATGAGCAAGAGGAAGACTGGGTTGTCTGCCAACCACTGATTCAGGGCTCTATTGAGAGTTTGGAATGAATAGTAGCCTCTCTCACCCTCCATGAATGGCATAATTTCAAAGTGCTAATACCGACACCAGTCATGGATCAGGTATCACAAGAGGTAGTCTAAGCCCCAAGGAAAGAATTTATTATCCAGGTAGCGGTAGCTCATGGAATGACAAGATTTGGGAGATGCTATACTCCAGAAGAACTGGCACAAGAAGCGCCCCAAAAGAAAGGGAATCAAATAAGTCCTATCACTGAAGGAGAGGCCGAGGAATTTTCCAAAATAATATTACATTTTCAAACACTTAAAGAAGACGACAAACTCGATATTGGTAATGGCACTACTACTGAGTTTATCACAACATAGACATGCTCTGATGAGAGTGTTGGATGAAGCACACGTCCCCGCAGGCACAAGTAGTGAACTCTGACCGAATGGTAGGCCACATCATTGTGGCCCATCAAATTTCCTTCACTCCAGATGAGCCAAAAGAAGAAACAACTCACAACAAAGCTCTTTACATCACTGTCAAATATAGAGACAAAGTCATCGCTTAAGTATTGGTCGACAATAGGGCCGGTCTTAACATATGCATCGAGTCTACACTCAAGCAACTGGGTTATGATATCGGGAAGATACACTAGAGCCATACAAATGTGAGAGCCTTTGATGGAGCTCAACATGATCCTATTATAGAGAGAGACCTCAACATCCAATTATGGCCCGCCGAATTTACTATTAAGTTTCAAGTTATGGCGATAGCCACCAACTATAATTTGTTGATGGGAAGGCCTTGGATCCATATGGCTGACACAGTACCATCTTCACTGCACCAGTCTATGAAATATTTGTGGGAGAACCACGAAGTAGTGATTCATGGAGGGGGATGCATCCATAACTACCCCAATAATTACGTTATAGTGATTGAGAAAGTCTCCAAGGATATGGATTTCTATGTGGTAGAACTAGTGGGGGCCGCCAATAAAGGAGACAATGAGCAGAGTCTTGTGCTACCAGTCTACAAGATGATTGTCACCACCATGCTTAAGAATGGATTTAAACCTGACAAAGGTTTAGGTGGAGATCTACAGGGCATAACAGAACTAATGTTTATTCTGGATAATGGTTTCCATTTTGGCCTTGGGTACGTCCAAAACTCCAAAGAAGCCTCCGAAGTCGATCAGAAGAAAAGGTGCCTTACAAAGTTATGCAAACCATTTCTGAGTTTATACTGGTCTTTACCAGTCAAATTGCCTGTGCACAATGACAAAGATGAAGAAGAATGGTTAGGGATCCTGTTCTAAGAGGAAGATTATGTTGTGATACTAGAAAAATGCCTTTAAGTTCCCACCATCCGCAATTTTGATCCAAGTAAGAAACTGTCCAATTGGACTTTTACCCCGCTCTTGGCTCCTCGATAGAGATGATAAATTTAACTTTCTTTCAAAAATCGGTGAAAGTTGGCTGAGGCCTAAACGTTCACCATTTGCATATTATTTTTCTCATAATGTTTTAAAAATAGAAATGACTTAATGTTGATATGAGTCAGGACCACATTTTGTATTTCTTTTATCAAATTAATGAAAGCCTCAATTTATGTGGAAAAAATAGTCGTTTCATTTTGATTATATGTTTTTATACACTAACCATGCCTTATCTTGTTTTTTAGTAATAATAATAAAAAATCATAATGTCATGACATGTCGCGAGACGAGTGAGTCAAGTGATACAAAAGTGGAAGAATGTGAGGAATACAATGAGGAGATCGAGTTAACTGAGGATCACATCGATGAAGAAGATCAATATGAGAACTTGCAGAAGACTAATTTGGATGAGACCGAACTAATCAACTTCGAGGATGAGGAAACAATCAAGAAAACTAGGATAAGCGCGCACTTGGAAGATCCTCAGAAAGAGGACTTGATAAATCTGCTAGGAGAGTACGTTGACATATTTGCATGGTCATACGCGGACATATCCGGGTTGAGCACAAATATAGTGACCCACAAGCTGCCCATCAATGAGGGTTTCACCCCAATTAAGCAGAAAATCTAACAGTTCAAGCCAGATCTGAGAATTAGGATCAAAGAGGAAGTAAAAAAATAGATCAAGTCGGGAGTAATGGAAGTAACCTCGTATCCTACATGGCTGGCCAACATTGTGCATGTATTGAAGAAAGATGGAAAATTTAGATTTGCATGGACTACCGTGACCTCAACAGAGCTTGTCCCAAAGATAATTTTCCACTTCCGAACATTCAAATACTCTTCGGCAACTGTGCGAAGCATGAATTACAGTCATTCATGGATTGTTTCGCTGGTTACCATCAAATTCTGATGAGCGAGGAAGACACACATAAGATAGCTTTCATCACCCCATGGGGAGTATACCACTATCGTGTAATGTTGTTCGACCTCAAGAATGTCAGAACAACTTACATGAGAGAAATGACCATCATTTTCCATGACATGATGAATAAAGATATAGATGTCTACATGGATGATGTCATAATCAAGTCACGAGAAAGCTTAGATCACATCATGCACTTGCGAAAATTCTTCGACAGACTTCAAAAGTTTAATCTGAAGCTGAACCCGACCAAATGCGCATTTGGAGTGCCTGCCGAAAAATTATTGGGATCCATAGTCAGATGTAGGGGTATTAAACTAGATCCTATAAAGATCAGCGACATTTAAGAATTGCCACCGACAGAGACCAAGAAAGACGTCATGAGTTTTCTGGGAAGGTTAATCTATATTGGACGCTTTATAGCGCAGTCTATGATAATTGTGGAGCCTATCCTTAAGCTACTAAAAAAGAGTGCACCCACCAAATGGACAGACGAATGTCAGCAAACCTTTAATACTATTAAGATATATATCTCAAATCCGCCAGTCTTGGTCCTTCCTAGATCGGGTTGTCCATTGTTGTTGTATCTATAAGTATCGGATAATGCTTTTAGATGCATTGTTGTGCAACACGACGAAACTGGAAAGAAAGAGCGAGCCATGTACTATCTCATTTAGAAACTCATCGCCAGCGAGTCTAGGTACACCTTGGTAGAGAACACATGTTGTGCCTTGACATGGGTAGCCTAAAAGCTAAGACATTACTTGTTGTCTTACACTACCCACCTCATCTCCAAAATGGATCATTTGAAGTACATTTTTTGCCAGCCCATGCCTATATAGACAAGTGGCAAATGCTTCTAAGTGAATTTGATATCACGTACATGGTCCATAAAGCTGTTAAGGGACATGAATTGGCTGACTTGCTAGTAGAAAGTCTGATTGACAAAGAGTTTGAACCACTAAGGACTTATTTCCGGGACGAGGAAGCTCTAATGATAGAATGAGATACATTCTAAATGATAGAAGTTCTAATGGTGCAATTAATTATGAGAGTTTAGGAATCAGAGTAGTTCTAGTCTTAGCAGGTCAACACTACCCGATGGCGGCAAATCTCAACTTTTGATGTACCAATAACATGACAGAATACAAATCCTGCATTCTAGGTCTTTGCATGGCTCTTGATATGGATATTTAAGAATTGCGGGTGATAAGAGACTCAATTATGTTAATCCATCAAGTTTAAGGATAGTGGGCTACCAAGAATGAAAAGATCATACCATATGTAAACCTTGCACAAACGTTGTGCAAGAAGTTCAGAAAGATAGACTTTCAGCACACACCGAGAGCTCAAAACAAATTCATCGATGCTTTTACAACCATAACATCCATGATACAACATCCGTAAGGTAGTCACAATTATCATTTAGAGATCAGTATCAAGGAAAAATATGCTTACTATTCCCACATGGAAGCGGAACCGGGTGATAAACCTTGGTACGCCGATATAAGCACATATCTGGAAAAGGGATAGTATCCCGAAAACATCATAAGTAACCAGAATAAAACCATTAGGAGAAACTAATAGTTTCTTCTTTAACAAATGATTACTCTATAGGAGGGCATCCTATCTAGGGCTACTCAGATGTATCAATGCCACAGAGGCTACAAAATTGTTAGAGGAGGTACACACTAAGACTTGTGGTCTACATATGAATGGGTTCGTCTTAGCTAATAAGATCCTAAGGGCAGGCTATTATTGGATGACCATGTAAATCGACTGCTATAAATTTATGCAAAGATGCCATCAGTGCTAGATCCAAAGAGATCTAATTAGGGTCCCACAAGTGAACTCAATGTCATGAGCTCACCATGGCCATTTGTAGCTTAGGGCATGGATGTCATCGGGCCTATAGAGTTAGCCGCATGCAACATGCATCGCTTTATCCAGGTCGCCATAGAGTATTTCCAAGTGGGTTGAAGCTATTTTTCACAAGTCGGTGACAAAGAATGTGGTAGCAGACTTCGTGCAAAACAACATCATTAGCCGATTCGGCATCCCATAGTCGATCATAATTGACAATGGAGCAAATCTAAATAGTCATATGAAGAAGTATATTTATGAACAATTCCATATAACTCATCGAAATTATACCGCCTATAAGCCGAACGGAGCCGTAGAGGCACCCAACAGGAACATCAAGAGGATACTGAGGAAGATGATAGACAATTATAAGTGTTGGCATGAACAACTACCCTATGCATTGCTAGGATATCGAATAACAACTCGGACCTCAACAGAAGCAACTCCATAATTACTTGTCTACGACATTGAAGTAGTGATACCGGTCTAGGTAGAGATACCTTCATTCAAAATCATACAAGAATCAGAGTTGGACAATGCAGAGTGGGTATGGAAAAGATATGAGCAACTGTCTCTAATTAACGAGGAAATGATGGTCACCGTATGTCACAGTCAACTGTATCAGTACAAAATGGCACGCTCCTTCAACAAATAGGCCAGAGCCAGAATCTTTCAGATTGGATAATTAGTACTCAAACGTGTGTTCCCGCACCAAGATATTTACAAAGGAAAGTTCGCACGCAATTGGAAAAGGCCCTACATGGTTCACAAAGTATTATTAGGAGGAGATGTAATCTTAGAAGTTATGGACAACCAAGAATGACCCAAAGTAATTAACTCAGATGCAATTAAGAGATACTATGCATGAAGGCACACTCTTTCAACTTGTAATTGCATTTCTTTTGCTTGTAATCACTACACAAGACCTATCTCTTACGGCAGAGATACGTAGAAAAATCCTCATCCGATTTGGTCTTCTTCTTATATAATAAAAAAACCAAATGACATTTTCTTGTAATATGAACTACGCGATGACTTGATTTCCCGAGGTAGGATACGTAGGCAGTCCATTTAGGACTCGGTCATATTATTATAAAAATCAACAATCTTTGTTCTGAACAATGTTCGACCTGATTCCTGCTTTGACATGATATGTAGGACTCCTTGAGCTCGGTCACACCAAACAAAAAAACCAAAGAAATCCCTAGGAAGCCTCTGAGATATGAAGATCTCAAGATCACCTAAAAGAATCTCTAGATCCCCAAACTTGCAAATGGGGCAGAATGTTTGAGAGGAAACAAACATGGCACAAGAGTTAATCAATCTTAAAATTTCAACTAGGGCAGAATTTTGGAGAGTTCCTAAAAAATTCCTTCACTGTAATTCAGCACGAGAGTTCACCGCAAGACAACCTTCAAACTGGGGCAATATTTTCGAGGGGGTCTCAAATATTTTACAAGGATAAACAAGGAATGTGCCCCGGAGTGCGAAGGACGGTCGAAGAACCTCGCTCAAAGCGTATATGTCATGACAATAAGATAATAGCTTTTAGTAAACAAAAATGTCTTTAGTCAAATGTCGTTCAAATTTATGATCAACGTTTTCAATTTTTTTGTGTCATAAGTTAGATTCTTCTCTAGTAATACCAAGCCCAAGAGGTTCAACATCAGAAAATAGAGAAACGACATAGCAGGAGTCGATGGTACGGGTCGACCTTATTAAAACTAGCAATTTTTCTGTGATTGCAGGGTTTTGAAATGTTTTCAGGAGGACTGCAGCCTATTTCCATAACTTGTTTGTTCATGATGAAACATCTATAGCAAAGAAGAAACTACGAATCGGAACATGATACGATACGTCCATAACAACTATAAATGGAGCAAAGCGCCACAAGGGAAGTACAATCTAGCCATGAGAGCTACGAAAAGGAAAACAATGCAACAAAGGTGACACTATCAGGTCATGAGAGCCATAAAAAGAGCAAAGCTCCACAAAGGTGGCACAATTAAGCCATACGAGCCATAAAAAGAGCAAAGCGCCACAAGGGCGGCACAATCCGTCCATGAGAGACATAAAAAGAGCAAATCACCTTAAGGACGGCACAATCCGTCCATAAAAGCCATAAAAGGAGCAAAGCGCCACAAGGACGGCTTAATTCGACTATAAGAGCCATAGAAAAGAACAAAGTGCCATAAATATGGCACGATCTGGCCATGAGAGTCATAAAAGGGAAAAATGACCATCTAATCAAGAGGGTCACAATCGATAAAAGGACAAAATAAAGACGATCAAGCCTCAAGGGCTATATCTATCATAAACTGCATGCCGAAAGGGTCATTCATAAACTGCATGCTGAGAGAGTCATTCATAAACTATATGCCGAGAGGGCCAATCATACAAATTGCATACCGAAAGGGCCATTCATACAAATAAGTATGCTGAGAGGACCTTTCATACAAATTGTATGCCGAAAAGGCCAATTATACAAACAAGCATGTCGAGAGAGCCATTCATACACACTATAAGCTAAGAGGGCCATTCATTTAAACAAGCATGTCGAGAGGGCCATTCATACAAATTGTATGCCGAGAGGTCCATTCATACAACCAAGTATGCCGAGAGGTCCATTCATACAACCAAGCATGCCAAGAGGGCCATTCATACAAACAAGCATACAGAGAGGGTCATTCATACAAACAAGCATGCCGAGAGGGTTATTCATACAAAATCCATATTGAGAGGGCCATTCATACAAACAAGCACACTGAGAGGGTCATTCATACAAACTGCATACCGAAAAGGCCATTCATACACACTGTAAGCCGAGAGGGCCATTCATTTTAAAAAGCATGTCGAGAGGGCCATTTACTCATATTTAATTGTGATGAAGAATATTTATGCAAATCAACTAAGTCATATGAGCTAGACGGTGTCGGAGGAGGCATCCACTCAAATAAATAACAGAGTCATAGGATCCAGACAGTGTTGGAGGAGGCATCCGTTCAGACAAGTGCATTCATACAAATCATACGAGTCAGACGTTGTCGGAGGAGGCATCCGTTCAAACAAACTCAACCAGGAAAATAATATGAGCCAAGCAGTGTCGGAGGTGTCACCCGCTCAAAATAGCCACCCAAGAGGGAACAACAAACAAAATTGTGCATGTGTGGAAAAACAAAATAATCAAACACATCAATATCCCAGCAAACAAAAACCGATCAGAAGCTACCGGATGAGGAAAGCAAGCAGACTAGATTCAGGCGCATGCGGAGCAAACATGAAACTTTTTCTTGGGCAGCCGATCGAAATAGTGTGCAACGAGAATCAAGCTCTCCAGACTTGGGCTTGAAGATCACTCTACACCACACTCAATCACAAGGGAAATTTTTAGTTTTTGAGACCCCAAAACCTATCGGACATATATCGAAAAGGTTTTCCAAGACCGGTAAATGCATTCTCGCATAAGGATACCCTTTTCAACCTATTGAGTTGAACTACAGGTGACTTGATTCCCGAAAACTGGGGATATATAGGCTAACTCAATACTCGAGGATCAGTCACAATCCAACTAAATCGCCTTGAGACCTTTTAGTCTTGGAATTGGCTTTATTTGTATTACTTTCTAGAAGTCTAATTGAGTCAAATTACAAGTGGCCAAAATTCTCATACAACTTGAGATATGTAGGAAATCCAGAGATCAGGGTCCGGACATAATTTTAAATTTTTTTTGCATAAAAGCGAGAAGTATTTTTTGACAGTCGGCTAAAAACTAGGCCTGTCAATTTTGATGCTCAGGGATGGTCTTTCCACCTCGAACAATGAAGGGGAAGTTGTTGACACCTAGTTTTTATCCTCCAATAATTTCATTTAATCATTCAGGATTCCCGAGTCACAAACAGAGTGTAATATATCTTTCACAAAATGAAAATGATTTTATGAAATTATTCCGGAAGTATTTTCTCATTTTATTTGACAAAAAATCATCCAATATATTTATCATATATATCATATATTATTTTAATATTATTTTGATCATTAACTATAATTTTTTCAAAATTAAAGTAAAAATAATTGTGTTTAATTTCTTAAACTCAATATGTAAAAATGATCAATATTTTATTCCGTCAAAGTTGGGAAAACTGTCTAATTAAATAGGACAAGAAAAATTACATCTCAATTTCAAACCATCCTATTTCAAATTAAAATGATTTAAATGTGTCAATTTCAAAATAGTATCGAATTTGGGCTTATATTAAAGCATTTGACTTGATTTTGGCCATAATTGGAATTATTTGTTCATTTTTTAATTTTGCCACATTTGCAAAATTTGGCCATTATCATTTATTATTGTCTAAAACTGATTTTGGTCCTTTTTATTTTCTTTTATGTCACAGCCCAACCTTGGAGGTGTGGCAAACTTGGTATCAGAGAAGGTCAGTTCCAAATAGTCTAGAAAGCCGTCTAATAAAGTCTTGTTTATGGATGTGTTGTGCACCACATTTATAAATAGGAGGCTATGCGGCATTTTTAGGATTTGGTTACCCTTCTTTCTTATTCTAATTCGTGCCACAGAGCTGAGTATTGAGAACTCAATTTAACCTTGTACCGGTGACGAGTAATGAGAGATTCCTACCAAGATAAGTATGCACCAGATGTGCAAATATTGTGCTAAAGTTTCAAGGTATGAGCTTGAGCAATTGCCTAACCAGTTTGTAAATAAGGTAATAAAGGCTTAAATAGGTAAATTATGATCTTCATAATGCAAAAAAGAGTAAAGAGAAAGAGCTACAAAGTTTCTAGATGCAGAAGATTGTAAAGAGATTGATGTTCAAATGGAATAATGTAAGTATTGATATCTCATCTCTAGCGGTGGTAGAAATTTAGTGAGAATACCTACTTCAGCTTATGATTTACTAACGTCAATAGACGTAGTTTTTGCAAGAAGTGAGGATGAAAACACGAGGATGATACAAATATAAATGGGACATTTTAGTAACTATGAGAAATAACTGAGAGTCATAGGATAAAGTATGCTAATGCGACAAGTTCATAGCCAAATAAAGCAGAAGGCAATAGCAAATAAGAGTTGGGTTGTAATGAGGAAAGTGTTACGAAGCTAAGTCTTTACCGAGGTTGGAAATTGACAAACATCAACAGATAATGTCAATCAAATGATTTTGTCCCCGCATCATGATATATCAATATTGGGAAGTACTCTAAGGTAAGTCAAATACGAGTCAGAGATGTGAGGGATTGTTATAAAAGAATATATTGTGAAACCATGAGGTAATAAATTATGAAGTAAGAACATGAAATGCAAGAAAGCAACCTTTACAGGTTACCAAGAAAGAAGCCCTTTAAGGTTAACATCTTGATTTGAGAATAAAAAGGTTATCAAGATCGAGTGTGCTAGTTCTAAACACGTGACATTTTATCGAGGTGGATAAATCAGTACTTTCTAGTATAAGGGAATGGTACTTAGGTGAGTTGTAAGTTATTAGAAGATTGTCGAATTGTGAAAGATATTGAAACGACAACATAGAAGAGATAACATGAAAGAATGAGGGGGACACAAAGTCTATATACCCTCACTTATTTTGGATTTTAGGTATTGAGGGTGGCACATATGAGACAGACACAACTCAAAATATCGAGGTTCCATGTTTGAGGTGAGTTATGGCTTACTATATGACTTTGTGGATGAATGTACGGTCATGTGAGGCTAATGTTATGATATATGTTGTATTATGTGGCCTTGAGAGGCAATATCTGTGTTTTCTAGTTGTGTGGCAAATTGAGGTAGTCATATTTACAGAGGAGACTCTGGCAATATTTTTCAAGTCTCTAAGAGTTAACATTTGAGGACGAATGTTTTAAAAGGGGGAAGGATGTTACACCCCATACTTTGTACTTCATCGTTGTAGTAGTTATTTGACGTTGGCTCGTTGAGGGGGAGATTTCCCCCCAAGAATTAATAAAGGTTTATTGAATTGTTATTGATGTTTCAGGAGAGTTTGAGACTAATCAGATCAAAGGAAATAAGTTTCGATAAAAAATCAATAAATAGGATTTTTGTAGAGCATTATGTGGACCGCATAATAGGTATGTAGGCCGTAATGTGAAGCACAAAATTGGATCAGAGAATTAGAATTTTCTGGGCAATTCTGCGACCCATTCTGCAGTCACAGAGGAGGTTCTACGGATTGTAGGCGTAGAACGGGCCACAGAATTGAGGCGGTGGGTGACCTTTTGAGCTATTTAAATGGTGCCTTAATCCTTTCTCTTTATTTCTTGACCAAACCAGAAACTAGATACCCCAAAAAGCTTCCTAAACATATCTTCATGGTCTCCAAAAAAATCCTAAGTCAAATAACCTATGCCTTCATCAAAAGTGTGGTAGATGATGAGAATATCACTTGGTTGGTGTTGTGTTATTGTTATGTGTTGTTCTAGCTAAATGAGGTTATTATTAGAGTTGCTACTGATTGTTGAGGTAAGTTTAACCCCTTTTCATTTGTGTTTAAGTTGATCTTGATGATGGTTGAATTATTGAGATGAAAAGCTACAAGATAGCATTCAAGTTGTGTAAATAGCTTTTGTTGTTCTTGGGGTTGTTTTGAAGGGATGAATATGGCTTCATGAGGATGGAGATTGTAGAGATTAACATGGATATGGTGTTATTGTGATGGTTGTTAAGTTACACCAGGTATTGGAATTGTTGTTGCTATTATGGGTTAAAAGAAAAGAAGGTAAGAATAGAGTTTAACTCTAAATCGAATTTGTCGATTGTCGTATTTGTTGCTAGTTTTGAGAAGTGATTACTATACATTTATTTTGGTGTAGATTAAAGCATCAAATGAGCTGGTATCTTTTTGTTGTTGGAGCCGAGCAACAAGGTATGTTAAGGCTAAACTCTCACTTCTTTTGGCATGCTTGTTGAAATGATGACGTATAACGAAACGTCCGCCAAAGAGAATTCTATTTTGGTCTATAAGAGATATGCTTGTTTCTTTACTCTTAAAAGGTTCCAAAATTTTTATTTGTCCCTTGTCGAGAGTACTTTCTGCACTTTATAACATCTTGACTATATTGATATCTTTTAGCTTCTTCTTGGTCTCACTAAAGCTAGGAATGATGTAAACTGTCTTGGTGATTCGTATGAGAGAATGAAATGGTATGTTATCTCCATAATGTCAGTTGGAAGTGTAACGACCCTCATCTTAGTTAATTATGAGCTCTTATTTATGGTCTCCTATGAGTTATGTATCCATGCTAAAAGGTTCCTTTGGATTCTAGATGAAGTGAGTGTTTGTTGATGATAGTTCCAAAATGCTACTCGGGAGTTTAACGATCTGACTTCACCCTGATGAGTTCACAATGTCTTTTCATGACTTAATGATAGTATGAGTCCGTGTGTGGATCTAATGGTGACATATAAGAGAAGTAATAATGTTATATACATATGTATAATAACTATAAGAGCATGACTATGATATTTCCATTTACCACAGGTTGGGAAGTTATGTATCATTATTTACCACCTGCAGGGCAGACACGTATTTATCACTATGCTACGACCAGTTGGCAGTTAAGCATTTACCACCAGTGGGTAAGTTAGGTATCATTATTTACCACTGGTTGCGCAGACACATATTCACCATCGGCTATGATTGGTTGGACATTTATGTATTTACCACCGGTTGGGCAGTTGTGTATCATTATTTACCATCAGTTTGGCAGCTACCACTCATCAGTTAGGCAGTTGAGCGGTTAGAGTTATAACATCGATGTAGTGGCATAGAATAAGGTTATAAGATAAGTATGATTGCTATGTATATGATGGTCTGCAGTGGCATTCTCAGAGGTTTAAGTTGATTTCTATCCCTCTATTTTATAATTACTTATTATTGTATTTTATTTCCGCCTTACATATTCAGTACATTATCCGTACTGACATCACTTTGTCTGGGAACACTGTATTTCATGTAGTGCAGGTTCAGGTAGGCGAGGAGAGGATCCTTCATTATAGATTGCCTCTAGATATCAGCTTTTGTTAGTGAGCTCCACTTCCTCCTGGAGTATTACAGAGTCAGGGTCATGTTTATATCCTTTTTGGTATTTTGGGTACGTCGGGGGCCCTGTCCCGACTTATGTATTATGTCCATGTTCCCTTTTAGAGGCTTTGTATCCAGTGTTGTATAATTTATTTAGTACGGAATGTTGATAAGAGATCAAGTTGGCCTTATCTGCCTTAGTATGTATATATGCATAGCTTAGGTTCTTTTGTTTGCAGGATATTATGTCATGTTATTTTATAGTTATCATTCTAAGACCTTATCGACCCAGACGATTATATATTCGCATGATGATAGTCAGGTGGTACGCCAGGGCCGTCCGAGCGATGGGTGCTGACCACACTTCCAAGGTTGGGGTGTGATATTTTAAAATGGCCGAATCTGACACAATTAGACCGTGACTCAACCCATTTCCCCTTTAATATGAGTACAACCAAATCCCATTCCCCTTTTCTATTTTCTAATGAAGAACAAGCCCTAAGGCCTTATCCTCTCTCTTTTTCGATGCCCAGAAATGGTAATTGGCAACATACAATTTGCTTTATGCAAACTTGCTCATCCAAAATATGTAGGAGCATTAATTGCTCTTGCCCGCACACCACCATACGACCACTAGTTGCACAGGTAACGGTCAAAACCCTCTGCGTTTTGCTTTATCTAATCGAGTTTAATGGTTTTTGTCCGTTATGATTTCAAAAAATGATTTCTCATTGGTTGAGAACTTTTTGGAAGGGAAAGTTTTCCCCAAATTCGTTCTCCCACACCGATTTTAATCGGGTCTGCTAGGGTTTCACAAACTCTATAAATTGACCTCTCTTTTTCATTACAAAGGGTCTGAAGTTTGAATGTGAGGCTTTTGCTTTTTTTAAGTGCCATTTTCAAGCTAAAATCTAACTAATTTGAGTTTAATTAGGATCCAAGCCTTTCGGTGGAACCTGTTTTAATTGGGATCCAAGCCTTTCCTTTAAAGTTTTCTCATTAATTTAGATAGTTTTAGCCGAATTATATGATTTTTAGCATGCTTATGTATTAAGGAGCCTGTTTTAAGTGAATTTGTATATGTTTATATCAGTAGATCACTTACCTAAGTGTGAAATGGCCTGAAACTAGCTTAGGAGGCATATTTAGAGAATAATATTCTTGTTTAAACTAATTTTATAAATGATTAAATATGTTTAGGTTTGGTTTAGGCTTAATGAGGATTTAAAATGAGGCTAGGATGACATTGTGGTTTGTTTATTATGATTAGTCTAGTTTATAGTGTGCCCTCCTCATGCTTACCTCAGTTAAAGATAACCGAGGATAAGATTGATAGGTATGTTGGCAGTTATCTTAGAACTTTTCATGTTGTAGTCACTGATATGAAGTAGTGTAGACTAGGTGTGGCCTCCAATGGGTTATTTGACTTGAATTGGAGTATATGATGCTTTGTTGTTTGATGTCAAACGGTTGGTTGCACTTAGACATGTATGCTGGTAGGTAAGTTGCTTAGTTTAGGTAAAAAGAACTCAAAATGTTCATTTTTCTGAGTCTAGGACAATGAACTATTTGTGATATATCTATAGATAACATAAGCTCATAACTGTTCAACTTAAGTATAAAAAAGTCTTACAAAGACTGTAGTTCATGTGTTAGCTGACTTTTGAGAATTTAAGTTGATTTAAGACTAACTTAAGCTTCACGTCGACTTGTTAGCATATGTTCAACTTGTTTTAATCTTATTTTTTGTTTTGCATGTTGGCTCATAATAATAGAGCTTAAACATGATCCTTAATAATCTTTTTAGCTTCAATATGTGATCATATGATGATCCTGTGCTTGCCATAATCTAGGTGGAGGGGGGAGTCTAGGTTTGGATTACTAACTTCATAGTTGATGTCTTCCGATCATGTCCATGTGTGTTTGCTTCTTACCTAGGTTATGTACGCTTACCTTGATACTATATGTGGTTTTTTCATATCTTTGTTGACTGGGAATCAGAGTCTTGGTACCATGACTATTCAGAAAATGCTTTCTGTTAAAAGAGGCTTAAACCTGATATGAGAGCTGCATTTTGTTTTGTTGTCATATGTAATTTGCAGATTTGTACTTTGTGTCCATTCTTTCCAATCTGTGTTTGGTTTATGTCTGATATAGTTATTGAGGTTAGTCTAGTTTAGCTACATGGATTTTGTAACTCATGTGCATTTGTTTGTTGTTACTGTTAACCTTAGAGCTTCACCTTTGTGTCATTCCAAATCATGAATTGTTAGCATGTTAGATCTTCCCATATTGAGGCCCTTAATCTAGGATTAAGTTCATAAAATCATTTATATACTGCACTAGGCCATGTCTGTGAGTATTTTATGCCATGTATGCTAATCTAATGTCATATGCCACTATGTCCTGCCTTCATTCATGAATGTTTGAAATCTGTTAAATGCCTTACTACACATGATAGCTTAAATGGATACACACAAAACACCTCTAAACCTTGTATGAGTCAGTGACTGCCCATTAAGGATGGCTAACTAGTGCCTTCAACATAAATGCTCTACATGTCTGCGGAAACTTCCTTTGCCTATGTGAATCTTATTCATTCTTAAAACTACATGTTTAGAATGATATTAGTTCACATTCCTGCTTTGCCTCTATATATGTCAACTGAGAGTCTGCTTGAGTAGCCTTTCTATGCCATATTTCAAATTCAAAGAAAACTAGGAATTGGAGTATATGTTTTATATTTACATGCTTATATGCTAAGTGAATTCTTGTCCAGTACATCTGTTTTCCATGAGCAAATCATTAAGCTTGAGTATCTAATTAAAAAGAGACTCTGGACCTGTTTCATACCCCATAGTGCTTGATATCTGTTTGGCTAGTCAATGTTAGAATAGT
Organism: Anisodus acutangulus; assembly: GCA_029783415.1. Classification (NCBI taxonomy): domain Eukaryota; kingdom Viridiplantae; phylum Streptophyta; class Magnoliopsida; order Solanales; family Solanaceae; genus Anisodus; species Anisodus acutangulus. Next base: position 28,003,657 of record CM056505.1, on the reverse strand, counting down.
CCAATGTCAACATAAATAATGCATGTCTACCTGCTGGTATTTGTATTGGGGTACTGTGGTATGTACTTGTTTAATTAAGAAGTGAGTTGCACCATTGTCTGCTTAGATCAGAGATAAACATGCCTAAGTTACTCTATCTTAACTTTCAAGTCATGCTTTTGTGTTAATTTCAATCATGCAATATCAGGAAATTTCTAAGTTGTTAACAAGTGTGTAGTTTTTAGATTAAGTAAGGCTTAGATTTGATCCTGTTGTTTACTGCTGGTACTGTGTCCCTATTAAACCATGTTAGCATTGCCATGAATACTTGGTTTGAGCTGAAATGATTTGTCCATTACCTAAGTTTGAGCATATGTAGCATGAAGCTATAACGTGAATAAATTTAGCATAATAGGTCATGAGAATTGATTGGTTAATCCCTTATTCTGGGTATTGAGTTAATTTGTATTATTGTGTGATAATAAGCATGATTTATCTACTTAAGTTTGAAATCATAAAGAGCATGAGTTAGTTGAAAATCAGTGATATACATGAGGTATACCCCATCCGTCTGCCTTAATTCTGCATTTTGTGTTTACCCTTTAAGGTGTATGTCTGATATACGCTATGATATACAACATGTATACCAAATATACCTAGTATATGAGGTATACAAGTTAGGTATATCATCAGTGCACAACAACAACTATTCACATATTTTAAACGTTTGGGCTTGGGCTATATGTTTCTCTCTTTCTCATTGAGCATGCCTTCTGATTAACTAAACTGGGCTTAGCCCAGTTTTGTTGAGTTTTCTTATGATTGCGCATGTCTGAACTGGGCTCAGCCCAACTATTGCTACTATGTTGAATAATTTTTGTAATAGGCTTGTTCTATTATACATTGTTTCTGGCCCATGAGTGGCATCTCTTTACGTGTTTCCTTTTATTTTATTTCTCATCTTAATTGCATATTAATTCTAAGTTTTTTGTATTCATATTAGATAAGTCTAGATGCCTTCTAACTTATATATTCCTTTTCCTCTCTCATTCTTGTGCATTAGGACGACCCCTTTGGACCTCTGCATTTCTTCAGCCAATTGGGCCAAAGGCCCAACTAATCCATTTCTCTAGAGTTCGATCGCGTAGCTGCGCATTGAGGGCCCAACTATGGGTGAAAATAACCAAATGGTAGGCTTTGGTAGACCCACCAGCCTGTAGTCATATCTTTCCATTTTAATATGTGTATAGTATATAAATACTTGTATAAATATGTACTTTGATAATTTATTGAAATTGATTATGATTATAACCTAGGATAGACAAAATGGTACGTATATCGTTTAGACTAGAGTTGTCATAAAATGGATTTCAAAAAAAAGATTGAAAATGACTTGTACATTTTTAGAAGAAATTGGGTAATTTTTAAAGCAAATTTGGACTGATTTCGAAACCTAAGATAATTGGGTTACATTTCGGATAAAATGGGCTGGTGAACATATTTATTGGGCTGATTTAATCTAGTCTATTTTTCTTTAAGAGAAATGGGCTGAAAAACTTAGTCTGAAAAATGAGTCCCAAGAGTTGATTAAATTGGGTTACGATTGCAAAACATCTTTGGAAAGGTGATAACTACAAATGATTGCAAGGAGTTTAGAGTTATAAGATGATAAGTTGATCTTCACATAACATTAAAAGGAAAAAACTTGCATTTTTTTTAAAGCCTTTAAACATGTCATTCCAAATAAAAATGCACTCTTTTTATTTTAAAAATATTTTCTTTAAAAGTATAAGGAATATTTGACAATCCATTGGACTAGAAATAGTAGAGTTATACTCAAATTGAATTTTGAGTGTATTTTTAGTCTGAAAATGGATTGATGAAATTGCCCCTATACGAACTATTTTAGGCGCAATTTAACTCTTTATTTTTTCAAAACATTTTACGAGTTTGAAATAAAATGAATGCCATGTTAATGATTTTTGCAGAAAATAAACATTTTCAGCAATTTATAACAATAAACATACTATGGAATTCGAAGGTCAATCGTATTTTGTGAATCCTTAATACCGGGTATCTAACACCTTCTCCCAGGGATCACCAAACTCCTTACCTCGACTCTGGATTAAAAAGGATTTTTCATGGACTCTTTGAGTAAACCCTTTTAACTTATTTTTTCTAATTTACCTATAAATTAAGTGGCGACTCTAAAACTAATTATCAAAATTAGAGCACCAACAACCTCCTTGTAACTTTTGTTGCTCGCGTAAAAGTGAACCGTAGCACCCATGGGCCTACGAGACCTCAACTTGTACAACACTTTACTAATATAACATTACTGAACACAGTCGTACGTACGTCTACAAAATCCTCTAAGAACATCTGACAAACACAACTTAGTCGGGACAAGGCCCTACCTAGTCATATAACATGTACAACTATATCACAAGTGCGCCTAGACTCAGCTACTATAGAAAGAAGTGGAGATCACCAAACCTCTGTTGATCAACCGGAATAACTATTGGAAACCCTGATAATCTTTAAAACCTGGACCTGCAGCATGACATGTAGCGTCTCCAACAAAAGGGATGTTCGTACGAAATAATGTACCGACTATGTAAGAGAGATAACATAACTAATGTAAGTGCAGAAACTTCTAATGAAAGCCAATGGGAAAGTAAGAACAACTACATAGGGGCCTGTCCCTCGTATGCAAGCTGCATCTTATGAAACTACTATTACATCTTTGGCGTGTTCTACTACAACAACTTGTAAGTGATATACAAATACAAGATTCTTACATCACAAATAAGCCTCAAATGCCGGAAAATAGGCTTTGTAGCCATGCAAATAGACCTCGATGGTTAGCAAATAGACTTTTGTAGCCAACAAATACACCTCGGTAGTCAGCAACTAGGCTTCTGTAGCCAACAAATAAGCCGCAAGGGCCAGCGGACAATTATTCTTAATTCCACTAGTTTCTCTGTGTTTTACATTGTGCAACTAAAGTTGTGTTCTGAAGTGACCATAGATGATACATACAACCACTTGTAACTAAAGAGTTTACTTACCTTCTGAGTTCAATACAAATGCACATATATTCAACTAGAAAGGTGATAACTACAAATGAGGTCGACATAGACAACTAAACAACTAACAAGTGTGTGACCCGAATCTTACTACAACTAACCTTTTGAGACTCTTATCTCACGAGGACAACTAATGTTTCCAAATATGCTGTGAAATCATGTCCAGTAGTGTAGCATCTGATGAGGACGTAGTAGTTTGGAATGAAATCAACTAGGCAATCTCAAGGACCAACAAGTGCATAAGTTGAATTTCTCATTATGACTCATCTCTGACCACTTTTGACTCTTATTATACGCCAACAACTATCACACATAATGGGGATTTAGAGACACAACTGATAAGACCTCTTGCAAGCTGGTTCATCTACTATTTAAGATATGCACTCGTACGACGAATCAAAGAAATGTTAATGAATTTAGGAGCTGAATTATGAGCCACATAACTCTCAACTCAACAACATATATCACAATATGAGGTAATAAGGATATCAAATATAAGAATAGAGTACCTATGACGACAAGTGTTCTTCTTAAGCTTCTCTCTCGTCTAGTACACTTCTAATGAGTCATGCCAAATGAAGAAAAGAATAACCATTGCATACCTCTAAGCCAACCTTTTCGCAGTGATGGAGGAACCAACCTCCTCCACAATTCAATCTACAACAAGAGACAATACTACTATTAACATGAGGGACATGACAATTAGCCGACAAACGGCAATCGACTCTATAAAAGATGCTACATCGAATATATTTGCCTAACTTCTCTCTATTCCTCATATCATCGTCAACAATATATTAATACTAATACATAAACATCTACAGCCTTCTTTCACAACAAAACAATCCGCAACATGTAACACAATAATTAAAATAACACTAGCATCAATAAGAGAAACATACCAACTAACTAGGGAGCAACAAACTCGTTCTACAACAAATCGGACAACATCTCCCCTGTTTCTTTCACCTCCCTCAAGGTCACAGAATCAACAATAACATACCACTATTAATTCATATATCCAACACCTCAACAACACAAGAACAACCCAATAATACAATACAATACAACAACACAACGAGTGGCAATCTCGCTATATGATTATCTAAACGATGTTTTGCCATGCCTTTCTCCTTTTTAAACTCATAAGAACAACAACCATACATATTCATACTTATATTCACGTTTACATCCCCTCAACATAGCAATATTAGCCCCCCATATCACAACAACATAAAAATAGCCCACATACAACTCTACAAACATATATGTTTCCCGATAGTAATTCCATATTTTTCTCATCCAACTTCTTAGATATGACTTGTATAAACTTAAATACATCTAGAAGAGAATAATTCTTACCTCAATCCAGTATGACAATATATTAAAATAGTTCAACATACTACAATATCTCAAATTCAGTTTCTGACCTTTAGTTAATAAGTTCTCAACTAAACGATCTAGCTATGCCCCAAATGATCTCAAATACATGAAGAAGGAGTATAATATTACCTCAAAATACTAAGGCAACTTTGAATCTGGGATTACTTCAATTTGGGGTAACCTCTAAATCAACAACAACAAAGATAAACTACGATCTACTAGCACCACATAATTCATGACGTTGGATTCATGTTATCTACCTTTGATTTCACCTTTGTATCATGTAGAAATCCTTAGAGAGCCTTTAGAAGTTGTGAGAAATGAGAGTTGGTCGAAAATAACCTGAAATGAGCCTAGCGCCGCCTTTAAATAAGTGGCTAAACATCCACCGCCTCAAGTGGGTCCTAATGAGGCTTCTTGTGTAGTCTCGTGAAAATGCGAATATCTATATACTATGATGTCGTATCGATAAACGGTTTAATGCATTGAAAACTTGACTCGTAGACCTTCTATATGGTTGATGAATCACCCCGTAACTCCAAGTAAATTGGGAGAAAATCTCAATGATATCTGACCTAAATTTCAGTACACTTAGGAACATAACTTTTGATAACTTTTACGGACTTTTGTTTTATAACTTTCTTGACTTCAAAACTGTTACACCCCCATACTTTCGTACATTGAACGTGTCGTAAGTTAGTTGGCATAAGGCAAGGAAGGGGTTGTCCTTGAGGATTTAAAGAAAGTAATCAAGTTAAACCTTTGAGAGCTCACAAGAGTTTAAGAATTGCTTAGCCATTTGCGCTAGTATTATTTATGTTGATTACGTCGTGAGAAAACTAATGGAAGCTGGAAGAAGCTATGATACCTATATGAGGTTAAGGAATGCTTTGGACAAATGTTGAAAGTGTACCAAGAGAGTGAGATGTTACACCTCGTAGTTTTGTGCGTAAGTGAGAGCGTAGTTAGTCGACCTGAGCCCCGGTGACTCGAGATTCTTTCTAAGGGTACTTATGACTTAGATGGATGTTAAGAAGGTTTACGGAAGGTTAGAGGTCATTTTTATTGAAGGAAACATCCCTCGACGAAATTCGATGAAGTTAGCGCGAAAAGCTAAGCATTTCGTGTCGCGGAAGCTATTCAACCTCGCGAATTGGGCCACAACTCATGGTCACCCCTTGGACACCTCACTGCCACCATATGCAGTGGAGGATGCATCCACATACCACCACCTTTATAGCATATATTCCCGCATATGTGAGGCGATGGAAAGGCCTATTTAAGCTCGAGCCATCGCTTTAATAAAATCATTTTCGACCTCCACAACCCCCAAATGATCTCCAAAGTTTATGTAACATTCAATAACATTTACATAAGCTTGTGATGTGATTTCCTCCTTAGAGCCTAGATCATCTTGGAAATCCTCTCTAATTTGTTGGGTTGAGCTTGGAGTTTCTTGGAGCTTGGAAAGAGGCCTGTTGTAGAGGATGTCTTGGTTGTTTTAAGGTAAGATCTTGCTACTCTTAGATGTTCTCTAACTTCTCCTAGCTTATCTTGTTCAATTGGTAAAGATAACTTGTAAGAATTGAGTTGAACTTTTTGATGGAGGTATGCTGATTGTTGGATTGTTTGGGGTGAGTTCTTGAGATGTGTATGGCTGCATATTGGGGAGTATAATAGATGTGATGTTGGTTTCTTTTGTAATTGATAAGGAGGGGATGATAGCATCTTGATTTTCCATGAAAACAAGACATGAGAATTCTACACTAAGTGTTCGATAGTGTCACAATCCCTTTTAGAAATCGTAGTGGCACTTATATAATTCTCACTGGTAGGCGAACAACTCTCGAATCATTCACATGATGTAACATAAATAAAAGCAGAAAGATAACAAAATACTATATAATTTGTCTCATGATATAAATGCGGAATAAAAGTCTAAAAAACCAACATATCCCCCAAAATCTGGTATGTGAATACAAGAGCGCTAATACTCTGATACAAGTCTGAAAGCCAGGGGCAACATAGTGCCAAAACTGAATAACCATAATGAAAAATGTATGCATGTGTCTCCAGAATAAAGTAAAGACATAGGATAAGATATAAACATCCCGGGGCATGCCGGAAGAAGCATCCTCACCCTAAAACACTGAAATCCACCTGCCCGAACTCACACTCGAGCTTAGAAACTGGTAGTGGGATATGTACATGCATTAGAATAATATGCATCAAGTGCAGTATGAGTACACAATGTACTCCGTAGACATCATAGGCCGACAATGATGGAAGATACAAAAAAATAGATAAACACCATATTGACACCAAATACTCTTATACTAAACAGTCCAATAACCCAAGTAATGTCACATTGTCCACAGAATAGTTCATAGAGTTCACATATAACCTTTTCAAGTATGATTTCATAATCACTTAAGTCATCCAGTTCCAGAAAAGTTCAATAACAATAATCTAAGTATCAAGAGCAAGTGCAATCCTCTCATAATCAGAAATCTAACCAAGTCATCAATAACCATATCCAGTAACAAGTACATCCACAGTTAATCAATGATGTGATATATGTATCATATGAATGAAATGCATATGTTAGGTACCTTTATCCTCCAATATACAGGCTTTTAAGTTTTTATTATGATCAGCACACCCATGGGGAACCCGAGAAGTCCATATACACCTCCAGAATTTCCTATCGAAGCCTAGCTCTTGGGGAATAATAACTATTGCAGGCGTGCAACCCATCCCTCCGCGTATCATCATCACCTCAGTGTTGCCATAATCTCATAATGTTCTTACCTTTCGGTCCCTTGGACCCACAACATATATCATACAACTCCAATATTAGTATCATTAGAACTATGAGTGTATGAATGCAAATGATAATACAAGGCAAAAATCATAATAGCATAAGATGCAACCAAGTATAGAGATGAATATCACATGCTTTCAGGAATACATCAACATATAATCCGAGTACAATTAGGATATCATATCAAAGCATGTGTGATGAATAAGCACAATGATAGCAAACATGGGGACGAGAGCCCAAATAATGGTGACAAGCCTAATCAATCAGTAGTCGGAATCAATTTAAGGTTGATTCCCTAAATCACCCATCATCACCGTTCAACACCAGTACCCACTCAATCGTTCATCACAACCATTTGAGTGGCACCCCCAAAACACACCCAATACCCCTCAATATTTATAACTAATTACGCATTTCTATCGAAGTCTTGTGAAAGTAAACTGTAGCCTACCTCTTGGCCGAACTAGAGCCTCGAACAGTCAAGTCTCTGTGATAGCCTTGACCTTCCAATGCGCCTCATGATAATCAAAGTCTAATCACGCATATACTATTCGCTAATATAAAGCTTACACAATATACAAGGACATAATCCTTAACAAAGCAAGACTTCCAAAACCAATCCCGTGCCACGTTGTCAAGACTCGGGCTTTATTACCCAAAAACCTTGAACACATACTAGTTAATCAAATTCTTATGTTAATTAGAAACTCATTTGGACCTTCAATTGAACAATATACAAAAAAACTTAATTTGGAAATCCTAGAATTTTCCCCTAAATCAAATGGGTTTCTATACTCAAATTAAACTCTACAACATGTTTATCTAACATAATCCATCACCAATTCATAATAATCAAAGTAACTTATTCCTAAACACCCTTTAAATCAAGACTTAACTCTCTTATTCTCAAATGTAAGCCATAAATCATTTTACCCAACTCACATGCACAATCAATCACCATTAAAGGACTTAGACTCATGAAATCAACTCATAAAGGATGAAATTCTTACCCCAAATGAAGGATTTTCTCTTAAAATTTTAAAAACTCACTGGTAGCAGCTCAAGGTTCGAGAAGACTATTTTTGGAAAAGTGATCTGACCTAGGAAATTTAGAAAGACACCTGATCCAGCGATTTTGCACCAATGGAATTGACTCTATTGGCGCGGACCAGCTACCGCGTGAAATGATCTTACTGAGGCGGTATAACTTGACATCTCGTCTCAGCGCAAAATTGCACTCGACTCCGCAGAGGTGCACACTCCGCTGCAGAAATCCCCTCTGCCAAAGCGTAAACTCAACAAAAGTTCATACCCCGCTTCTGTGAGCCAACCTCCGTAGAGGCGGACATGCAGGAGCGAACACAGTGGCGTCGAAGCGGACACCAGACACCAGTAATAATGAAATAATGCTAAACTCCTATCAAACACCCGAAACACTCCCGAGACCCCTCAGACACAAAGTAGACATGCTCGTATAAGGTAAACAGTGCTACAAACTCACTTCTACCCTCAAATTTCCTATCTAACAAAGCTAAGATATACTTCTAAAGAATTTTCTAAAATAACCAAATATCCAAAATTTACAATTAAGGCCATAAAATACATTTGATTATCTTGGGAAGCGAACCAATGACTTAACTAAATCATAAATGACCCTTTTGAATTGTCGAAAGCGACGAAACCTAGAAATGAACCCATCTACTTAAAAGTCAACCTTGAGTCAAACTATCAAACTCTAACCCGCTGAAGAACCTCAAAAGGTCTGATATACCTCAGACTCAACTTCCGTCTCTTGCCGAACCTCATCACACCCTTCATGGGTGAAACTTTCAGAAGAACTCTATCACCAACCACAAACTCTAGGTTTCAGACCTTTCGGTATGCATACTCCTTCTGCCTACTCTATGCTGCTAGCAACTTGTCCTGAATCACTTTTACCTTCGCTAAATAATTTCTCAACAAATTAGTACCCCAAGGATGAACCTTGAACGCATCAAACCAACCAATGCGAGAATGACATCTCCTACTATACAATGCCCCAAACGGTGTCATATTAATACTGGAGTGATATCTGTTGTTGTACGCAAACTCTGCCAAAGGTAATAACTGGTCCCAATAACTACCAAAACCAATCATGAAGGCTCATAACATATCCTTCAATACCTGAATAGTCCGCTCGGACTGACTGTCGATTTGAGGGTGAAAGATTGTACTGAGATCTAAGCTAGTACCCAACTATTTGTGCAAAGTCTGCCAGAAATGCGAAGTAAACTAAGTATGCCAATCCGAGATGATAGAAATAAAATCCCTATAAAGATGAACAATCTCACGAATGTAAATCTTAGCCAACTTCTCTATATTATAAGTCGTCTAGACCGTGATGAAATGCGCAGACTTGTCAATTTTGACACCTAGACACAAACTCAACAATGTCTCTCTTCATCCTCCCCGACCAATAGTGTTGCCTCAAGTCACGGTACATGTTAGTATCACCTAGTGAATCAAATATCTAGAGGTATAGGCCTCATCCATAATCAGTCTAGTCAAATTACCAACTCTAGGAACACATACTCTACCCATGATCCTCAACACTCCCTCACCATCAATCATATCCTCATTTGTCTCACCACTTATCAACGTATCTTAAATTTTGCACAACTTCTCATCATCATATTGGTGGATCCTAATATGATCCAAAAGAGATGACCTCACCTCAACACATGCCAAAATCTTACCCGGATCCAAAATATCAAGCCTCACAAAATGATTGGATAAAGACTGGACCTCCAATGCCAAATGACGCTCATAAATGAGATAAACTCCCCATGATGACTGCCTTTCGGCTCAAGGCATCCGCCAACATATTGGCCTTGCCCTGATGGTATAAAATGGTCATGTCATAATATTTCAACAACTCCATTCAATAATTCTGCGTAAAATTCAAACCCCTCTGATTAAACACGTGTTGAAGACTACGATGGTCGGTATACACCTTACAATTGATGCTATAAAGATAATGTCTCCAAATCTTCAAAGAAAACACAACGACAACCAATTCTAAGCCATGAACAGAGTAATTCTTCTCGTGCACCTTCAACTACCTAGATACATAAGCAACAACATTACCCTCCTGCATCAAAACACATCCCAACCCAATCCTCGAAGTATCACAATACATGGTAAAGTCCTTTCTCTCCATCGGAAAAAACAAAATTGGGGATGTGGTCAAAAGAGACTTGAGCTTTTGAAAACTCTCCTCAAACTCGTTGGACCACTGACACGGTACCTCCTTCTGAGTCAAACGCAACAGATGAGAAGCAATAGAAGAGAATCCTTTGATGAACCGACGATAGTAGCTAGAAAGACCCATAAAGCTCCGAATCTCTATCACATAAGTATGTTTAGGACAGTCCCTGACTGCCTCTATCTTCTTCAGATAAACCATAATACCCTATTTGGACACCACGTGTCCCAAGAACTTAGCATATAACTTTTTCTCCTTCAATAACCCAAGGAACACTCTCAGATGCTGCTCATAGTCCTTCCGACTTTTCAAATAGATCAAGATGTCATCAATGAATACAATTACAAAAGAATCTGAATACGGCTTAAATATCCCATCCATCAAGTCCATGAATGCTGCAAGGGCATTAGTAAGCCCAAATGACATCACTAGGAACTCGTAATGACCATAACGAGTCTGAAAAGTTGTCTTGGGAACATCCTCAGCCCGAATCTTCAACTTGTGATTCCTGGATCCTAAGTCAATCTTTAAAAATACCGAAGCCCCCTAAAGTTGGTCGAACAGGTCATCATTACAGTGGATCAGATACTTGTTTCTAATGGTGACCTTATTCAACTATGTATAATCAATGCACATACACATGATTCCATCATTCTTCTCCAAGAACAAGACAGGAGCACCCTATGGAGATACACTTGGTTGCATGAATCCCTTACTCAACAAGTCCTGAAGCTGGTCCTTCAACTCTCTAAGCTATGTCAGAGCCATAGGTCGAGTACTTAGATCAAGATCAATGCAGAAATCAATATCCCTATCTGGCGGCATACTTGGTAAATCTGAAAGAAAGACATCGATAAACTCACTAACTACCAAAACAGACTTAAGGGAAGGAGTCTCCATACTCGTGTCCCGAATATGAGCAAGATATGATAGACAACATTTGTCTACTAACTTCCTAGTATGGATGAAAGAAATGATCTGTTTAGAAACAGGGCTGGAAGCTCCCCTCAACTCTAACCTCGAAAGACCAGGCTTATGTAACGTCAATATATTGGCATAACAGTCCAGAATCGCGTGGTACAGTGATAGCCAATCCATCCCCAGTATAATATCAAAGTCAACCATATCTAAAATGACTAAATCTTCCCAGGTATTGTACCCCATAAATGTAACCACACATATATGATAAACTCTATCTATAATCATAGAATCACCAACCGATGTGGACGCACTAATAGGGACGTCAAGCATATCACACCATATATCCAAATTAGCAGAAAAATAGGCAGACACAGATAAGAATGTAGACCCATGATCAAATAGCACTGAAGTAGACCAAAGATAGACTAAGATGATACTTGTGATAACCGCGTCAGATGCCTCAGCCTTGGGTCTACTCGGAAAAACATATCAATGAGTGCGTCCTACATCAAGATGAGTACCATACTGGCCACCTCAGCCCAAATGAGCTACATCTCCCCTTGACTGGGATCCACAATGACTAGACTAATGGCTACCACGACTCGGGCGAGATCCTCCCCGGCTATACTAGTGGTCTTGTTAGACCTTGTTTTATGTTTATTTGAGTTACTCAGCATGATAGTTTACAGAGGCCTCTTTGGCCCTTAGTAGCCTTTAGTAAAAACAAGTTCGTCCTTTTCGGCCTAGTTAGAGATTGTTTTTATAGTATGGCCTCAAGGTCCTAGCTTGCCTACAAGGCTCAAACGTTGAGTTCAGCTTGGTATGCTCAGACCTCAAGGTATCGGGTTCCAGCCACACAACCCTAGGCTGGGGTGTGACACCATCATAACTTCATAAATGGATAATTATGTGAGATTTAAAGGATCTATATTGTGAGTAGGTGTTCTATACCTCATGAAGGATGAATCAATTATCGTCTACCAAACTATTGCACAATAATGACTATCGTGGTATAGATATACACAGGAGAATCATGAGGATCATTAGTGCAGTAGGAAATAGAAATTCAGTACCAGATAGTTAGAAGACGAGACTATTCGACTTGATTTAAATGTATTGAGATGTGGGCAAAGTTAGCACGCGTTGAAAAGACTTAAGAAAGGGCATAATAAAATAAAGAAACAAGTTATCAGGACATATATAACATATCATCCAAATTGTCCCCAAAAGATATAAAATGGAAGTTTCCCTCCAAAAATAGAATTTGTTTACTCGGTTACAGTGTTTTGATATTGAAGTGATGCACTAGATAAGATATAAGTGATAAATAGGTTGATTGTACAAGATTCCAGAACATATAAACAAATTCACAAACCCAGAAGCCAAAGAAAAGAATCTACGACACAGGGAAAAGGGTGAAACGGATTACACACGAAGTGAAGGAGGATATAACAAATCACCAGATTTATGAGTTAAGAAAAAATTCTATGGTGAACTGAAAAAATGAAATGGATGAAAAGGAAAGACAAATGTAGTGCAGTCTGAACATTCTTATCCAATCTAAATTAGAGACAACATTCATGGGGAATATGACCTAATCAAAAGAATCAGGTAAATTCGTACACAAATACTAATCGATTTGATAATATGGTTTTATAAGACAAGATTGGGATCCATGGATTGGTTGAGTGTATTCATAAAGAAACCCTACAAAAATTTCCCCAAGAACCAATGGTTACTCATATACGTCCCAACATTCAAGGACGAATGTTCTTAAGGGGGAAGGATGTTACACCCCGTACTTTTATACTTTAAATGTATCATAGGTTAGTTGGCATAATGCAATGAAGAGTTTTTCCTTAGGATATAAAGAAAGTTATCAAGTTAAAACTTTGAGAGCTCACAAGAGTTTAAGAATTGCTATGCCATTTATGCTTGTATTAATTAGGTTGATTACATCATGAGCAAAATAATGCAAGATGGAAGAAGTTATGATACCTATATGAGGTTAAGGAAAGCTTTGGATAAATGTTAAAACTATACCAAGCGTGTGAGATGTTACACCCCATAGTTTTGTATGCAATTGAGAGCGTAGTTAGTGATGACTCTCATTGTGTTGTTTCTCTGCTTTTCCGGTTTCAACCCCTCTTTCAGTCTTGGTATAATGAGAGAAAATATTTTTAATAGAAATACTTGGAAATATTTTTTAAAATAGGATTTTGACTAAAACGGTTATATATCCAAAATATTCTGAACTCAATGTTATGACATATTCGCTTTGAGCGAAGTTCTTCAACCGTCTCTGGCATGCTTCTTTTGTTCTTCGTCTATCTTTGGTGAATTTTTTTAGACTCCCTAGAAAATTTTCCCCAATTGCAGATTTGGATTGGCTGACTCTTGTGCCAATTTGTGTTGAAGGAATTTTTGAGTCCCTCTCAAAAATTCTGCCCCCAGTTTATGAGCTTGGGCCAGTTGATCCTTTGAGCCGGGTTGTTGATGGAATTTTGGATCTTCTCAACAATTCTACCCAGTTTATACTTTGTGAGGTGATCCTTTGAATTCTTAATGTCTTTGAGGATTCCTAGGGGTTTTTTTTGTTTTTTGTTTGGTGCGACTGAGCACGAAGATAACCTATGTATCCCATCATGGGAATCAGGTCAAAACATAGTTTAGAAACAGAGTTGGTTGATTTTTCTAATGGTGCAACCGAGTCCAAATGGACACCAACATATCCTTTTTTGGGAATCAGGTCCTCGCGTAGTTCTTTAAGGAAATGGGGGTTTGATAATAATGCGACCGAATTCAAAATGGACGCCTACATATCCCCTTTTCAGGAATCAGGTCCTCGTGTAGTTTGTTAAGGAAATGGGATTTGGGTAATAATGCGACCAAGTCTGAAATGGACGCCTGCGTATCCCCTTTTGGGAATTTGGTCCTCGCGTAGTTCGTCACAAGGAATGATAGATTCAGGTAATAATGTGACTAAGTCCAAAATGGATGCTTACATATCCCCTTTTAGGAATCAGGTCCTCGCGTAGTTCGTTACAAAGAATATTTGATTTTGCTAATGCAATTACAAGCAAAGAAATGAGATTACAAACAAAAGAAAAATGTGATTACAGGTAAAAGAAATGCGATTACAAGTAAAAAGTTATTACAATTGAGAGGCGTGTCTTCACACATAGTATCTCTTGATGGCATATGAATTGATTATTTTGGGCCACTCTTGGCCATCCATATCCACGAGGACGACAACTCCTCCTGATAGTACCTTATGCACCATATAGGGCCTTTGCTAGTTGAGTTTGAACTTTCTTTTGTACTCGTCTTAGTGCAGAAACATGTGATTGTATACCAATTTTCCTATTTGAAAGCTCCAGGCTCTTACCCATTTGTTGAAGGCGTGTGCCATTCTTTGTTGATATAACTAACTGTGACATACAACGATCATTATTTCCGTCGATCATAACTAGTTGCTCATATCTTTTCCGGATCCACTTTGCATCATCCAACTTTGTTTCTTGTATGATTCTGAGTGAGGGTATCTCTACCTTGGTTGGTATTATTACTTCAGTTCCGTAGACAAGCAAGTATGGAGTTTCCCTGGTTGATGTCTGAGTGGTTATTCGGTATCCTAACAATACATAGGGCAGATGTTCATGCCAATACTTGTAATTGTCGGTTATTTTCCTTAATATTCTCTTGATGATTTTATTTGCTGCCTCTACGACTCCGTTCATCTGTGACCTTAAGGTATTAGCCTTGAGCTTGTTTATAGATACTTATAGCATTCATGTATAAGCAAAACTTCTTTGTTTCTTGCCTAATTTATGTATATCTGTTAGGATCACCTCATTGTTTACTGTGTACCTACTTACATGTTTGATTAATCAAGATGTTGTGCATTTGCTTACCTCTGTGCCTTTTTTTCTTTCATAAAGACTAGTCTGAACTTTAAAATACATCATGGAAATAAGTAAATTGGAGCAGTTGTTGCCTCTATGTTTTGTGTTTTTACTGTCTAAAATATATGTCAATATACATTGTGACATACAGGTTGTATACTGAATATACTCAGTATATGAAAGTATATAGTATGTATATCACTCATAGAGGACATGCCATGAATGCTTAATGGGCAATGCCCAGTCATCTGCTTCTTCTCCCTTTCATTACTTGTAACTACTTGGGCTGAATACATGTTTTCAATTAAATGCAATTTATCATGGGCTATTTGTGCATTTCTTTTAATTCATATAGTGAGTCCAAGATACTCTCTAACTTGGGCTTTCATTCTCCCCTTGTTTGTTTCCACTGCATTACCACGAAATGGGCCCTTACTGGGCCCATCATTTCATTCAGATGAGTTTGAGTGTCCAAAAGCATTTCATATCTGGCCAGTTGGGCTGAGGTACAATCAATCATACTTTGATCGAGTTTAAGAGAAATGTAAGCTAATATTTGTGTGAAGGCCCAGCTATGGGTGAAAATAGCCAACTGGTGGGCTTCGGTAGGCTCACCAGCCTAAACTCCCTCAATTTTCACTTCTATTTTTCTCATATTATGTGTATTTATTCTATTTGTTGTAAATAAATTTCTTTGATATTACTGTAACCTATTTATGTCTAAAATCTAGGATAGACAAACGATACGTAGATCGTCTAGTTTAGATCACCAAAAGGATTTTCAAAAGCTTGCTTTAATTTAAATTTTGAAGTGAGAAGATGGGTTGTTGTTGAATATGATAAAATCTGAGAATAAAGAATTGGTTTTAAAGCTAAGTGTAAAACTGATTTTATGAGATTTTAAGCTTCATGACTTAGATCTTAAAATTGAATCTGAACTTTGGGTTTATAATGGACGGACTGTTAACATTTGAAGGGCCATGAATGTGGGCCTTAGTGACTTAAAGAGGTTACTGATTTTATGTTGGGCTTGAAACTGACATTTTTTAGATAATCATACGGGCTAAGCCCAATTAAACAGTTTTGGACATTAAAACTGTCTTGGACTTGAGTTTAATTTTGAGGGTTTTGGACTAGTGGAATAAGACTTAACCTTGGGAGATATAGCATGCAAAAAAGGAACAAAAACTATTTTGTAATATTTTCTTTCAAAACCAACTTTCATTCTAAAAGGAATTATACCATTTTCAAAAACTTGAAAAGGATTTCAAAAGATGCAAGTGTGAAATTAGTCAATATGGTTGAACTAAATGTAGAGTTCTACTCGAATTTACATTTGAGTGTTCGTAGTCCAAAAATGAAATTGACTAAACTACCCCGTGCATACTATTTTTGACGGAAGTTTTAAAATAAAACCTTGAGTTTGAACGAATGAAATGACAAGTTACTTTGCGGATTTTTAAACCTTAAGCAATTTAAATCATTTGGAAGCATGTTATAGAACCTGTAGGTCAATCGTATTCTATGGATCCTTAATATTGGGGTGCTAACACCTTTTCCGGGGGATCATCAGAACCCTTACCTTGACTCTAGTTTAGATAGGATTTTTAATGAATTTGAATAAACCCTTTCGCAATAGTTTTCCTGATTTACCTATAAATTATGTGGAGACTCTAAAACATATTATCCGACTTAGAGCACTATCCAAATTCTTAGTAGCTCTTATGTGCTCACCCGCATAAAAAGCGAACCGTAACAGTAGAAACTCACCTACCCTTCTTGCAAGAAACCTTCGACGTCCAGCGTCGACACGACATGAAGTTAAATTCGTAGAAGTGTGCCTTCATAGTCAAGTCTGGAAAGTTCTTGGGATTTCTTGTCTCCAGTCGCGACATCAAAATATATCCCGATAAGGTCAAAGTTGTCCAGGAAATGCCGGACACATTGAACAACATCAAAATGGTACAGAGGCTGACGGAGAAAATTGTGGCTCTAGGGAGATTCATATCTCGATCAACGGACCAGTGTCACACATTTTCAATCTTATGAAGAAGGATAGTCAGTTTCGATAGATGCGATAATTCCACCAAAGCCTTTAAAACATCAAAAGTTACCTAACCAACCCTCACGTAATGGCAAAACCGAAAGAAGGGGAATGTCTGTTCGTCTACATGATGGTCTTAACAATTTCAACCAGCATCACTTTAATAAGAGAAAAGGGAGAAACACAAATCCACATCTATTACGCAAGAAAAATACTGATCGGGGTGGAATCCCGATATTCGATCATGGAGAAGTTGGCCCTGGCCCTCATCACGGTCACACAAAACTTGCGACCATATTTTCAATGTCATTAGGTGATGGTAGATACAAACGCCCCATTACAAACATCAATTCAAGGCGATAACCTCATGAGCCGGCTATCTAAATAGTCGGTCGAGATAAGTGAGTACGATTTGGCATATCAACTCCGCTCAACAATATGTACGCAAAGTCTATCAAAATTCTCAGATGACTTCGCCTCCACGATACGGCATTGAGGGTCACAAATATGTGTCATTCATTATTTCCCCCCCCTATTTTTCTAACTCTTTGATCACAAAATCGGGACTGACGTCGAGACTGGGACTGACGGAAGGAAGAATAAACCTCATTGGTAACAGACGAAGATAAAAAATACGTGTTGCACTTTTTTTCTTGACAGAGTTTTTTCCCAATAGGGTTTTTACCGGCAAGGTTTTTAATGAGGAAACAATTGTAATGCGTATTAACTTGAGGGGAGCATCCAAAGTTTTAAGACTAGAACCAAGGGATTCATCCATATTGCCTGAGGCTGATACCTCATACACTTGTCTCTTTTTTTAACAAAGAAAAACAAATGTACTCAGACTTATTCCTTATCTATCATAAATGAATAAATGGGCTCAAGCCCCGCCTATTACTCTCTAAAGTTATTGGTATGAGTGCATCCTCCCGGACTCAATAATATCCACCTCAAACACACGACATGGCCTATAGGACTTAGAGCGTGAAGGAAACATAATTTTATGCAAGAATAAGGTGAGGTCAAGATGTCTTCTTCATCGGTATCGAACAAGGGGGGCCCTCATTTAATTATGAATCAGATGAATTAAAACCCTGATCATAAAATACGCAGTCAGACGTAATATTCCTAGATTGGAAGAAACGATTGCACGAGATACCATGTGCCAAAAATGAAGAGATAAAGCAATCATGGAACCTAAACACATGTGTTCGAAATTGCTATAGAGCATAGTCCCGAAGTGGATCCTTGGGTGGAAGGATCGCTATGATTGAAATGCTCCCCTTCAAAGGATCGGGTAATCTTTACACCCAACCACAAAGAATACAAACATAACCATAGTGACGAATAATAATAAGCGTCCCCACGTGGGTCTGAACAAGTCAATTTAAACTTGGGCTCATGGAAAAGGCATACCAAGTATGCAAGTAGATTATCATATGATTACAAGAAAGGCCCAAAAATGAAAGCAATACCAATAACCGAGCAACACAGATATTTTTCAAAAATAAAGAAAAAAACATGGCAACACGCCTAGAAAACAAATTCCATACAAGGAAATCATGATTCATAAAGAAGCAACATCAGTAGAGGTATTGGGTACTTCAGCAAGGCTCTATATCTTTGGAGAAGGAGGAACCGGATGTTCCCTAGGGGGACTCTTTTCCACATCACCTCTCACATGTCCATTTTCACCCCTAGCAGTCGGGACTTCGGAAGGATGCTCCCTGGACTCTACCAGGACTTCCTGTTCACCTTCGTCAGACCAACCTTTGCTATCCGAAGTCGAGATCAAGTCCTCAATAGGGGTTGAACGTGCAAGGCATTATATGCAATCTCCTCCATATTCAGTGTGGCATCCAGATCGGCGTTAACGTCAATCATCCTGTCTTAGACCTCTTGAAGAGTGATCCTGCGAGCTTGATACACATCATGGGTCTTCTCTAAGATGAAATCCATTTTCATTTTTTGATGATGGCATATGTATCTGACATATGGGCCTTCTGAAGGGCATCCCAGAGAGTAGTATTGGTCTAAGTAAGACCCTTATTGTTTTAAAGTTCGTCCTTGTACCGAACCATCAGGGACTGGTACCTCTCTTCGAAGCGATTCAAAGCATCCACAACAGAAGTTTTTTCTCTCTTACATTTATCCAATTCAATCCCTATAGTCTGGACTTGCTCTGCCATACTGTTTCTTTCTAAACCACGTTGGTGAGATGATCCTGGTGTTCGGCCCACTTCTTTAGCAGTTCCAAAAATTCTGCATGGAATCGGGCCCTTTTTTTGTTATGGATCCTCATATTCTGCTCCGTCTGGGCCAACCTGACCTCCAAATCCTCCACAGAAATTAGCCAGTTTTCTAAGGCTGGGAGGCACTCTAGTAGCTTCTGATACTTTTAACATTTTTCCCTCTCCTCAGCAAGCTTGCACTGGAGCCCCTCCATGGTCGAAAGGCTAGCTTGAGATGAGTGGAAAGTCCAGAATTACAATCTAGAACAAAGAACAAGAAAAATATACTAGGAAAAGAAAGAGTACTCATGTACTTGAGCAGCTGCATGCGCGTCGCAGTTAAGAAAATAACCACCTAAGACGCCCTTCATTTTCCCCTTATCCTTCTCACTGGACAACGAGTTAAGATAGTTAGCAACCCCTACCGATTGGGAAAGAGGTGACATTCTTAGGGGACGATAAAAATAATCTGTCAACAAGCCAAGGGATTGTGTATCAGGGTCGGAAAAGTATCTACCAACCCCGATCTATGGGAGCCTCGTGAACTGTTAGGATGAGCCCTAATGTTTAGACCCTGAGGACCTTTGGTCCAGGCCCTAGACCTTGGACCTCATGACGTAGAAACCCGCCTTTAGAGACCGGTTGAGAAATAGCCCGAGATGAAGAAGGAATGTATGAGACGGGTATAGAACTCGGGGTGTTTCCTCCGGCCCTAACAGGGGCGAGAGAAAATGAGTTGAAGAGTTCATTTTGTTTGCCAGCTCCAACTCTCTTAAGAGACCGGTGGTGGTAGCCTCAATCTGATCAATCCTCTTACGGACGAGTCCCAAGGTTAAATGCTCATCCTCACTAGCATTAGACGCCAAATTAATTGCCACGTGGGGAGCGATCGGAGCTGCTGAGGCTAGCCCTTGACTGTCCTGCTCCCGGGCCTCCAGCCTATTCCTCTTAGTTGGGGGAGGAGAAGCCTGAGACAGGGACCTTTTTATCCAGCTAAGGGAACCACCCCTGGACTACGGCCTGGCTAGGATGCAATCTGCATATCCTACTATAAAGCAACATCCTGGTTTAAGGGAACGTCTGCCAAAGTCTGGGTTGATGATCCTTTAGGAAGACCGTGATTCTTGGCCTTCAAATTATTTCTTGCTGAGATCTCCTTCCATGTACGAAAGGAAGAAAGTGAAGAGTCTAAACTTTTCTGGACCCATCGTGGCAGGCCCGTCATCGGATCCGGCCTCTACGCTATGGCTAAAAAAAAGTGACAGATTTCAGAGATCTCACTCAAAATTGAAAGAGTAGAGCACATGAAAGTTATATGAGCGAAACACTTACGATGGAAATTCCATCATTCTTGAATAATAGCCTCCAATGGCTTGACGAAATATACAGTTGCAATGATGATGTACCTCTCCATACATCCTCGATTTGAGTCATCATCAGTATTCGCAATCAAAGAATTTTGATCATGGTAGGTTAGCTGAATAAGCTCCACCCTAAAAATCTTGGGGGAGTAGAGACGAATCAAATAGAAAAGGGTGAAGTCCTCCCCCGCTTGAGAGGAAAGGTATCGGAGACACGCCATTGTTCTCCATACCATCGGCCTAACCTGAGCCAGGTATATGTTATACTTTCGACAAAACTCTAAAATCACGGAGTCAATTGATTCACTCACCCATAATGAAAGGGTAAGTATACAAAAAAGAGTACCCCTATCGGTAAGAGGTAGTGTTTTCCCCTTCCTTTTGGATAACTACATCAATATTAGTCCAGCCGCAGTCCACCTTTACTTGAGTCAGGTAGCGGCTGGGATGGAGGATTTGTACATACTAGCCGGCCAATCTCGTTCACGTTTGGGATCAGTGTAAGTTTTATGCTCTATGAGGTCTTTCGCGTCGGTCCAATTTTTAGGAATATATGAATTGGGTTTCTGAGCTGTGGAAGTGATTGATGGTTTCTTTTTCTTTGAAGTTTCACTAGACAACGGTCGTCGGATTTCAATCGGAACCTGATGAATTGAGATATAGAAATCACTGTGTGTGGTATTTTGAGCTAGGGTGGCGGTGCCACCAGCGACATAAGAGTCGGAAGACATTGATAAAGATTTTAAAAAAGGGAATTTGAAAAAATAGTAAAGGGTTTTTATTTTTGAAAAGACACTATGGATTAGAAGTTTGGAGATTGCAGTTTTATTCAGAGATTCGATTAGAGCGGAGCGTAGAAGGTGTGGTCAATCAGTTATCAACGAAGAAGACGACTACAACTACAATAAAATCTTCTCCGAGGGAGCAGAAGTGACGTCGAACAATTTGACCAACAACTTCCGATTCCGACAGAAGATCCTCAAGAGATTGTGAGGAAATTAGAAAGAGTATTGTTGAATATGTAATTTTTTAATGGCAATTTTACTATGCGATTTGCAACTTTTGAACTACGAAACGAAGTTGCAATTCTGAAATTGTATTACAAAAAAAATATATTTCTATAAAATAATATAAGAGGCACAAAAACAGCATTGAGATGTTTTTATTCACTATTTTGTTCAATTATTTAAGTATTTAATTATATATTTTTTAAAATTAATATCTGAAAAAAATTCCCCAAATCCCGCAACCTGACCCCGACCCGTTCCCTCAAATCTCGGCGGCCCCTCTTCTGGCGGGATGTGGGACGGGATGGGACCTCTTCCTGTCCTGCCTATCCCGGCCCGTCAATCCCGCCGGATCCCGATCCCGGCCAACCCCGTCTCGCCAGAGCCCGGCCCCCCAATCCCGCCCCGACCAGGCCCACTAGTCACCCCTAGTTGTAACTTAGTGGTCTGGACTGAATTTGATAGGTAGATGTAGTTTGCACAGTGATGCAGGAGTCATGGTGGCCGTAGATGTGGTGAAGCAGCGCTAAAAATGTGGTGTATTATACACACTTGCTATGTTAACTGAAAAATTGACACAGCTTTAAGTGGCTGCGTATGTATTCAACCATTACTTATATTATCAATTTTGATATAATTATTATAAACAATGGCTCTTGCTTATTGGGTTGATTTATTAATGGGTGAGATTCTTTATTGATCAATATCCCTATTAAATTGGATAATGATAATATAAATTTTGTAAAATAATAATTACTTAGTTGATAAAATTCATATCTCAATTTAGGGAGTGGTGATACTCAGATTCCACTTAGAACAAAATGCCTTTCTTCAAGAATTTTGATCTTAAAAGGGAACATACCGTCAAATAAATGATTTAGTTGACTGTCTAAGAATAAAGATAAGAACTGATTTGAACCTACATAATATTAGAACTCATTATTAAATGGACGACTTTTATTAATTATCAAAAGATGAAAATGTAACTACATTTGGGGATCAGACGCTAAAAACTTCGGGACTCTGTTGATCACATTTGTAGTCTCACAAAGCAATATTATAAGACTTAATTACGTTGTATGTTAATTAAATTAATAATGCTGTCAAATTTACCCATCATTTTAAATCTTATAAAAATTGACCCACAATTACCCTAGTTTCCAACAACGGCGCCGCCACATCCTCCACCCTCTCGACCTCATTTCCTCCTCCATTTTCTGGTGAAAACTTGGTAATTTCCGGCATCAAAACCTACCCCTAGTTTCCAGCAATGACGCCACCACATCCTCCACCCTCTCGATCTCATTTCCTCTTCCATTTTCCGATGAAAACCCAATAATTACAAGCATCAAAACCTATGGTATTTTCCAGCAACGGTGCCGCCACATCCTCCACCCTCTCGACCTTATTTCCTCCTCCATTTTTCGACGAAAATCCGGTAACTGAACCAGATCTATGTCTCCCAACTATGCCGCTGCCGGTAGTCGGCACCACCGAAAAGGACAGACCGTGGAAGTAATAACATGAAGAAGAAGAAGGTCTTCTCGAAGATCTGGTGGCAGTCGGTACCTCCTCTCTCTCAGATCTGATGGTGGTGAGCAAAGTGGTGTGGCTAGTGATTTTCGCTGGAGATCCTCAGTTGCTGCTGCTCCGTCGTTGGTGGTGTTGGAGTTAGTTTTGTTTAATAGTGTATAATATTATATAATCGTGTGTATCGGTGTATACACACTTTTTATACACTATTATACATTTTATACATACATATATACATAATGTATCTGTTATATAAAATTGCAATTCTTATTCAAAATTAGTCCAGATCTATGTATTATACTCACTTATACAATATTGTATAATTGTGTATAAATGTGTATATGTGCGTATTTTCGTGTATAATATTGTATAATTATTTTTTAGAGTATATACCTACATTATACACTGTAATACACCTATATACATAATATAAATGTCTTTTGTATATAAGTGTATAACATTATATAAAAATATTTTTGGGCTATATTTTTTCAAGGCTACCATATGATCTACTAAAGTAGATCGGTATTGAACTTACATTTCTGAAATTATCCCATTATAAGACTTTACTTTAAAAAAATAGTATAAGTAGTTGCCTTTCCATATATCACTGCAACTGCTATATTCCATTCTCCCCTTACTCCAATAATGACTCAGTAAAACCCACTAAAATTTGTAGGAACTTTGCATTGAGCTGAGGAATTCCGCCAAATACTGTACTACCATAAGTTTTAAGAAATGCGGGATCATAAGCTCAATATGAAAGACTAGTTTTTTTTCTTCCAAATACCTGCAAGGAAGTAGAGCATAAAATGAAACCCTTAATATAGTTTGACATGTGGATCAATTGCTAAGCAATTGTTAGCCGTATAATATCATAGCCGTATATGGTATTAGCCGTAATGCAGAGCTTGTAATCTATCAGGAATCTTTTGTAAACCTTTTTAGCATATATTTAGGGATTCTTGTATTCTTGGAGCGTGATACAGAAAATTTTCAGAGGCGTGACAGTGTTACACGCTCCATCAAGCCTTTCTTGGAGCGTGATACAGAAAATTTTCAGAGGCGTGACAGTGTTACACGCTCCATCAAGCCTCTGAGAACAAAATAGTGTTACACTAGTTGTGGCAATGGCATCAAGCATCCATTAGCAGCTGTAAGTCTGCGGAGAGTATCAATGAGGAACTCATGCTTTTTCTCACACTTACTTTTAGACAATATTCTGATTATTTACGCAAGTACGAAACTAAGCAAACGAGCAATTGCAAAGAAATTTAATTAAAATTATCCTTAGCTTGCATTCCTTTGCATTTTCTTTGTTTTTGACTGTGTCTGAGATTTCAGTGCACTAAATATATACCATTCACAACTAATTTCCAAGGGAAAGTGCAACAACAAACAGCAAGTTGAAGGACACTATGACATCCATCATCACGCCCTGCCATTGTAAGTTGGTGCCCAGGACTCTTTCTACCTAGTACGGGCAACCGGGCACAAGTAATACACATCATCTTTTAAGCTCGTGGAACAGCCCGAGATTCATAATATTTCCCCCCAAACCTCAAATATATAAATGGGTAGATAACACAAGCAGCAAGGAAAAGACCACCAGATAAGTTGAAGACTTTCAGAATTGAGCATCAAAAAGTTACCAAAACTTGGGTGGAATATGTCGACAAGTCCTCCCTTTTTCAAGGAATGATTGATGCCACCCTGTGCTAGTTGAAGACAAAAGGGAAGAATATCTAACATTTAAATGTACTGTGACATCATAAACTCAGGTAAGTCCACTACAATAGGTTACAACTTGAATAGCAAAACCAATTTATGAGATACAGTGTTTGACTAGACCATTTGTAAACAAACAAATAACGTGATGATTGTCTTTTACTCAGACATTAAGTTTCCCCATCATAAGTAACATATTGAAAATGATATGACAGTAGAGATGGCAGCAAATAGTTGTCACATACTAACCTACTGTACACATTCATTGATGAATGCATCTTCCACCTTTCTAGTTCTCACCGTCTCTCGCATCAGCAACTAATGGAATGCAGAAAGAACATATTATTTCTATAGGTAAATGACTTATTCTTGGCACCAATGCACCACAGATGGCCTTCTACTTCTAGGTCGCCTTTCATTCCTGCCGTTTCCCATACAAACTTGAAAAGCCCCAGAGCTCTGCTTAGCTGCTTTACCCCGCTCTGCACCATATTCTGCTCATTGGATGTTAGGATCTTTCCCATGCATAGACGGAACTTATCCCCGCGACCAATTGCATAAAGTCCTCCACAAACTTCAACTTCAATATCCCAGATGCTGCCATAAAGATAATAAAGAAGAAGTGTGAACACACATCGTGATGAGTGGCCTAATGTCTTACTCAACTTTTTATGCACTAAACTCTCCTGGTGGCGAGTTTCCTTATATCCAATGTTTTTGTCTATGAAAACATCCCTAATCTGATGAAGCCCCTCTTTCATGACCTCAAGCTTCTTTACCTCTGAAGTTAATTTTGTCTCTTCACTCAAGCAATTAATAAGGTCGCTGAACATTTCAAGAACATCTTCCCACTTGTGAGAAGCAGGTGAATCCACTCCTTTTAGGCGCATCCATGAAGTGGATTCAGGGTCATAAGAAGTGGCATTTTCTAAAAACTTTTGACAAGTTGTAACTATTTGTTGAGCCATTTTAATTTCTTTACCCGGACACCTACAATGCATAAAATTAATCTCAGATTTCAATCCATTCAATATCTCCTCGACTGCCCCTGTCCATATCGGGTACTTTGTGACCTGTGCACATATTGAATGCCTGACAAGCTTCCTTTGTTGTGCAGAAACATTCAAGAAGTTTGACACTTTTGTGAGGGAATCAACTGTAATCGATTCCCTCTCGCTAGCTTTACTGAAACAAACGGGCTGGTCACATTGTACATCAACTAATGTTCCCACCACATTATTTTTCATCATTTCTTGCATTGATGGACACCCAATAAAGGTCCTAGCCAGTGATTTAAAAGAAGATACCTTTTGTTCCAAGCTCTCATCATAAACTCTCGAGTTATCGTTAACATTTACTAGCTTTCCATCAACTAAGTCCACATTCTTTAGCAAGTGGCTCAATTTTGTTAATTTTGAGAAAGCTTTCTCGTACCATTCACAAGGAAAAGTCTCGTCCTGGACTTCTTCGTCTGAGCAGTGATAAAACCGCATCACTCCACTTCTCTTGGCTGTCAAAATCATAGCTCGAGGTATACGGTTCCTCAAGCTACTCATTGCCATTGTAATGCCAACTTAAAGTTACCATAAAAGATGCAATGGAAACAACCAGTAACTGCTTAGTTTTCTGCTTCTAACAATTGGGCCCTCCATTATACGCCTAAAAACCGAACCTGCATAAAAAAATCAAGAAACATCCTATGCCACATTTCATCGAACAGGTTGTGAGCATATATTTTTCCACAATCGCCAATAACCTTGTGAAGGCTTAAACGAATTCAAATATTAAAGTAATCAAACTAGAATGGATAGAGAAGAGCATAAGTCGTTTCTATTTGAAATATGTAAATTTTCAGGACTGGTGAAGAACAACAAGACAATAAAGAGAGAGAGAGAGAGCAAACATGTAAACTTTGAGGTTTTAAAAGTTTGGTACATTAAAAGAGTGAGGCTGAGTAACACATGTAACGAAAAGTGAACCCAAACTCTGTGTACAATATAAAAAGGTAGCCATGCGGTGAGAACGAAGGCATTTATTCATGAACCTTTTAATATAGTTGACTGCGATAAGGAAAGCTCAAGTTATGGCTGCCCATGGTATGCTCATTTAAAATCTTTGTGAACATGTCCATAAGACACGACAAAAAAATTTAAAATTGGATTTTTAGACGCCTTACGATAAAGAAGCCCCGACCCTTCAAAGTGTCTTACACGTCTTCTTCGATAGCTCCAATCAAAGAGAACCGCGTGTATCCTAGAAAGACAGTGTTGCTGGAAGAACAAGAGAGCTTATGAGATAACCATGAAATGCAACCAAATTATTTTTCACATCAAGCCCTTTTTCTTCCTGGAACTCAATAATACCTTTAAGTAAGGAAATCTCATCTTGGTCGCTCCACACTTTTGAAAAAGGCTAAAGTGTAAATTATCCATTTCTCTTGACCCTTTTAGGGGAAGGTTGCAGCCTCTCAGTTTCAGACACTTCAATGGATGGTGTTTGGCAGTAGAGCAGTCATAGGACGGCTCAATGAAATGTGTGGCCTAAAGCCAATTCTGAATAAACGACCATAAACATATTTTATTCGTTTTATTGTATGTGTCTTATTTGATTTGACATGAAATTTAAGAATGTAAATTATTTTGAATATGGCTAACAGTGTGTATAACATAAAAAAGATTTTCTTTATATCTTGTAATCTTAAACATGTTATTAGGCTAAAACAAAAAAAAAAGATTAGAAACTTATTAAATATCAAAACTGCATTTTTATTCGATAGACAAAAAAAAAAAAGTGAGGCGCATAAAATTAAGTAAAGGGAGTATTTGAGACGAGTCATATATGTCTTCATATATTATTGGAGAATCTAACAAAAAGCATAAGAAAGAATAAAAAAAAGTGTCCTTCAAATTATTTACTGCTCGTTCGAATAATATTTTTTGAAGTTAAAATATGAATAATTGAAATTGTAAAAGAGTATTTGAATGTTGAAACTATATTTCGACATGAATTTCACTTGAAAAAAAATGAATTTTATGAGTTAAAATCATTATTTCTCTCTAAATAAACTATATATTATATACATCATATAATAATATTTGTAATATTAGTAATTTTGGAGCTTTAAGATGTATGGGTCTAAAGCAAGTGCTTTACTTGCTGGGGGCTGGACTCATGTACCCTTCTTTTTCTTATCAGGTAAAACTTCATCTTGCTCTTTCTCTATTTCACTATGTTCTGCTAGACTTGTCATTTTGCTGCTGTTGGGAAGGTTGTTTAACTTAATTGAAACACTTCTGCATCTTCTGCCATTGTTCGTTTTGTTTTGTTTTGTTTAAAGTAAACGAAATATATATATATAAAAGCGCCTTTGAGTTTACAGAAAGAGAAAACGTTGAAAGAAGGGAAGACGAAATGACGGAATATGAAAGGTCTAAGGCATGTGTATTTTCGATTTCGTTCTTGTTTACAGTAAAGGGTCAAAAATATTCCTAAATAATTTAAAATTAATAAATTCATCAGTGATCTCATTAAACTTCGGGAAAAATCCTTCTCCAATATTTGAATATTAAAAATAACTAACGGCAAATTATGGTAAAAAGTAAAAATATTGAGAATATTTCAACTTAAAATTAATATTAAAAATAAATAAAGGAATATTTTTGTAAAAACCATATATGTTGAGGATATTCCAACTTAAATTAAAATATAATGAATGATATATATATACATATAGCCAAACTCATCGGCGCCCCTTGTGGTCGTCCAGATTTTTTACTTAGACACCTATATTTAGAGGTCTTCCTATTGAGCACTTACACTACCCGAAATTTGTACCAATTAGACATCTTTGGCTGAATCAGCCAAATTTACAAAGTGTGTGAAATACACTCGCGGGTGACAAGGCAAATAACGAATAAAATGAGGACATGTGTCTTTTTGAGTAAAAAAAAAAGAAAAAACTATTTTAAAAGTTGTTCTTGGTGTCCATCACCATCTTCATGTATGTTCTTGTTCCAACCATCATTTTAATCCAAATTTTCAAGAGAAACTCCTCCAAATTTGTTATAACTTCAACTAAAGATTTTCCATGAAGACCCAAAGACAACCCCAATATTAATTTCTCAAAAATTTCATCAAATCAATTAACATATTTTAAACCTTCAAATTTTCTAAAGACTCCATTAATGACATAACCATAGTCACCACATCCTTCTTCTTCAATTTATGTCACAACAATCACCACTATATAATTTCGAGAGAGTTTCTCATTAACTTGAACAGTAATAAAACCTAGTTTGATTTTCTACATCGAATTATGAATCAATCTTCTTGGTGGGGGCTCGTTCCTCACGCAATGGGAGAGAACTTCTGGGTAATGGTGAAATCTTAAATGAGCTCTTGATGAATATAGATGAGTTTGAGTGTAAATTAAGTTTTAAAAAAAAATCTTTTTAGGATTATTATTTTTCTTTTGTTTATTAAATAGATTTATCCAAAAAAAATTATCTTTCTTGTCCTGTAAACGCTTAGGGAGAGAGAGTGTGTGGTGGGGATCTTTATTTTTTTTGGTGAACAAGATAGCAATGGTGGAAGGTTTGTTAATGGTAAAATATTAAATGGAGAAGAAAGAGAAAAAGAATAAAGAAGAAAAAGAAGGAAATAAAAAGAATTTAAAAAAATCTTTTTTTGGGCTCTTCATGCGCCAGTTTGGTGTGGAAATCACGCAAGTTGCCAAGTCAGCG
This sequence comes from Anisodus acutangulus, assembly GCA_029783415.1. Lineage (NCBI taxonomy): Eukaryota > Viridiplantae > Streptophyta > Magnoliopsida > Solanales > Solanaceae > Anisodus > Anisodus acutangulus. The sequence continues at coordinate 27,973,666 of CM056505.1, read as the reverse complement.
AAAAATGTCTAAGTGGCACAGTCATGCACTACTTCAGGTGTCTAAATGGTACAAGTTTTAGTTGAGATGTTTAAGTGAAAAATCTGAACGACCACAAGCCATTTTTGAAATCCTAGGCTTGAAATTGGGTTAATTTGTAAATGTTTATGAAGGGATTCATAGTTTTGATCTTGGGTAGGTGTTTCTAACTTCAATTTCCTTGTCCATACAAATTTTTCAAATGGACTAAAATGGAGATTTGAAATCCTAGGCTTGAAATTGGGTTTTCTTCGATTAAATATGAATTAGTGGGATGGATTTCACTCATTTTTGGTATGTAGACTCCACAAGTAATGGGTGAACCGATTTTTCACTAAAATTCCTATTCTTTCCTTCGTGGCTCGGAATTCTATTTTAGGTGACTTTTTGAGTTCGGATTTAAAGTATATCAATATGGGTACCATTGGATTCGTATGACTTCCTAGAATAATATTTTCACCTTATTGAAACTGATTTTCCTACGAAATAACTATTTTGCCCCTCGAAGTTGGGAATGGGTTTTTGAACTAACTTTTCTATCCGAAATTGTATCCTTCAAATATTGTGTTAATGTAAAATTTATAATTGTTAGACTTTGCTTATTCTGAGACGTTTCGGTAGAACAAAGATTGAGTTAGATAGTTCGTGGGGCCTGTTCGGCCATCTAGGTAGGTTACAACTTACCTTCTAGATAGACTTCGGTTAGCGAAGCGTATGTATAGTTAGGCTATGTTGGAGAAAGCATGTAAGTCTTCGGGTATGAAGTTGTGATGGATTACTTAGGTTGGTTACTGTTGACTGGCTATGACTTGATATTTTTTTTGTGGATTATCAGACTTGTATGTTATGCCATGTTGTATTTGTTATGTAGTTGTATCTCACTTATCTTTGCATGTTCATGTATAAATGAAGGGACTTAACGTGATACTGCTATTATGATAAGTGTCCTTGTGTGGCACGACTGGAAAATGATATGATAAGTGTTCTTATGTAGCACGACTGGAATTGATATGTTACGCCTACTATTATCATTGCATTGCATACATCCTTATTTCCATGATATATTAATGTGATCTTGATTTTGGCATGACGGTGATAAATGAGAAGGGGAGTACTTATGATTCATATGATATATTATATTGCGTAGCCATCTCTATAATGTGTGATACGAAATGGATAGCGGAGTGTTTAGTGGAAGAGCCGTCTTTAGGCTGTGTGATACGGAGCGACCGATACATGGACGCCGCGGGTTCCCTATGGATCATGATTGTCGGGACGATGATATACTCCGTCCGGAGTGTCGCACCCGATTTTGACCGGCGGGCTTCGCGACGCTATGGCGTCGATTGCCTCTGGATTGGATAAAAATGCTTGCTTTGAGGAGTCGCCACCTAATTATTATAAGGTGAATTAGGGCACCTGAATACTAACTAAAAGTCAGAAATAACTCCAATTTTGTGGTCTGCGAAACTAATGAGATTCTAGGTAAGGGTTCTCTATTATCCTAAAGGGAAGGGGTTAGGCATCCTTTAAGATCCGCTAACTTGCGGTTATCCGATCAAACTCAGGTTAATTATTATGTTAAAAAGTGCATGTTTTACAAGTATAAAAATAACGTTGCAAGTATTTAATGAAATGATGCATTTGTACAAGCATGCATTTGTATGACAATAATATACATGTAAAGCTAAAGAAGAATATGAATATGCATTCGTATGAAAATTGATAAATATGTATGCAATGTGATTTCTTATGGGCGACGGGCCTAAAAATAGATAAACTAGCGATTAACGATTTTAAAACTAACCGAGCCTGAAAATAAATAAACTAGCGACGGGTTTCAAGTTTTTGACTACCCTAATAATTAATTCTATGTCTACCTATTCTAAATATTTCAATAATTTCACGAGTACAATAATATTACAATACAAAATGGAATAAAAGTGAATTAAAGAAAGTAAAAGACAACAACAAAATAAATAATCTCCGAGGGTTATTTGCCTTCTTTGACTTTATCTTTGCAAAAGTCAAGAATAAACTGTTAGAAACAATTGAATATACATAACCGGATCCGTAACCAAAACAATAAAGGTTTTGATTACGGAGGGCTCGAACTTAAATTTTGAAAAGATCATTCCAATCACGTCGTGGTCGCGAACATATGACTCGTTGGTCATTTTAGTTGCCTTACTGCCGAACATATTGGTCTCTCGGGTGAAAAAGATTTAAATTTCATCATTGCCCTAAGCTTTATTTTCCGTCTTTACAACCGTGGAGGCCTCAAAATCGACGGATATTTTTTCATCGGCCAATGTAGTATCGTGTTCAAATCAGCAAAATTAAAAATCGGAATCAGACGAAGAAAGAAGAAGAAGAAGAAGAAGAAGAAGAAGAGAAGAAGAAAGCAGCAGCGGCAGCAGGAGTAAACAAGAAGCGTAAAAACAGAGGCAATTCCCGAGAAGACGGGATGTTTGGTAAATAAAAATAGTAAATATCCGCTGCCGGATGTTAAAAACAAGGCTGAAAAGCAAAGTGAAATGAAACGAAAAAGCGCGGCCTCAATTCAATTTCATCGGCCTAAATGCGATATAAATAAGGCAATAAAACAAGAGAACAATAAGATATCCGTTGCCGGATACTAAAATGTAAACTGAAAAAGCGAGGAACGAAATGAAAAGTGCGGCCTCAATTCAATTTCATCGGCCTAAATGTAGTATTAGTTAAACAATAAAGCGATGTAATCCGTTGCACGGATGTTTAAAAGCAGAAATGTAAAAGAGAAACGAAACAAAAAGCGCGGCCTCAATTTAATTTCATCGGCCTATGTAGTATTAGATAAAACAAATAAAGCGATGTCAGATTTACGGATGTTTAAAAGCAATCGAAAAGAGAAACGAAAGAAAGAAAAAGCGCGGCCTCGAATTTAATTTCATCGGCCTAAATGAAGTATTTATTTAAACTAGTAAACCAAGAAGACAATCCGTACACGGATGTTTAAATGCCAAAAGCGATGGCGAAAACAAAGAAGCGAAAAATGCGGCCTCGAATTTAATTTCATCGGCCTATGTATCTGCTTTCAAATCAAGAATACCAACAAGTGTAGTAGCATCGTAAATGTAGTTTCGAATATTCAAAAGTGCAACAACTGTTAATTTCATGTACCCACCAAAGAGTGCGACAAAATTTCAACTCAAAGTGCAACAGATCAAATGCAACGATTTGTCCTTCAAAATGTAGCATATGTTTGCCTTAAGAACATGGCATCCATTGGTGATCAAGTATAGCAACTCCTCAAATGCAAATAGTTCAAAGTAGGGTAGTACAAAATCAAACATAGAGGTGTGGCAACTTGTTCTTTTTCAAGGGAGCTATAATACAATAGCAACAAAGAGCTACAATAGCTTAGCTCAAGTGTATCGATGGTTCACCAAATATAGCGGCTCAAGTGTAGTATCAATGTCCATAAAAATCAAAAGCAGCAGCTACATCAAATGGCTTAGCGGTAGCTACTTGCCTTAAAATGTAGCGGTGATTTGGCTCAAAATGCAATGACAGTTCTACTAAAAATGCAGCTACTATTTTACCTTAAATAGCAGTGAATTCACTGAGTGTACAACCATTGTTTTACCCATATAAAGCTAATCATATCAAGACTAAGGACACAAGATTCCATTCATGTCTCACAGCTAGGCATAGTAAACACTTAAAACAAATAAGACAAGTGCATGATCAAATTGACAACCACATGGACACAAGATTGAGAAATTAATAGATGACATTCAGCAGAACAAACTTTGTCTAGGCCAAGTATGTATAATTACATTTATGCTCAAACATGAACCTAACACGGTATGTTTAAGTATTAACAATCAAAGAAATCGGCAGACATTATGAGGCATTCCATTAACCAATATTTTAAATCCTTCTCAACATATACTAATTAACAAAATATCATCGTATGATACCAACATGAATCGACAAAGACGAGCAAAATAATTCAAAACGACGTTGTTAACTAAACAAACCCAACATTCTTATCATGCTTAGACAATAAACATATCAACTACATCATTACTAAACCAGTGATAAAACGCATAAAACACAGAGAGTAAGAAAAATGAGAAGAGTTGAGTTTTACCGACTTACGGATTATGAACTCCGACCGAACCGAGAATGGACTCAACATCAAAACCATAATTTGAAGGGCTCAGTTGTTAGAACAAAGCAAGAGGAAATGCAACACACGCCATGGTCATGCGGACACCGGATTGCAAGTTGATACCATACTGGTCGCCCGCCAAGATACTGGTCGGATGTCCTTAGTGCATTCGAAGGAAATTTGTGCAATTTCTTGGTAGCACAGTTGAGGTAAATTATCATCATAGCCCGGTTTGAATGTGACCCGACCGGATATAGACCCGACCCGAATTGTGACCCCGACCCGACCGACCAGACCCGGTCCTGATATGACCGAGAAAGCGATCACGAAAACCGACCAGAAATAAAACCACCAAAAGCAGGCGGAAACCACCAACAAAAGTAAACCGGAAACCAACAACAAAATGACCGAAACAACCAACAAAATAAACGGAAACCACCAACAATGGCACCGAAACCATCCCACAAAACAACTCGGAAAACCACCAACAAAAATCTAAACCACCAACAAAAGCAAAAGCGGAACCCTCATTTTCGGACTTAGGACCTCAAAACCCCAAAATCGACGGTGGTGTGGGTGGTGTAGGGTGTCTGGCGTAGGTGGTGGTGGTGTGGTGGTGTTGTGGGTGTAAGTCGCGTCGGGGTTAGGGGTCGGGGTGTCTGGCGACAAAGCAGCCCCATTGAGAGAGAGAGAGAGAGAGAGTGAGAGCTGTGAGAGAGTGAGAGAGTGAGAGAGTGAGAGAGATATATAGAATGAAAATTTTTTTTAGGGTTTGTTTGGTTTAAAGGGGGGAAATAAAGGGATGGGGAGTTGGGTATTGGGCCGATCCGGGTGGGCTTTCGGTTGGGCCTGAGTATTTGTTTTTTGGGTTGGGGAAATAAAATGGGTGATGGGTTGGGCTTGGATGAAAAATGGGTTTTAGTTTGGGTTGAGTAGGAATTGTTTTGGGGGAAATGAAATGGGTTATGGGTTTAAAATATAAAAAGGGTTTTATTATATATAAATAAATAAATAAAAGCTTTGCAAAATTTATAAATTGTAAAGATGATAATATGATAAAATATAATATTTGTGAAATGCTTGATGCTTAAAATAATAAAAATATAAAATGTAATGCCGTTTTGCGAAAATAAAATAACATATAATATTAGGATAAAAGTATGCTTGTGATATAAAAAATGCAAATGACAAATAAAAATGCAAATAATACTAATAATAATGATATATATACATATATATGCCTATATTTTAAAATTGTTTTAAAGTGTCAAAAATATTAAAACTTGCAAATAAAATCAGAAAAGATGAGACAAAATTGGGTGCCAACAGATGCCCCTCTTTGGCCGGAGACGATGAAAGAGTTTTCGGCCAAAGAAGTTGACTGAGTAGCCAATTTTGTCCTGATCACCGGGACTCGAGGAAAGATTAGAGATGAATGGGAAGAAATAGAATCCCGAGGGAAGAGAAGTTGCAAAAATGGTGCAGATTCAAGAAATAATGCCCGGTGTTGACTTATGATGACACCGTGCGGATGTGGCGAGATCTTTGGGGAAGGGCTGAACGATGTTCGAAGAACTTCCCCGATGCAGATGATGATATATCATAGGCGTGATGAGGTGACGTCGTCGCTTAGACGTTATGCAGATGGCGACCTCGCATAGGCGTGATTGAAATTAAGATACCCGCATTGGAAGGTGGGTGCCTGACTGAAATGAAATACCCGCATTAGGAGGTGGGCGCCTGACTGAAATTTAAATACCCGCATTAGGAGGTGGGCGCCTGACTGAAATTGAAATACCCGCATTAGGAGGTGGGCGCCTGACTGAAATTGAAATACCCGCATTAGGAGGTGGGCGCCTGACTGAAATTGAAATACCCGCATTAGGAGGTGGGCGCCTGACTGAAATTTAAATACCCGCATTAGGAGGTGGGCGCCTGACTGAAATTTGAAATAAAATACCCGCATTGGAAGGTGGGCGCCTGATTTAAAACATACCCGCATTAGAAGGTGGGCGCCTGATTTAAAATATACCCGCATTAGAAGGTGGGCGCCTGATTTAAAACATACCCGCATTAGAAGGTGGGCGCCTGATTTAAAACATACCCGCATTAGAAGGTGGGCGCCTGACTGAAATTTAAATACCCGCATTAGAAGGTGGGCGCCTGATTTAAAACATACCCGCATTAGAAGGTGGGTGCCTGGTTTAAAACATACCCGCATTAGAAGGTGGGCGCCTGATTTAAAACATACCCGCATTAGAAGGTGGGCGCCTGATTTAAAACATACCCGCATTAGAAGGTGGGCGCCTGATTTAAAACATACCCGCATTAGAAGGTGGCGCTGATTTAAAATATACCGCGATTAGAAGGTGGGCGCTGATTTAAAACATACCCGCGTTAGAAGGTGGGCGCTGATCAAATTTAAATACCGCGTTAGAAGGTGGGCGCTGATTTAAAACATACCGCATTAGAAGGTGGGCGCTGGTTTAAAACATACCGCGTTAGAAGGTGGGCGCTGATTTAAAATATACCGCATTAGAAGGTGGGCGCTGATTTAAAACATACCGCGATTAGAAGGTGGGCGCTGATTTAAAACATACCGCGTTAGAAGGTGGGCGCTGACTGAAATTTAAATACCAGCGTTAGAAGGTGGGCGCTGATTTAAAACATACCGCGATTAGAAGGTGGGTGCCTGGTTTAAAACATACCGCGTTAGAAGGTGGGCGCTGATTTAAAACATACCCGCATTAGAAGGTGGGCGCTGATTTAAAACATACCGCGTTAGAAGGTGGGCGCTGATTTAAAATATACCCGCGTTAGAAGGTGGGCGCTGATTTAAAATATACCCGCGTTAGAAGGTGGGCGCTGATTTAAAACATACCCGCGTTAGAAGGTGGGCGCTGATTTAAAACATACCGCGTTAGAAGGTGGGCTGATCAAATTTAAATACCGCGTTAGAAGGTGGGCGCTGATCAAATTTAAATACCCGCGTTAGAAGGTGGGCGCTGATTTAAAACATACCGCGTTAGAAGGTGGGCGCTGGTTTAAAACATACCGCGATTAGAAGGTGGGCGCTGATTTAAAACATACCCGCGTTAGAAGGTGGGCGCTGATTTAAAACATACCAGCGTTAGAAGGTGGGCGCTGATTTAAAATATACCGCATTAGAAGGTGGGCGCTGATTTAAAACATACCGCATTAGAAGGTGGGCGCTGATCAAATTTAAATACCCGCGTTAGAAGGTGGGCGCTGATTTAAAACATACCCGCGTTAGGAGGTGGGCGCTGAAATCAAATACCGCGTTAGGAGGTGGGCGCTGATCAAATTGAAATACCGCGATGGGAGGTGGGCGCTGGCTAAATTGAAATACCGCATTAGGAGGTGGGTGCCTGATCAAATTTAAATACCAGCATTAGGAGGTGGGTGCCTGACTGAAAATGAAATACCCGCGTTAGAGGTGGGCGCTGATCAAATTGAAATACGGCGTTAGAGGTGGGCGCTGATCAAAATGAAATACCCGCATTAGGAGGTGGGTGCCTGATCAAAATGAAATACCGCGTTAGGAGGTGGGCGCTGATCAAAATGAAATACCCGTTAGGAGGTGGGCGCTGATCAAATTTAAATACCGCGTTAGGAGGTGGGTGCCTGATCAAATGAAATACCCGCATTAGGAGGTGGGTGCCTGGTCAAATTGAAATACCGCGTTAGGAGGTGGGCGCTGATCAAAATGAAATACCGCGTTAGGAGGTGGGCGCTGATCAAATTTAAATACCCGCATTATGAGGTGGGTGCTGGTGAAATGAAATACCCGCGTTAGGAGGTGGGCGCTGATCAAATCAAATACCCGCGTGAGGTGGGCGCTGGTGAAATTGAAATACCCGCGTTAGGAGGTGGGCGCTGATCAAATTGAAATACCCACAGAGGTGGGTGCCTGATCAAATTTAAATACCGCGTTAGGAGGTGGGTGCCTGATCAAAATGAAATACCCGCGTTAGAGGTGGGCGCTGATCAAATTGAAATACCCGTGACAGAGGTGGGCGCTGATCAAAATGAAATACCCGCGTTAGGAGGTGGGTGCCTGATCAAAATGAAATACCCGCGTTAGGAGGTGGGCGCTGATCAAATTTAAATACCGCGTTAGGAGGTGGGCGCTGATCAAATTGAAATACCGCGTTAGGAGGTGGGCGCTGACAGAAATTGAAATACCGCGTTATGAGGTGGGTGCTGATCAAATTGAAATACCGCATTAGGAGGTGGGCGCTGATCAAATTTAAATACCCGCGTTAGGAGGTGGGCGCTGATCAAATTGAAATACCGCGTTAGGAGGTGGGCGCTGACGTAAATTGAAATACCCGCGTTAGGAGGTGGGCGCTGATCAAATTTAAATACCGCGTTAGGAGGTGGGCGCTGATCAAATTGAAATACCCGCGTGGGAGGTGGGCGCTGACAGAATTGAAATACCCGCGTTAGGAGGTGGGCGCTGATCAAATTGAAATACCCGCGTTAGGAGGTGGGCGTCGGTGAAATTGAAATACCGCGTTAGGAGGTGGGCGCTGATCAAATTGAAATACCCGCGTTAGGAGGTGGGCGCTGATCAAATTGAAATACCGCGTTAGGAGGTGGGCGCTGATCAAAATGAAATACCCGCGTTAGGAGGTGGGCGCTGATCAAAATGAAATACCCGCATTAGAGGTGGGCGCTGATCAAAATGAAATACCCGATAGGAGGTGGGCGCTGATAAATTGAAATACCGCGTTAGGAGGTGGGCGCTGATCAAATTGAAATACCGCGTTAGGAGGTGGGCGCCGATCAAAATGAAATACCCGCGTTAGAGGTGGGCGTCGATCAAATTGAAATACCCGCACAGAGGTGGGCGCCTGACTGAAAATGAAATACCCGCATTAGAAGGTGGGCGCCTGATTGACGTCGTTGTATTGACGTGATGCGTTTGTGACCCGCATGGGTTGAAATGACGTCGTTGCATAGACGTGGTGTGTTGAAGACGTCATTGTGTAGACGTGTTGTGTTTGTGACCCGCATGGGTTGAAATGACGTCGTTGCATAGACGTGGTGTGTTGAAGACGTCATTGTGTAGACGTGTTGTGTTTGTGACCCGCATGGGTTGAAATGACGTCGTTGCATAGACGTGGTGTGTTGAAGACGTCATTGTGTAGACGTGTTGTGTTTGTGACCCGCATGGGTTGAAATGACGTCGTTGCATAGACGTGGTGTGTTGAAGACGTCATTGTGTAGACGTGTTGTGTTTGTGACCCGCATGGGTTGAAATGACGTCGTTGCATAGACGTGGTGTGTTGAAGACGTCATTGTGTAGACGTGTTGTGTTTGTGACCCGCATGGGTTGAAATGACGTCGTTGCATAGACGTGGTGTGTTGAAGACGTCATTGTGTAGACGTGTTGTGCAGATGACGCCGTTGCATAGGCGTGTTCTTGATAGCAGCGGGTTGTATGGGCGTGTTCTTTGTCGTTGTAATGCTGTGAAGGATGTAAATGACGTCCATTGCCGTCAATTTGGTGTAATATGATTCCACGTTGTGTTGAATCTTCTGCCGATTTAAACTCATGTGGACTGTGAATTAAAATGTCATTCTTGCACGGGCGAAAATGTGAGGCGACGTCTTTGCCAAATTAAGCACACGTGTTGCGGCTTCTCTGCCTTTGTCAACCTGAAGACCTGCACTCAAAGAATTTTGTGAGTTGTAGCTTTTGCCCTGGACGCTTGCAAGTTCATATTGGTTTAGATTGAAGACTTGGTTGTCTGGCATTTTTTCAGGCCCGTTGGCATATTCTTGCAGTGAACCCTTAAATATGCCCCAGTTTCTGGTATATATGAAGATGTTGAACTTCTAACTGGACAAAACCGAGTCTGTGCTGGCAACTTGCTTGTCCTGTTAAGGCAATCATGTGAGCCTATTGCGTTGTATGGAAGAAAGATTTCCAATGGTGTGACCGAAGCTGATATAGGCCGCCTACGTATTCCGATAAAGGAAATCAGGTCATAACGTAGTTCGCTGCAAGTAAAATGACGATTGTGAAGTTTTCCAAAATTGGACCGAAGCCGATGTGGCTGCCTACGTATCCCGCCGAGGGAATCAGGTCATAACGTAGTTCATGCAAGCAAAAAGAATTTATAAGGATTTTTTTGATGGGACCGAAGCCGATGTGACCGCCTACGTATCCCGCCGAGGGAATCAGGTCATAACGTAGTTCATGAGGCAAAAGAGATCGTGAACTTTTTCAAAAATGGGACCGAAGCCGATGTGGCTGCCTACGTATCCCGCCGAGGGAATCAGGTCATAACGTAGTTCATGCGGCAGCAGCATAAACATTCACTTAATTTGTAAATGTTTATGAAGGGATTTCATTGCCTTAGACTTGGGTAAGTGTTTCTAAGTTCAATTTCCTTGTCCACACGAATTTTCAAACGGATTAAAATGGAGACTTGAAACCCTAGGCTTGAAATTGGGTTTTCTTCGATTAAACATGAATTAGTGAATGGATTTCACTCATTTTTGGTATGTAAACTCCGCAAGAAATGGTTTCCTATTTTGCCCTTTGTGGCTCGGAATCCTATTTTAGGTGACTTTTTGGGTTCGGATTTAAAGTATGTCAATATGGGTATCATTGGATTCGTATGACTTTCTAGAATACTATTTTGACCTTATTGAACCTAATTTCCTACGAAATAACTATTTTTTTCCTTCGGGGTTGGGAATGCTTTTTTGAACTAACTTTTCTATCCGAAATTGTATCCTTCGAATATTGTGTTAACGTAAAATTCATAATTGTTAGACTTTTCTTATACTGAGACGTTTCGGAAGAAGAAATCTCAAGTTAGATAGTTTGTGCCTGTTCGGTCATCCAGGTAGGTTACAACTTACCTTCTCGATAGACTTTGGTTAGCGAAGCGTATGTATAGTTAGACTCTGTTGGAGAAAGCATGCAAGCCTTCGGATATGAAGTTGGGATGGATTACTTAGGTTGGTTATTGTTGAATGGCTACGACTTGATACTTCTTTGTGGATTACCGGGCTTGTATGTTATGCCATGTTGTATTTGTGATGTATTTGTATCTTACTTATCTTGGCATGTTCATAAATAAAGGAATGGACTTGATGTGATATTGATATTATAATAAGCGTCCTTGTGTGGCACGACTTGTAAATTATATGATAAGTATCCTTGTTTGGCACGACTGGAAATTGATATGTTACACCTAATATTATCATTATATTGCAGACATCCTCATTTTCATGATATATTGATGTGATCTTGCTTCTAGAGTGACGGTGATAAATGAGAAGGGGAGTACTTATGATTCACATGATAGACTATATTGTGTAGCCATCTCTATGTTGTGTGATAAGGAGTGGCTAGTGAGGCGTTTGGTGGAAGAGTCATCTCTAGGTTGTGTGATATAGAGCGACTGGTACATGAACGTCGCGGGTCCTCTATGGGTCATGACTGCTGGAACGATGATATATTCCGTCCGGAGCATGTATGTACAGATATTTCATGTGGCCACTGCATTACATTGCATTGCATATTTACTCATCATTACATTTATGGATTTGGACTTGTTAATTGTACATATGGTTGTGATTGTTCTAAGGAATCCAGGAAACCTTGGGAGACTTGGGTTTAGATGCTTCACCATAGGCTATGATTCGGTTATTGATCTTCCTATACTTTAGTGGTTATTCTTGGACTGTGATATTACTTGTACTTGATTGTGAGCATGTCTACATTTCAGTTTCTTGCTGATGCATATGTTAGCTTACTGTTGTCGGCCTATGATATCTATCAGTACATAGTGTATGTATTGATACTACTATTGCTACACCTTTTTCGGGGTGTAGAGTTATTGCAGATGTGTGAGTGAGGTTCGATTAGCCTTCGAGGATCTCGTAGAGTTCATCTAGATCTTTTTGTTTAATTTTCATTCTAAACAGAAGTTGTATTCAGATTGTCATTGTAAATTTTATTCCAATTGTATTCAGGTTGTCATTGTAAATTTTATTCCAATTGTATACTTAGAAGCTTTTGTACTATTCATACCAGATTCCTTGAGTAGTGTTGTATTACGTACTTATATTATTTATGATTTAGACTTTCATTTCATTGAATTATTACTTATGATTGTTGATTTAAGGATTAAGGGAAGAGTTCGCCTACCGAGGTGGGAAGAGGTAGGTGCCCGCATGACCCGGTAATTTGGGTCGTGACTGTAAAGAATGAATATTGAGCCTAACTCAACCCAAAAGCTAGCGCAAAGGGAGGAGGATTGCCCAAGCCATATAAGGAGACCAAAGATCACTTATTCCACCGATGTGGGAGAACTCAACAGTGACAACAAAAATCATGTAAACAATAGTGTCAGTGACCGAAAGAAGATAACTAAACTACGAACAGAGGCAGATTGAAGATTTAAACTTTATGAGTTCAATCTTTCAGGATCTTAGTTGAACTCATTGTATTTTAAAAGTTATGAGTTCATGTCTACTATTTATTATAATATTAAATAAATTTTACACATAAATATATGCTCTGCATCGAAAGTTAGGAGTTCAATTGAACCCCACCTTCAATGCGCATACGCCCCTGACTACGAATGTAATTCGTCAACTTTGTTACCTTCATTGCTGGAAATTCTAAACACCTCTAAAAGCCTACTGCTTCTCCAAAAGCACTGTCTGAAAACAACATAAATTAATATTTAAGTTAAATAAAGAGCAAAAAATACTACTCCATATTGATTCTCAATAAATGACAAAGGAAATGGCAGCGTATAGGCGAAGGAACGTGGATGAATAATGTGGAAATGTCAGTGTTAGAAGTAATCGGCATTAAAAATGGATGAAGATGAAAGTAAAAAAGTAATGGTATTGAATGGATGAAGATGAAAGTAAAAACATAATGGTATTGAATGGACGAAAGGGACGTGGAATTGTGGTCTAGGAATAGATAAGTAATAATTCAATGAAATGATAGATGGGAAATGTCCGCTTGGGCAGCTCAATTAGTTTCAAGGGGAATATTTGGAATAAAAGACCAAGGATCGAATCCCGTCAGCGGCAGTGTGGGGGTTTCTTCTTGAAATAAAGGAGGGCCCCTTGTGCGCAGCGTGGTACTGATCTAACCTTTGAAATCAATTGAGTCACCATGAGTTACCTTCTTCACAGACCTGTCGGACCGGAGTGTGGGGGCTCCTGGGGTGGGAGATTCCACCTTTTGGAATAATGAATAGATGGGAATGAATTTACTACCATTATCTAAGGAGAGAAAAAAGCAAAATTTTGGAGTCAGCGTTTGAAACTCGACACAACTATTCGGAAAGGATTTTTTTAACTAATTAATTACTCTCTCCGTCCCAGTTTAAGTGTATTACTTTTTTTTGTTTTATCCCAAAAAGAGTCATCTTTCTATATTTAGTAAGTTTTGACAAATTAAGATCATAAGATTTAAAGGACACCACATATCTTTAATTAAAGACCACAAAATTCAAAAAATATTCATTTATTTATTAAACTTCGTATCTAGTCAAATTAAGACACTTAAATTAAAACGGATGAAGTAATTAATACAACAAAGATAAAAAATTGAGAATAAAGATAAGTGCAGTTGGTGAATTTTTAGGCTGCCACATCACCGGATCCTGTAATTATCATATATAGATAGGTCAACTTTACTATGCACTACAAGAAAAGAAAAGTTTGTGACGAACGATTCTGTCACAACTCAGATTTGTGACGAATTTTGAGTCATCACATAATCGCTCGTCGCAAATCTTCATGACTGATACCCCTAGATTACACATCCGAAAAGGATGTAAAGCGATCGTTAGCAAATATCAACTTAATTGTAAATCTCAACTATTAGCCTATATTTCAAAGGAAAAAGGGATAATTGTTTATAACTATGATTGTATCACAAAGTGACATGTATTTGATTTGAGAACAATTCAATAGCGAAGTATAAAGTTTGTCACGATCCAAATCGGAGGGCCGCGACGGGCACCCGGATCCCACCATTCGTATATCTAACATCTAATCGTAATTAAATTACGGACTAAGCCGAAAGAAAATTGTGAAAATGAGGTAACCATCTTATATATACACATACACATGCCAAGGCCGACAAGGCCATACAAGACCACTATCCACAGAACACCTGTCTATAAGCCTCCAGAAGTAGCAACATCAAAGGTCGGGACAGGGCCCCGCCATACCCATATATAAAAGCAAAAGTACCGTACCAAAATTAGACCAACACTCCGAACAAGGGGAGTGCTCCAAAAATCCGCTGGATCAAAAATCAACTAACGTGAATCGTCACCTTCCTTAACTGAACTTGCGGGCATGAAACGCAGCGTCCCCCGACAAAAGGGACGTCAGTACGACTGATGTACTGAGTATGTCAGGCATGAATAATAGCATAACAGGGATATACCAATAACTGAAATAGGAACAACCGACCAATAGTAAATATCTATGTGAGTCCTAATACATATGCCTAAATGTCATGCACAATGCGGTATACATATACATCGGCCCCATTGGGCATCTTCCTTACCAAAACAGCCTCTGTGGGCATCATTTCATGTCGACCTCTATTGGCATAATATGTCAAAAATATGGGATTCAACTACCCCTCATATTTAATATTAAAGGGTTGGTTGCAAACATTTCTTTCTTGCCTATTGTCTCTAGTCAAACTTGAGAAAGGATACTATAGTCTATGAAATGAGTATGTTGATTAGGACATAGGGCTTTAAACCTCATTTAATGATTCCCAACTTTAATTATAAGGTAATCAACTAAGGGTAAATAATGGGTGTTCATAAATGTCACACTTTAGAGCTTGAGAAAGCCTAAAGTGAAATTAGGTGGGTCAATTGAGAAATCTTCACCTAGACACAAGTCCCCATTACCCATACCACACTAATACACCTACTTAAGCGTAAACCCAATACCACTTCCATGAATTGAGTCACACCCCTTACATTCTAATTACTTGATAATCTAAACCTTATTTAAGTTGATAATTTGAAGTAGATAAAACAAACAAACAACATGGTTACTATAGGAGAAGAGTAATTAGTAAAGTCAAAATAAGTGCACAAATAGACTAGTTCCTAAACGTATTCCTAGTTGGATTCGACCCAAACCTATGTTTGGTTACTATATTTGACAATGGTTGTGTTATACCATTAAAGGTGTAATTTGGGCGAGATTAACAACAAATAGGCAAATGAATAAATTTGAACAAAACTAAACAAAACCACCTCTTTTAGGTCAGATTTACCTACATTCTTTATCATGACATGTACTAAACCTCCTTTTAGGGGTGAAAAACATCCTAGGTTAGTGTCAACACCTTTGAAGTCTCAGAACTACCATGGTATTTGCAAGATGATCTAAATAAGTTTTTCTAGTTCCATTTTAAACTCGGACAAAGCTTTAACCTATACAAAATATGAACCCAACCTGGACAGAGTGTTCGCCCTCAATGTTGTTAACCAACAACTAACATTTAGTCATTTTAGACCTAAACATGCTCCTAATTGCTTTTTGGATGACATTTGGGGACTCAAAGCATTCAGCATAGCATTTAGCCATTTCGACACAAGATTTTTATTCCTAACATCATATTAACACAGATCTGTCAACTTATCACATATGAGGCTTATATTAAGCTAAACTACACTTCAAAAGGGAAATGAAAGGACCAAACTTCCTTCTTTTCAGCTACACAGATTCATGAAAATAGTCCAAATATCACATCCCAGTCCAACTAGGCTACATACTTGATTACACATTTATCTAAACAACACATTATAACTTATTTGACTTTGTTTATTCGACAGATTAATCCAAAACATCCTTGAACACTTTCAATTATCCAAAAACAGTAAGCATATTCATATTGTGAACCAAACGAGACCTAAATAAACTAAGACAAACATTAACAGTGTTAAGTATTAACTAAAACATACTAAAACTAATCATATTAACCCATAGTCATAGATCATATAGCATAATTTAAACAGAAAATTAAAAGAAATTAAAGGAATGGGGGTTGCTTTGTGTGGAGGCAGCCTAGGATAGAAAAGAAGCTTGTTCTTCAACTCCGGACCTCCAAATCTCACAAATCACACGAAGAAGGAATGTTTTAGTAGTGAAAGACTAATTAGGCTAAATATGGATTCCACCAAAGGGCTTGGATCCCAAATTAAGCAATAACTAGTCGAATATAACTTGAAAATAGCTCTTAACAACCTAAAAGCCAGAAATTCAAGTTTGAACCCTTCAATTGAAGGAATAATATCTCAATTTATAGAACTCGATGGAAATCCTAGTAGAGCCAAGAATCTGATGTGGGAGGACTCCTTTTAGGGGGGAAATTCCCTCCAATGGTTCTTAACCAATGAAAATCCTGAGTTTGTAATCGCAAATGGACAAAACCAATTAAACCATCGCAGAAAAAGCAAAAACCAAATGGAGGAGAACCCCACCTAGGTTGGGAGTGGTGGTACGGTGGAGTGGGCTCCACGGAGTAAGGTAAAAGTCATTTAATTCCCTTGCCCAAAACAAACGGGCAAAATACTGGACCAAGATGACGTACGCACGCAGAATCGCCATTTTTGGCAAGGTCGCAGTGATAAGAGCCGTTAGGGTTTTCTCTTTGCCTAAATCATGGCAAATGAGACAAGGCATAAGGAGCCCCCAGGGGCACATGCGAGTTGGTAAGTGGCAAGGTGATTAGAGTACAACCACTCCGACGTCGTGGGTTAGAATCCGTGTGGTGACAGTCTTTGCTGAATTATTGCAAGGGTTGTTGCTGGATTCGTGTCCCGTTGGTCCTCTCCCATGCAGGGCTGCCACTCGTGCATATCCCTCGATTTACATCTCACCTGGCCAAGGGGCCTCTGATACAGGTGGGGGGTTTCGCCTTCGGGACTTTCCCCTTCACATAGACAAGGCGTAAGGTTGTACACTTAAGTCATTTGAACAAGGGAAGAAAAGACCCAAATCATTTAAATACAAATTTTGATACATTGGTCAAATTTTGCAAATGTGGTCTTTTTAAAATTAACCAAAGACCAAAACATTTCAAATATAGCCAAATTAGATCAAAAACTTTAATTTAAGCCTAATTTTGACACTAATTAGAATTTAGGAGATTCAAATCATGCCAAATTCCTTTTAATTTAAAAACAATTCTTTGAAATTGAAATGTAATTCCCTTACCATATTTAATTAGATAATTTCCCGACTTTGATGAAGTAGATCATTAATTTCTTTAATATTGTGAATACTTTCAAATATTTATAATATAATTATCGGTTAAAATTTCAAAATTATAATTAATGGTCAAAATTATGTAAAATAAGAACATGATATACAATATATACTAGATGATATTTTATTAAATAAAATGACAAAATTCTCTCTGAATAATTTGTAAAATCACATCTGTCTTGTAAAAAGTGTATTTTACTCCGTCTGTGACTTGATATCCTTGAATAATTAAATAAAATTATTGGAGGGTAAAAATTAGATGTCAACAACTACCCCTTCGTTGTTCGGGGATGGCTAGACAATCCCTGAGCATCAAAATTTGACTGACCTA
This sequence comes from Anisodus acutangulus, assembly GCA_029783415.1. Lineage (NCBI taxonomy): Eukaryota > Viridiplantae > Streptophyta > Magnoliopsida > Solanales > Solanaceae > Anisodus > Anisodus acutangulus. The sequence continues at coordinate 27,955,838 of CM056505.1, read as the reverse complement.
GTTTTTAGCCGACCAATTGAGAAGTACTCCTCGTTTTTATGCAATTTTTGAAAATTGTGGCCAGTGCGTGGATTCTGGGTTTCCTACATATCCCATGTTATATGAGAATTTAGGCCACTTATAGTTTGACTCAATTAAACTACTAGAATGTCAATAAAGCAAAATTATCAATCTAGAGAGATTTCGGAGTGATTTTGTTGGAATGTGACCGATCCTCGGAGATTGAGTGGCCTACATATCCCTAGTTTTCGAGAATCAGGTCACTTGTAGTTCAATTCAATGACCTGAAAAGGGTATCTCTTTGACCTTTCCAGTGCATGCCGGATCGGTTACGGGTTTCAAAAACAAAAATCTTTGGGATTTGCGAGCGAGTTCGGCACAGAGTGATGTTCAAGCTCATGTATAGAGAGCTTGACTCTCGCTGGTACATATTTTTGACCGGCTGCATAAGAACAAGTTTCATATTTGCTTCGCACGCGTCTGGATCTGGTCTACTTGCTTTCCACCTCCGGTACCTTTGACCTATTTCCATGTGCTAGGACCTGCGTGTTGATTATTTATATATTTTCATACATGCGTGACTTTGTTTATTGTACCTTCTTGGGTGACTGTCTTGAACGGGTGACACCTCCGACACCGTCTGACTCTATTAACTTTATTGGTTATTATTATTTTAGCAGATGCCACTTCTGACATCATCTGGCTCATACATTTTTGTTGACTTGAGCGGATGCCACTTGTGACATCGTCTGGCTTGTGTGTGAATGGCTCTCTCGGCAGTATGCATGAATTCCCTCTTTGGCAATGTTTGTATGCATGACCATTTTAGCAATGTTTGTATAAATGACCCTCTCGGCATTGACTCTTAGGAACAAATAATGTCGCCTCCTGACTGGAATTACATTGTTCTGACTCTGGAGAAAATACTGCAACCTTCTCAACTGGGTTTACATCATCTGACTCCTGAAACAAAGACTACGACCTCCTGACCAGATTTAAATCATTATGACTCCTGGTGTTAAGACTGCAACCTCTTTGACCGAATTTACATCATCTGACTGCTGGAATGAAGACTGTAGCCTCATGATCGAATTTACATCATTCTGACTCTTGGTGCAAAGACTGCAGCCTCTTTGACCGAATTTACATAGTCTGACTACTGGAACAAAGACTGCAGCCTCCTGACTGGATTTCCATCATTCTGACTCTTGGTGCGAATATTACAGCCTCTTTGACCAGATTTACATAATCTGACTCCTGGAATGAAAACTACGGCTTCCTAATCGGATTTACATCATTATGACTCTTAGTGCAAATACTGCAGCCTCTTTGATCGGATTTACATTGTCTAACTGATGGAATGAAGATTGCGGCCTCCTGAACAAATTTACATAGTTCTAACTATTGGTGAGAAGATTGTGGCCTCTTTGACCAGATTTACATCGTCTAATTCCTGGAATGAAGATTGCGGCCTGCTGACCAGATTTACATCATTCTGACTCTTGGTGTGAAGACTGCATTCTCTTTAATCATATTTACATTGTCTGGCTGTTGGAATAAAGATTGCGGTCTCCTGACTGAATTTACATCATTCTGGCTCTCATGGCTGAATTGTGCTTCTTTTGTCTTTTCATCAGTTGTGACCCTTTCGGTCAGATGGCCGTTATGTCCTTCGTACGACTCTTATGACCATATTGCTTTTCTTTCATCTTTTTCCTAGCTCTCATGGCTGGGTTGTGTCACCCTTGTGGCACTTTTTCTTTTTCGTGGCTCTCATGGACAAGTATTATGCCCTTGTGACGCTTTACTCTTTCCCTAACTCTCAGGCTGGTTTGTCATCTTCCGGTGTCGGAGTGTTTTTCTGTCGTACCTATTTCATTCATGAACAAACAAGTTAGTATAAAAACCCACTATCCTCCTGACGATGTTTGGGGACCTGCAATCACAGAAAGATGGTTAGTTCATATGGGGGTCGATCCGTGTTGATACGCTCAAATTAGACCTAAGTTATGGCGTAAAGCGGACATTGTCAAATATAGTAATCCAACAAGGTTGGGGTCGAATTCCACTGGGAATATGGTGAGAAAAGCTTATTATCGCAGTGTATCACTTGGTGTAGGTCTTTGTTCTAATTTCATAAAGGTATTAAAAGGTTGTGTAATACTAACAACTATATTGAATTGATTTAAATTCAGATAAGTAAAGAACCAAGATTGTGTCCCCGCTTGGGTTAGATGTTATGCTCTAGGTATTAACGTATTATACTCCTTATGGATTGCTTATTGTATGCATTTAATCTCTATGTGACCTCTTAATATTTCCTAGTAGTTAGAAGGTATTTATCTTCATGATTTTCTCAAATATAGAAGATTGTCATTAAGAACGATTAATTATGCCAAGTTAAACTCCTCTTATCCCTAAGTGAGTTTACTAAATGAGAGTTAACATCCCGAGTCCTTGATAATTACTTCTACCAAACTCTACTAACTTTCCCAAGAAAGTAGAATTTATTGGCTTAGATTAATATTTGCAGCTACTAATCAACATGAACAAATAAGAAGTAATTAAATACTAACAATCCATAATTCATAGATTAATACTAAAAACCTATTACATAACACTCACCATTTGGTTCACAATCTCAGATAAAGGTTTAGCTACTCATATTATTGATCATAACAAAAAGTATTAAAATTGTCATTAAACGTACAAAGGAAGAATCGAAGATGAAAATAATGGAACTTGTTCTTGAAACCCTTGAAAATATGCTAAGTACTCAGAGCTCTCAATACAAGACTTAAAACTGATGATTTTGTAATAATAAAATCCTACAAAGTATTTATACAAGTCAAAAACTCAAAATAAATCTTGACATAACAGCCCCTGCTTCGCTAAATTCGACAGACTGTTGAATGTTCGATGGAATAGTCAACCTTCCCATCTCTTAACCTTTACAAAGCAGTGAGCATCATATGACCCCTAATAAGAGCAGGTGGAAATCGACGGACCGTCAAACATTCGAAGGTCCGTACAATTTCCCAAAACTAGGGATTTTTCTTTTTTTTCCTTGTTTTTCCTTTCGGATTGCTAATTACCTGAAACATAAAAAAACACATCAAAACAATACCAACTTGCTTAAAAACAAGCAAAACTTATAGTTAAAAAACATCAAATGTGTCGTAATTCCACGACACATCAGTGTTGCCGACTCCCGCTGCTTTGCTTGCTCTGTTTTTCTAGTCCTGACCCCTCTTTCAGTCCCGGTATTATGAGAGATGACATTGTAAATAGAATATTACAATAGACTCTTATAGTCTGGCCCTTCCCTGGACCTCGTGCATAGTGGGAGCTTAGTGCACCGGACTGCCATTTTTTTTATTATTTGAAAATATTTGAGAAAATAGTTTTTTGACTAAACATTTTATTATATTAAAAATGTCGTTAACCCAGTGTCATGACATATACACTTTGAGCGAGGTTCTTTGACTGTCATTGGCACTCTGCTTTTGCTCCTTGTTTGTCTTGATGAAATTTTTGAGACCCCCTCAAAAAATATCCCCAGTTGGAATTTTGAGATCGGCTGACTCTCGTGCCCATTTGTTTTGAAGGAATTTTTGAGTCCCTCTCAAATATTATACCCAGTTGCAGGTTTTAGATCGGTTAACTCTTGTGTCGATGTCATTGGTGGAATTGTTTAGATCTTTAAAAATGCATCCCCAGTTTGCAAATTTGGGCCGGTTGATCTTTTGAGCCAGGCAGTTCGTGGTTAGTGGAATTTCTCTCAAAAATTCTTCCCAGTTTATACTTCATGAGCTGATTTTGTGAATACTTGATATCTCAGAGATTTCCTACGGATTTCTTTGATTTTTTGTTTTGTACGACCGAGCTCAAAGAGCGCCTACATATCTCATCTCGGAAATCAGGTCGAACGTAGTTCGGAACAAAGATGGTTGATCTTTTATGATGGTGCGACCGAGTCCTGAATGGATACCTATGTATCTTTTTTGGGAATTAGGTCCTCGCATAGTTCATATTACAAGGAAATGAGGGTTTTTATAATAAAGCGAATGAGTCTGGAATGGACGCATGCGTATCCCGTTTTGGGAATCAGGTCCTCACGTAGTTCATTACAAGGAAATATGGATTTTTGTAATAATGCGACCGAGTCCGGAATGGATGCCTACATATCTCATTTTGGAAATCAGGTCCTCACATAGTTCATTATAAGGAAATATGGATTTTAGTAATAATGCAACCGAGTCCGGAATGGATGCCTACGTATCTTGTTTTAGGAATCAGGTCGTTGCATAGTTCATTGACAAAGAAATGTGGATTTTAGTAATAATGCGACTGAGTCCGAAATGGATGCCTACATATCCCATTTTTGGAATCAGGTCCTCGCACAGTTCATTAAACAAGGGAATCAATTGGTTTTCTAATGCGATTACAAGCAAATAAATGTGATTACAAGAAAAAGAAAATGTGATTACAAGTATAGATAATGCGATTACAAGTATAGATAATGCGATTACAAGCAAAATGTGATTACAGACTGAGAAGCATGCCTTCACGCATAGTATCTCTTGACTGCGTCTTAATTGATCCCCTTGGGAAACTCTTGGCCACCATTTCTGCGAGGATGACTGCTCCTCTTGATAATACCTTGCGTACCATGTAGGGCTCTTGTCGGTTGGGTGCGAACTTTCCTTTGTACTCGTCTTGGTGCAAAAACACGCATTTGAGTACCAGTTATCCTATTTGGAAGATTCGGGATCTTACCCGCTTGTTGAAGGCGCATGTTATTCTGTATTGGTACATCTGCCCGTGACATACGGCGGCCATCATTTTCTCAAATCAATTAGAGCCAGTTGCTCATATCTCTTTCGAACCCACTCTGCGTTGTCCAGTTCTGCTTCTTGTATGATTTTGAGTGTGAGTATCTCTACCTCGGCTTGTATCACTACTTTAGTGCCATAGATAAGCAAGTATGGAGTTGCTTGAGTATCAATGGTGATTCCTTCACCATGCATAATAGGGCCGTAAACTAATAAGGATTGTGGCCCCCATAGGTTAAGAATGACCTTCTCGTCAATAAGTCTCATGGCTATTCTCTTGAAGTCTACGCATTCGTCGATGATATGACTGAGTTGATTCTTGTGGTATAGGCATCGTGAGCAAATAGGGGTGCACAAGTTAGGAGGACATATGAGCTAGTATGTGCCCGTTTGGAAGCTTTCATTCCATTATAGACCTCAATGTTTCGCACTGCCCTGGGTGCAACTCTGAAATGTGAACTCGCGAGCTTTAAGGGAAATTGCCCACCACATTGGAGACGGCGTAAATGGAGGCCCTTGTGGCATCTCATAGTGATTAGTATCTTCATCAGCGACTGGGGTAACTCATTCATATACCCCGCTTGATTCCCCATACAATATTGGATCATTCTCGGGCAAATCTGACAGAGGGACATAGTCGTCGACCATTCTTTTGGCCTCTTCAGAGAGGTTCTGGTATTGAGGTTTCCCTTCAAGGGACTCTTCGGCGAGGGTTCCTACAAACTCTAAGATCTCGTTAATCTCTTTCATTTTGGCTCTTGACAACTCAATCTTCTCATCGACATTGCATATTTTTGTCAAAAGCGACTCCTCAGTCTCTTCATCGCTAACCAAATTAACGACTAGAGATATGGCACTTTGGCTATCGGAGGTATCCATTGGCAGCAAATAAACCTTTTAAGAGGAGGTAAATTTAGTTAGCTTTGGTATTTTCTTGTGTTTTGCCTTTTTTGGAGTCTGGATTGTGAGACCAATCAAGAGTTCAGACAGAACACATGAAAATACATAAGCAGTTTATATCACAAAAACACATAAGCAATTATAATGTTTGTGTTCTTATACCTCGTTACTCCAAGGTTTTCTAATTGTTTGAAGCATAAGTGTGCCAAATGTTAATTAAAAACCTTGCCCTATAATAATTTCATTAGTAATAATATCTTCCCCAATGGGGTTACAAAATATGAATAATGCAGTAAAATCATATGAAGTCGCCTCTAATGACGGATGATGAAGCTCTATCTGTCCGAGCTTTCTTAGCCCTTTGAAGGGCGAACTAAATCCAGATATGAGTAGACATATGAATCGACCCAATAACCTTTCCCTGTGAAAGTCATAGGTGTAGTATCATCCATAGCTCTCCTCATGCGAGCGTCTAAGTCCTCTAGACACTCTGAGTGAAGTCTAACTGCTCGGTCAAGCTGTATATGACAGTCTATTCATGCTCCATGTTTTCTTGATACCTGGCGTCTAGATCATCTATTTGTCTCTGAATGCGGTGGCTTTGATATTGGCCTTTGAATCTCGATTCTGTCTGGACTGATAGCGGTTGGGCCCTGGTGTGAGAGTACCTTGCAAGTGTGTTGTCAACCAGTATATATAGTCCTCATCACCACCTGGGAGAAGGGGATCATCGGCTAAGGTCTCTGTACCCCACTTGATTCGACCATTCTACTCTTATATAATGTCAGCAACCCCTATGATTTTGTCTCCTTCATATTCGACCACAAACTCCCCCATGTCCCCTTCTTGAGGGATTACCTTTTTTCCTTCCGAACTATCTTAGGATCCTACGAGGTATGTATGGTCGGATTCCCAGGATCCCCATAAGTGGTAGGAAAGGGCATTTTCTACCCCTCACGACTATGTTCTCGGATATAAATTCAGGAAATATCTACTAGATATTGTCCTCTCTGAGCTTAGAAAAGATAAAAGCCCACATCTCTTTGGATTGGGTCCTGAAATTTAGGTAAGTGACTTCGAGGTTATCTTTCCTACACTCAAGGTCTCGATATGACGGAACTTCAGTTTTATGGAGGTGCTTAATGATCCACTATGGTTCTAGAAGGTTACACTCTTGTAAGTACCTATACAGATTTCGATATTGACCTAAGGCTCGGTATATGTCAGACATGATGAATGAGACTATGTCATAGTACTTGGTTGCCCCGTTGGTAGTAATGTCATGAAAGATAGTATGGGTGATGAAGATGACCCGGGTATCTATGGCCTGGTAAAGGTCTTTGGGAAACACTATGGTTCCTAATAGACATATGGCAAAAGCTAGGGGTCGGGTGGCTTCCCAAGTGGCAAAGGAGTGGAACTCTACGGAGTGCTCTATGTACCCCTGTCTAGACCCAAATCGACTATAGAGGTCCCTGGAGCCTATGGTCGAGCCGACTATCCAATCGGTGCTAGCTAAGGATAGAAACCTAAGAATATCATCAGGAGTCGACTTATGGGGCACTAAAAGGTTATGGTCGGGTTTCTTTCTCTGCCTCATACAAGTACCTACATTGTCTACACAGTCCTGTATCTCTTCTAAGGTCGAGGTTATCTCAAAGTCTCCGAACCTAGAAATCATTCTATCACAGTTCTAATACCCAGTAAGGACTTCTAAGAGGTTACTATTCCCTTTCATGTTCATGAGGGAGGGTAGGTGTCCTAGACAGTTTGTTACTTCTCTTTGTTGTAGGGCATCTAGCCACGACCACCAAATTTTCAGCATCTCGGGTGCATCGATAACTATGCCGAATTTCAAATTGGTATGCATTTTCAGAATAAAACACGATTCGGGTATGCCACATTACATTCCAGATTATCCAGGATGCCATTGAAAGAAAAAAGAGTAACAATTGCCCCCCCCCTCAAGGAACAATGGTTCATCACATAAGATACAATTAATGCTTTTATGTAGCAAGTAGTTGGATATGGTGCCATCGGGTCATAGACCGTCAAGACACAAGATAGTCAACCTAATACGTCCAGGTAGGTTTGAGATACCCGAACCTGTCTAGGTCACCATGCATTAGTTCAATAGGGATTTGTCTTCGCTCTATCCTAGTTGTACTAGAGTGGTTTAGCAAATGACTTGGGGACCCGAGCGGACAATCCGGGGTGAACCGTTGTCGACTGTGGGACAACCACGAACCAACTCCGTCTTCAACGTGTTCCAAGAAAAGCTTTTTGTTTTTATACTAGAGGATGACTGTGAAATCTACATAATCATCTTTGTGCACTGATGCAAGTGTGTCTGCATGCCATCTGGCGGAAGATGAATGCATGAATGACAGTTATAATTGCGGGTATTTAAACACATAGGTAATTTATATCATTTAAAATCATATTGTATTGGAATCCTTATGGTTAGAACCTCGGTTTATCCCTAGCAGAGTCGCTATTTGTTATGATTCACTTTTACGTAGAGGCATAAAAGCTACTGAGAATTTGTGATGGTGCTCTAATTCAGATAAGTGTTTTAGAGTCGCCACATAATTTATAGGTAAATTAGGAAAACCAAGTAAAAGGGTTTATTCAAAAATATTTGAAAATCCTATCTAAACCATAGTCAAGGTAAGGGTTCTGGTGAACCCCTGAGATGGTGTTAGACACCCCGGTATTAAGGATCCATAGAATACGGTTGACATTCGGGTTCTATAGCATGCTTAAATGATTTAAATTGAAGTGTTTAAAAATCCATGAAATACTTGTCATTCATTTATTCAAACTTAAAGGTTTTCTTTTAAAACAAAAGTGATGTAAAAAGGTCCCGAACTTGGTTCCTCAACTCAAGTTAAGAAGTGACGTCCCGAGAGTGCCAATAGTTAGCCTTTAATATATGGATAAGGGACTAGAATTGTATGGGATATGGAGCGGATTATGAGACAATACTTGATTGTCTCAAAGGATTGTCAATTATTCGGCCTTAATGTTGATTTTGGCCGAGACTATGCTTTTAATTTGTTGTCTTTAATTTCTTAGATTAATTACTAGTTCACTTAGGACACCATTAAAGCCATGTAATAAGCCCTAGCTTCCCTTAGGACACATTCAATGCACCATGTAAGAATGGTGACTAGGCCGAAGGGGTTTCATCCAAATGGTGACTTGGCCGAGGATTGAACAATGTAGCAAAGGAAAATGCATCATCTAGAAGGTGTGGTATTTAAGAGGATAATTCGTGCATGAACTTCCTTAATTGGAGGACATCAAGATGAACTTGAAGAAGCCGAAAAGTTGGTCGAACCACTCCCCCAACCGATCAGCCAAGATGCATGCCAATGGGAGATGATTCTCAACACTCTCCAAGAAGTTCATTTAAGAGTTAACTAGTTCATATGTGGAAGCCACCAAAAAATATCCTAGAACACATGGGAGATCGGTATTCATTCCCGTCGGCCGAATAACCATTCCCCTCCCCCATTCTCACCTTGGCCGAATAGCTTGTGTTTGTGTCTCTTGTATTTCCCTTCTAGAGTGGTCCTTTTACTACTATAAATAGGACCCTTAGGACATTGTAATGGGAAGTTGTTGATGATATATAAAAAGTGAGTTTTGCTCAAAAGATAAGGTATTCAACCCGAGGTTGTATATATTAGTTGGTCCTATGGAAGGGATGCATATCTTGTGTTATCTTTTAGGTTCTGGTCACCCTCACTTGGTTAGTATTGAGCATTGTGTCAGCAACCTCAATCTAATCCTTTTCCAATTGACCAACCATAACTTGGTTTCGACTCGAGCATTAAATCTCTCGTATCAATATCCTTGCCATATCGACCGTATAACACTTGGTGTGTACTCGAGTTTGCACCTAGCATCCCGTGTCCATTCCTCGTCCAAGTTACTTGTTTCCTTACTCCACTACATACCACACCATCCCTCCAACCTCCATTCAAACGACCACTGACGGAATCCACCCGCATCCCCACGCAAACACAACCAACCTTACCAACATCCCCACCAAGTTCCCCTTATCGGACCTCACTGTCCCAGTTCATCTCCGAGACCTTACCACCACAAATCCACCAAAGTCCTGCCACCACAATCTCCCACAACACCCCGGGACATCCCTCTACAACGCCAAAACCCACTTCTTCCTAAAACTACCCGAAACAGTCACCAAACTCCACATTACCGGCAGAACCCGATAAACCCAAGACCTCACTGTTTCAACCTTATTCCGTCACCTCGCCACCACTCAACCACCAAACCCCGAGCACCATCCCACCTTAAACACACCCGTAACACCCCTATAAAATGTCTAACTCCAACTCTCCCTGATTCCACCCTAAACAACCTCCTAATACCCTCTGCCCGGCAATAGCCGATAAATCGAGAACCCCACTTTCTTGTCTATTTTTTGGGTCGACCTGAATATAACCAAGACCCTACACACTTACACACTTACACCCCTTCTTATATGCATCAGATTGATATCAGAGTGAGATGACCCAGTCTCACGCTTTGACACTATGACACATGTAAACGATGAACATAGAAGGGCCTTAACCAAAATAGTTGCGGAACAAGTGTAACTATTAATGAAGGAATTTGCGAATCGAGTCATCATCAATGACGTCAAATCTGGAGAGGAGGTTGCTCAAAACAACCCGAAACATATTGAAGGTGATGCACAAGAAGAACCGAAGCTTGAGAGGGAGGATGACTGTACCTTACGGTTTGATCTCCCCATATTTGATGGTAACTTAGACCCGGAGGAGTTTCTCGAATGGCTAAGAGCCATTGAGAGACTATTTGAGTTTAAACAATACGACGGCCGTAAGTGCTTCATGGTGGACATATTGAAGCTAAAATCATTTGCCTCCGTATGGTATGAGAATCTAAAGACAAGCCGGAGAAGACTCAGCAAAACCAAGATTGATTCATGGGAGAAATTTAAAAATCACTTGAAGAGGAAGTTCTTACCACAAGAATATGAGAAAGATCTCTACCTTAAACTCACTAGTCTTCGGCAAGGTGTTCTTAAGGTCGAAGAGTACGTCCGGGAGTTTGAAAATGTCACAATTCTATGTGACTTAGAGGAAAAGGAAACACAATGTACTGCGCGATTCATAGGAGGTTTGAATGTGGAAATACAATAGAAAGTTGAAGTATCCACTTACCACACGTTTGAGGATGTGTGTCACCTGGCACTAAAGTTTGAGAGGCAACAAAATAAGAGTGCTCCTAGGCCCTATACCAAATCCGTTAGTATCAAAGAAAAGGGTAGTACTTTGTACTCTAACCCTTTGTATAAACAAGACGACACGGGCAAGGACAAGGGAAAAAAAGATAGAAGTTGCCAAAGGAGTCAAAAGATGCGGCACAAGATGTTTCAAGTGTCAAGGCCTTGGACACTTTGCAAGAGAGTGCCCCAACCCGAGAGTCATGACACTAGAGGAGCACTAAGAATGTGGAGATGCCTTTGCTGTGGAAGAACCCGAGGTGGGAGAAAGTCAAGAGGAGGCACGAGACCCTTGCGGAAGATGGTGTGAGCCTAGTTCTCCAACATGTACTGAGTATGCTACTAGGAGAACTTAAAGAATCGCAAAGGGAACAATTCTTCTACACCCGATGCAAGGTGAAGGACCGAGTGTGTAGCATGATTCTTGATGGAGGAAGTTGTGCTAACATGGATTCCATTGAGATGGTAAAAAAATTACAATTGCCGACCCGTGTCCATCCCAAACCCTACAATCTTCGATGGGTGAACAAGGCAAACGGGCTAAGAGTGGCCAAACAAGTCCTTGTTAATTTCCGAATTAGAGGATATGAAGATGAAATATGGTGTGATATCCTACCCATGGATGCATGTCATAAATTATTAGGGAGGCCATGGCAATATGACCGAAAGACCATACATGATGGAGAGGAAAACACCTACTCCTTCCACAAAGATGGCAAAGATTTCCAGTTAAGACCTTTACCACCTAGCAAGGTAAGGGAAATGAAGATTCAAAATGCACAAAGGCGTCAAACCTAATCTGAAGCTCGCGTACTTGAGGAGTGGAAAGAAGAAGGGCCAAAGAAGCGGAGACCTATGGAGATGTTGGTGTGTGAAGGAAAAGAAAGTCGTATGGAAGACATGGAGGATAATAAGGCAGCAAAACAAGGTTGGACTCTCTTCACTAATCCATTGTATGATCAAACAAATGTGGAAGAAAATGTCGGCTCAAAAGGAACCTTAGAGGTTTCGGAACTTGCACTACCGAGTGGTCTAACAATCGGACCACCTCCAACAAATGATGTTCGTGCCCTTAAGATGGTTCCCGAAAGATGGATACCTATCTATGATGATAACTCGAAGGGGACTTTCGAGTTGATTTTCCAAGTAGACCTTTGTTCATGCACGGTACCGATTGTGTTGGTGCCTAGGAAAAATAAAACTTGGTGCATATGTGTCAATGGCCATGCAGTTCTCAACTTTGCTTTGAGGTACAAACCATTAATACCGAGAGTAATTGGCTATTAGGGTGACTTGAAAAGAGCTAAGTTTCTTCCCAAGATAGTTTTGGAAGATGGCTCCCAACTAAGGAAGACCCGAGAAGGGATTGAATGAGAATGAGTCGTCAAGGTGCAACATGGAGTGCGCGGATGGCTTGAAGGGTCATTCAAAGTTTGTGATGGCCTAAGTTACTCCATAACCATCATACGAAGGGGATGGCTGATCTGAGGGTGTAAGGACCTTTGCCTTAAATCATCCGAGGTAAACCAAGGTCGACTTAACATTTCAAGTGCTATCCGGGACTGTGGTTTGATTCCCCCTACCCTCGTGTAATCCAAGATCGTGAGTATGTTGCTACCCCTATCACGGTCGTGAAAGAACTCTTTCGGGTAGAGCATGAGGTTGTTACCACACTACGACAAAAGCAAGAACTCGTGAGTCACTATGATGAGAAATTGAAGGGTGCATGTCTTAGCACTTTGACGTATGACTCATTGAGCAAGTGGGATGAGTACTTGAGGGATAGTCCCTTCCATTTGTTGGCCAAATTTTGAGAAAGCTCGTGCAAGAAGCAAGACGAAGGCATAGGTACAACATGGTATGATAATGAGGTATCCTCTTACTTGAACCGCGAGAATTTGAGGACAAATTCTTTCGAAGAAGGGGAGATTAATGTTAAAAAAGGTCCCGGACTTGGTTCCTCAACTCAAGTTAAGAAGTGACGTCCCGAGAGTGCCAATAGTTAGCCTTCAATATATGGATAAGGGACTAGAATTGTATGGGATATGGAGCGGATTATGAGACAATACTTGATTGTCTCAAAGGATTGTCAATTATTCGGCCTTAATGTTGGTTTTGGCCGAGACTATGCGTTTAATTTGTTGTCTTTAATTTCTTAGATTAATTACTAGTTCACTTAGGACACCATTAAAGCCATGTAATAAGCCCTAGCTTCCCTTAGGACACATTCAATGCACCATGTAAGAATGGTGACTAGGCCGAAGGGGTTTCATCCAAATGGTGACTTGGCCGAGGATTGAACAATGTAGCAAAGGAAAATGCATCATCTAGAAGGTGTGGTATTTAAGAGGATAATTCGTGCATGAACTTCCTTAATTGGAGGACATCAAGATGAACTTGAAGAAGCCGAAAAGTTGGTCGAACCACTCCCCCAACCGATCAGCCAAGATGCATGCCAATGGGAGATGATTCTCAACACTCTCCAAGAAGTTCATTTAAGAGTTAACTAGTTCATATGTGGAAGATGGGAGATCGGTATTCACCCCCCTCGGCCGAATAGCCCTTCCCCTCCCCCGTTTCCACCTTGGTCGAATGACTTGTGTTTGTGTCCCTTGTATTACCCTTCTAGAGTGGTCCTTTTGCTACTATAAATAGGACTCTTAGGACATTATAATGGAAAGTTGTTGATGATATATAAAAAGTGAGTTTTACTCAAAAGATAAGGTATTCAACCCAGGGTTATATATATTAGTTGGTCCTATGGGAGGGCCGTATATCTTGTGTTATCTTTTAAGTTCCGGTCACCCTCACTTGGTTAGTATTGAGCATTGTAGTCAGCAACCTCAATCTAATCCTTTTCCAATTGACCAAACGTATCTTGGTGTCGACTCGAGCATTAAATCCCTCGTGTCAATATCCTTGCCACATCGACCGTATAACACTTGGTGTGTGCTCGGGTTTGCACCTAGCATCCCGTGTCCATTCCTCGTCCAAGTTACTTGTTTCCTTGCTCCACTATACACCACACCATCCCTCCAACCTCCATGCAAAGGGCCACTGCCCGAATCCACCCACATCCCCACGCAAACACAACCAACATCCCTACCAAGTTCCCCTTATCGGACCTCACTGTCCCAGTTCATCTCTGATACCTTACCACCACTAAGCCACCAAAGTCCTGCCACCACAATCTCCCGCAACACCCCCAGGACATCCCTCTACAACGCCAAAACCCACTTCTTCCTAAAACTACCCAAAACAGTCACCAAACTCCACATTACCGGCAAAACCCGATAAACCCGAGACCTCACTGTGAATTTGAGTAGAAGTCTACTTTTAGTCCAACAATATTATCCAATAACACTTGCATTGTTTTGAAAATATCCTTTTAAGGTTAAAAAGAGTACAATTCATTTATAGGACAAGCTTTTGGCTTTTTTGAAAGATGTATAAAGACAAACTTTTTTCCTTTTTATTCATGTTATATTCTCCAAAGGCCAAGTCATATTTCATAAGCCCAAAACCTGTCACCTTAACTCAAGTCCAAGATAGGTGTTTTTGTCCAAAATCAGTTAGTTTGACTTAGCCCGTAATATCGGTTTTAAAAAAAAAGTCATTTCTGGTCCAAATGAGATTCAAAATGTGTTTTCAACCGCCCATTTATTACTTTTCCACCGAGCAGGCCTGACTTGAGTCCATAAAAAATCATAGGCAGTCCAAACAAAGTCCAATTTGATTTCTTTACCCTTTTGTAAAACAAGGGTCCGTTTGGTGCCTTTTAAACAAAGTTCAAATTATTTTTAAAGTCCAATTTATGAGTTTAAATATTCAAAGCATGTCTTGCCCAAATATAAAACCAACTTTTTATTTCCAGATTTCTTTTTAAGGTCAAAACGGCCCTTTTTCATTTAATCTACCAAAAATGTAACACAAAGTCCAGTTTCTATTTAAATTCAGAATTTTAAACAAGTTTGGAAACTCAATTTTTTATAGTGATCCTATTTAAACGATGTACATATCATTGCCTACCCCAAATTTGTAATCGTAATAAAGGGTTCCAATATATATTAAAGTATGTTTGCTTACAAATAATACAATACATATAATATTCATAAAAGGAAATATAAGAGTTGAGTTTAGGCTGGTGGGCCTACCTAAGCCCACCAGTTACTATTTTCACCCATAGTTGGGCCTTCAAATGTGCAGCTACCATGATATCGGACTCGATCAAAGGAAATTTCAGTTGGGTTGTAACCCAACTTGGATGAATGTGCAATGTTCTCGAGTAATTTGTTCTAGGCTGAATGAAGTAGGGGCCCATCTCGTCCTGATGCAGTAGGATAAACAAGGGGAAACATGGGTACTAGTTAGAAAGCCTCTAAAATATCTAATAATAATTCACGTAAATTAATACGCAATTAACGAGAATAATCATGCAAGAATTGTCCATTATGGACTGTTAACAATTAAAATAGAAGATAAGACCATCTAACACTTGGCACAATTATAACAGATGGATCAGGCCCAATTTGAATTAACAGTACAAAGGGAAGGGGAAGAACAGATGGGCCAAGCCCAATTTCAATACACAGACAGAGAATACGAGTGAAATTAATGGGTCAGGCCCAGTCAGATAAGTTACAAAGAGGTAATGAAAAGAGTTTATAGAAATAGGCTAAGCCCAACCAGTTTCAAGCCAATACAAGTGATATACAAGAGAACATATCGCCTTTATACATCTAATACACCAAGTATACTAGATATATTAACTGCGTATACCGAACATGTATATCAGCACTCACATAATATAGCATAAAGAAAAGACAAGAAAGACATGACCAGACTTACTTCATACCATTGTCAACTCCTAATGGCATATATACACATTTAGAGACACAGGGAGGTTAAATAGGCATATGAAAAGTGTGGACATGGCTAAACAAATGTCAAAACATACGACTTAAGCTTATATCAGACAAAAAACCATTTAAGGCAGATACACGAGGGTCATGAAGAGATGAAACAAATCCATAATCACATAACTAAGCATGGCTAAGTGTGAAGACTCTTGATCTCAGTAATGAACCAACAAATTATCCCTATATGCAAGATTCAGGCAACATAGAGACTAAGCAACAACCAGTAAGCATGCTAAATGACATAAAGAAACTGAATTAATATATACTTAATTGACACAAGAGTTAAGTCAGACCTACAACCCCTAGTGGACTTGACAAAGCAATTCAACAAGTATAAGATTGAACCTTTCAGAGATCTGATAACATATATGCTTAACTAAACTCCTCTAGTTCTGAGTATACATATAGTCATATGAGCATATTAAAGAGGCAAGATTAAGCAGGTTAAGCAAGCAGACAAGAAACAAATTTAGTCTGATAAGCAGATCATATTAAACACAATATTGTCTTAGTAATACATAAAAGGGCATACTTATGCAAGGTAAATGACAAAACTGATCCATCCTAACATGGCATACAGATGATTCAAGGGCTTGGTTATGACTTAAATACCCTAAGATAGACAGACTTAACATGCTAACATTCCATTAATGCAGGATGATACAGAAAGGAATTCTGAAACCAACATGAATATCAGAATAATGCATATGAATCACAAAACCTATGAGTTATGAACTAGGCTAGCCTTAACAGATATTCAAAACCAAACTTAACTTGACATAAATGAACACAACACATAGGAAAATGAATAAATTTGAACCAAACTAAACAAAACCACCACTTTTAGTTCAGATTTACCTAGCATTCTTTATTACTAAGCCTCCCTTCAGGGGTGACAAACATCCTAAGTTAGTTTCAACACCTTTGAAGTCTCAGAACTGCCATGGTATTTGAAAGATGATCTAAACAAGTTTTTCTAGTTCCATTTTAAACTCAGACTAAGCTTTAACCTATACAAGATATGAACACAACTTGGACAGAGTGTTCTCCCTCAATGCTGTTAACCAACAACTAACATTGAGTCATTTTAGACCTAAACATGCTCCTAACTGCTTTTTGGATGACATTTGGGGACTCAAAGCATTCAGCATAGCATTTGGCCATTTCGACACAAGATTTTTATTCCTAACATCATATTAACACAGATCTGTCAACTTATCACATATGAGGCTTATATTGAGCTAAACTACACTTCAAAAGGGAGATGAAAGGACCAGACTTCCTTTTTTTCAGCTACACAGATTCATGAAAATAGTCAAAACTCACATCCCAGTCCAAATAGGCTACATACTTGATTACACATTCATCTAAACAACATATTATAACATATTTGACTTTGTTTATTCCACATATTAATCCAAAACATCCTTGAATACTGTCAATTATCCAAAAACATTAAGCATATTCATATTGTGAACCATACATTAACTGTGTTAAGTATTAAATAAAACATGCTAAACTAATTGTATAAACCCATAGTCATAGATCATATAACATAATTTAAACAGAAAATTAAAAGAAATTAAAGGAATAGGGGTTGCTTTGTGTCGAGGCAACCAAGGATGGAAGGGACGCTTGTTCTTCAACTCTGGACCTCCACCAAATCACACGAAAAAGGAAGGTTTTAGTAGTGAAAGACTAATTAGGCTAAGTATGGATTCCACCAAAGGGCTTGGATCCCAAATTATGCAATAACTGTTGGAAATTAGCCTTTGGCGGGGAGATGCGTCCACCCATCTTTGATGAATTAAACACTAGTGTTCCGCATGTTGGAGACCTTGTCTCTTCGCACATGCATGATCTACGAACTGAGTAGATGACCGTAGGGCCAAGAATCGTCTAATTTCGTTGAGAAATGAAAGATATATTGGTCCACGAAGTAAGGTGTTTGAGACATGGAAATGTGGTGTGGGACAAATCTACCACATCGGTGGGAATAGGAAGAATTGCTCTCTATATAAGTCTCTAATTGATAAAGGGTTTGAGACCCCAAGGGGTATCCCATGTGTTTAAAGGAGGGAAGACCTAGATGTGCTTGGGTTCAAGGCTAAGCCCACACGCTCGCCGCCGCCGCCCGCCCGTCCCGTCCGGTTTCGGGTCACGGGCTGTGGGCTGTGGCTTTCTGATATTATCTTTTTGGACCAGAGAACTCTGCCAGATGTACAGTTTGATCCCTGAAGTTTCATATGTACAGTTTGGACCAGAATTCTTTCATATGTACAGTTTGGTCCTTGAAGTTTCAATATTTACAGTTTGATCCCCATAGTTTCTGAGAAGGTGACGGAAGGCAGAAAGCCTACCATTGGGACTGGTTTTGAGGCATTAATCAGCCATTACTTGGCTGATTAACTCCTCCATTATCACCCTCCTTCATGTCCATTATTCAGCCTCCTTGATGGCCATTTACTGCCTTTACTTGGCTGTTTTAATGGCCTCCTAATGGCCATTAACAGCCATGTTTGGGCAGTTGTACAGCCCCTTCTCCTTGCTATATATTGAGCCTTCTTTGGCTCAATTCAGGGCCAGAAAACAGACGAAAAATAGGCAGCAAACAGGCTGAAAACAAACCAGAAAAACAGCATTTTCAGCACAAAACAGTGGCTGAAAATTCAGCAAAATAGTGGCTGAAATTCAGTAAAACAGTGGCTGAAAAATAGTGACCAAACCCTCACGTATACACAAGATATACACTACATAGACACTATATACATAGAGACAAAAGAGAAGAGTAGACATAAACTCTTCCTTCCTATTCCATATCTTCAGCAAGTCAAGTCATATTTGTTTTCTTCGCCAGGCTCAACCTATTGGCTTTGTAGCGTTGAGATTAAAGTGTTGTTTTATCTTGAGAGACTATTGCCCGCTAACGTAAAAGCATATATACGGGGCAATCTTGTCTTAAGGATAGAGGGCTATCCTCGACTCAACACAACGTTATAACCATCCATATTTAGTTGTTTCTTGATTTCAGGATATCAACATTCAAGACACAACAAACTTGCGGCAGTTCTCAACATTGGCTTTGCAAGGTGATCAAGATTCAAGACACAACACACATGCGACAGTTTTGAAGATTGACCATTTATTTATCCTTTCGAACATTTGTAATAGTTATTACTTTCCGTACTGCTCTATAAAGTACCATAGAATACCAACAATTTAAGACAAGATTGCCCCGTAATACTATTAGTGTTCGAAAGATGTCGGTCAAAAGTTGCGTGACCAAATCTGGATATGGCAATGGTTTTCTGGTAGAAGAGAGTGATGATGATGAACGTGTTCATGGTGTCACCGCTACCAAGACTGGTTGGAACAAGCGCTCACGAGAGCCTGAGGATGTCAACTGGGACAAGAGGAGAAGACTGAAGATGTACTTCTATCTTGCAGCAAAATGCCTGTATCTATCCCAAACAAAAGATCCGAATAATGGTGAGAAGGAAATGGACACTCAGTCTGATGAAGTGACTGAGGTGAGCCAGAATCCGAAATTGGGATAAGTATTTTTCTTACTTGTCAAGAATAAAGATTAAATGATAAGTATTTTTCTTACTTGTCAAGAATTAAGATTAAATGATGTCTGATTAAAAATGGATTAAAGTAAGGAGGAATATGAAAATAATTTATATTCCTTACGCTTTAACAAATCAGAAGTTTAATCTCATATTCTTTTCCGTTTAAAGATTGGATTTTGTAAACGACTTAAGAAGATCCGTTCTTTTAAGTATAATTATTAAAGTGTGTAAAGTATGTTCGCACATACGAGGGAGAAAGATCCACCGATCATGTGTAAACTGTTACCACACTTAAGTAAGCGTCAAGAATTATCTGGGCACCAATCATAACGGATGAAGTCTAAAAGTTAATGACGTTGAGCCTGTCATATTATTTGGCAGAAGATTCTTCATAGGATGATATTGGACACTCAGTCATACAAAGCCTCCGGGCGACTGGAGTGGGCCAAAATTCCTTTGATATGATGATATTGGACACTCAGTCATATAAAGCCTCCGCGGCGAGTGGAGCCGTAATTCATTTCATAGGAAAAGTAATGGACACCTAGCAAGGTGGGCGAGTTTCAGTCTTAATGATCTGAAGGCCTAAAGAAAGGCAGTAAAGAAATTGGACACTCAGTCTGCTAAAGCAACTAGAGTGGGCCAGAGTATCGAGATCACATATGATCCGGTTGCGCCCTAACCACGGGCAAGAGATTGTTCATGTGAAGCAACGCCACCTCTAAAATCAAAGGGGCTGGAGAGGTTGTCCTCAATAGGACTTCAAGGAATGTGATCACTCTAAAAAGAGGTGATACGTGTTCCTAACTTGGTTTAAGGGACACTGTTGGTCAAGCTGGTTTGAGACTACTCCAACAGGTCCGTAATAACTAAGAATGGTACAGGATGTCTGTAGCCAAATGAATGATATATTTGTAATCCGTGCATCTATGCCATCATAGATTAAGACACGTTAAATATCAAGTCATTCAAAAGCTAGCGAAGTTGAGATTGTTGCCTTCTTTCGACATAAACCCTCAAAATGAATGTGAGGTAGGCGAAGAGGCAAAATCACCTTTCCAAATTCTGTCAAGGGAATAGCGAAAGAAACACCGCTCCCCTAGAACTTAGTCACACCTACTTGGGTGGTTTGAAGTTTATACAAATAGAGGGGGGAGACAAGTACGTTGTGATCTTCATTGATGATGGTACAACGTATGTAATCCTTTGTTTATTGAAAAGCAAAGATGAAGTTGTTGAAGCGGATAAACGCTACAAAACAGAAGTTGAAAATCAACTAAGCCTACGGATTGAGAAATTCGTAGTGATAGAGGGGGAGAATGTGAAGCATCGTTCATTAAACGACTGTTCATTTCTCACCTCAGTCCAACGGTGTTAGCCAAGCGCAAAGTCGTACGACCAATTTATGTGGGGTTGCTTGGTAAAAGTTGGAATAATGAAACAGGTCAAGTTGTACCTAAGACTGTAGATTGCATATCCACTGGATCTGCAAATAACAGTAGTGTTGATCGCCTCTTGGCGTCAAAGAGTACTGAATTCTTTGAAGATAGCTTTCCTTGAAAAAGGAAAAAGGAGTAATTGCTCAAGGTTAACAAGAACCCGCGAAGGCCTGACTATCCGGAACTAGACGTTCCGTATCTACAAGACTCGAAAGTTGCTGGCTATCCAGAACTTAATATTCCAGATCTGCAGAACTCAGGGATTCTAGATGTTGAACCGAGACGGAGCAAAGAAGGGGACAAAGACTTGTTCCAGTCCTTTTAGCGTGTATGGTTGAGAATGAACCATGAACAACTAACAAATAATTGTCATCTCCAAAAACCCTGCTTTGGAGAGAAGCTATAAAGTAGATGGATCTACAGACGAGTTCAAAGCCTCGGCTACTTGTACAAGTGCTCCCCTGCGAGTAGCTTAACATCCTGGGACATTGCAGTCTTGCGTGGCATGGATGTTGAAACAGCCTTCCCAACCGGAGAGTTGGAAGAAGAGAATCAGACTTGGTTTGCCGGACTGTTGGGCTTCTTCCTGAACTTTCATTTTGGTCCCTGAAATGTTTACATTTTGGTCCTGAAAGTTTCAGATAAAACAGAAACAATGAATCTGACCACAGAAACATTGACTCTGAAATTAGAAAGCCAACAGTTGGAGTATCAACAAATTAAAGTAAAAGTCATATTGAAACAAAGTCTCGATATGAAAGATATGGGTATCACAGATGACATCTTAGGAATTGGATTTCTAAGACATCTAACGGACTGGTCGATAGTTGACAGTCTCGTTGAAGCCACCAATGGATATGAATCATAGAACTGATTGGAATCATGGTGCACCCATAAACAAGGAGCGATATGCTCAGGTCACGTGTAGTTCAATGTATTGTACACACTGCAACCGACCTGGTATCGGTCTACAAAGCAAATCAGTTGAACTAAGGTTCACTGATGATTTTAATACATGATCAATAGGAGGCTTTAAGTCGGATATGACGATATTTGAGTTATTCGCTTATCTACGGATTATAGTATTCTGGATGTCCAGCGGTTCTGGGAGAACACAGTGATGCAAACTGGATATCAGATCTGAAGAACACCAAAGCCACAAGTAAATGTGTATGGTGGGTCTTGGAAAATCCTCTAAGCAAACTTGCATCGACCGATTCATGATGGTATCAGAGTTTATCGCTTTATACAAAGCATGAAAGAAGTTGAGTAACTTCACGACTCATTAGAGGACGTCTCTTATTGGGAGAAACCCGTGCCTTCAGCAGTTATACACTGTGGCTAGCCGGTCGACTTCAGGAAGGACACGGATGACGGCGTCTGGACGTATCTGTCAAGAGACATAAGACCGTATGGCAGTTGATCATCACGGGTGTCACTACCTTATTTACTAACTAAGGGATTATCCGAAGATCAAGTGTTCTGCCTGTCTAGGGGAATGGGCTGAAAACCCAAACAATACGAACATTTGCGGTGGTAACCCAACCATACTGATTGGAGATCCCAAGAATTTAGTTTAATGGGAAAACTAAGCGGCAAAAGGTTCAGTTGAGCGCTTCGGTGGAAGAAAGAAACACTTCGGATGATGATTTCTGTACGGAAACATGAATCCAAAGCTGTTCCCGCGATAGACATTAAAGTGCTACTTGCATGGTGGGTAAAGGTTAAGCTTCCAAACCTTTTAAAAGATCCTCAAATGGTTGATGTTAAGGTTGGGGAAACTTTTAATGATTCCTAACACTTGAGAAATGGGGTATAGCAGGATACCTTGTAGGAGATCACCTATTTAAGTGCGAGGATGACCGCCTCAAATGAACGCACTTAAGAATCCAAGTGTGTCCATGGCCACAACGGACAGAAACGTAAGAAGGAAAATGAATAAGAAGAGTTATTGTGTTGGTATCATTGTCTTGGCTTACACTAAACACTGACGGTTCAAGACATCACGTTCACCGCGCAGTAAGTAAGTCCGATGGTATTCAACTAAGGAAGGTTCAAAGCGAAAGCTACCTCTCCTGATGCAATATTTTTTCGCTGAAAAATTGCTGAAATGTAGGCACCTTGTGTGTGCGCCACAATCTCTCTTTTATAGAGGGGATTGGTGGAAATTAGCCTTCGGCGGGGAGATGCGTCCACCCATCTTTGATGAATTAAACACTAGTGTTCTGCATGTTGGAGACCTTGTCTCTTTTCACATGCATGATCTACGAAGTGAGTAGATGACCGTAGGGCCAAGAATCGTCTAATTTCGTTGAGAAATGAAAGAGATATTGGTCCACGAAGTAAGGTGTTTGAGACATGGAAATGTGGTGTGGGACAAATCTACCACATCGGTGGGAATATGAAGAATTGCTCTCTATATAAGTCTCTAATTGGTAAAGGGTTTGGGACCCCAAGTGGTATCCCATGTGTCTAAAGGAGGGAATACCTAGATGTGCTTGGGTTCAAGGCTAAGCCCACACGCGCGCCGCCGCCGCTCGCCCGTCCCGTCCGGTTCTGGGTTCTCGGGTTTCGGGTCACGGGTCACTGGTTGTGGGTTGTGGGTTGTGGACTGTGGGATGTGGGATGTGGGTGACTTTCTTATATTATCTTTTTGGACCAGAGAACTCTGCCAGATGTACAGTTTGATCCCTGAAGTTTCATATGTACAGTTTGGACCAGAATTCTTTCATATGTACAGTTTGGTCATTGAAGTTTCAATATTTACAGTTTGATCCCCATAGTTTCTGAGAAGGTGACGGAAGGCAGAAAGCCTACCATTGGGACTGGTTTTGAGGCATTAATCAGCCATTACTTGGCTGATTAACTCCTCCATTATCACCCTCCTTCATGTCCATTATTCAGCCTCCTTGATGGCCATTTACTGCCTTTACTTGGCTGTTTTAATGGCCTTATAATGGCCATTAACAGCCATGTTTGGGCAGTTGTACAGCCCCTTCTCCTTGCTATATATTGAGCCTTCTTTGGCTCAATTCAGGGCCAGAAAACAGACGAAAAATAGGCAGCAAACAGGCTGAAAACAGACCAGAAAAACAACATTTTCAGCACAAAACAGTGGCTGAAAATTCAGCAAAACAGTGGCTGAAAATTCAGCAAAATAGTGGCTGAAATTCAGTAAAACAGTGGCTGAAAAATAGTGACCAAACCCTCACGTATACACAAGATATACACTACATAGACACACTATATACATAGAGACAAAAGAGAAGAGTAGACATAAACTCTTCCTTCCTATTCCATATCTTCAGCAAGTCAAGTCATATTTGTTTTCTTCGCCAGGCTCAACCTATTGGCTTTGTAGCGTTGAGATTAAAGTGTTGTTTTATCTTAAGAGACTATTGCCCGCTAATGTAAAAGCATATATACGGGGCAATCTTGTCTTAAGGATAGAGGGCTATCCTCGACTCAACACACAACGTTATAACCATCCAGATTTAGTTGTTTCTTGATTTCAGGATATCAACATTCAAGACACAACAAACTTGCGGCAGTTCTCAACATTGGCTTTGCAAGGTGATCAAGATTCAAGACACAACACACATGCGGCAGTTTTGAAGATTGATCATTTATTTATCCTTTCGAACATTTGTAATAGTTATTACTTCCCGTACTGCTCTATAAAGTACCATAGAATACCAACAATAACTAGTCAAATATAACTTGAAAATAGCTCTTAACAACGCAAAAGCCAAAAATTCAAGTTCGAACCCTTCAATTGAAGGAATAATGTCTCAATTTATAGACCTCGATGAAAATCCTAGCAGAGCCAAGGATCCGATGTGGGAGAGCTCCTTTTGGGGGGAAATTCACTCCAATTGTTCTCAACCAATGAAACCGATATGAACTGATATACGCCCACCCACTCAAAACGAACGGGCAAAAGACTAGACCAAGATGACGTACACAAGCAGAATCGCCATTTTTGACAACGTCGAAGTGATAAGCATCGTTATGGTTTTCTCTTTGCCTAAATCGTGGCAAATGAGACAAGGCGTAAGGTTGTATGCTTAAGAGGGGTATTGGGCCGGGTCTTGGACCATTTTGGTTTGGGCTCGGTCATTTGAACAAGGAAAGAAAAGGCCCAAATCATTTAAATACGAATTACAATACAATGGCAACATTTTGGAAATGTGGCCATGTTTTAAATTAAACAAAGACCAAAACATTTCAAATATATATGAATTAGATCAAAAGCTTTAATTTAAGCCTAATTTTGACACTAATTAGAATTTTGGAGATTCAAATCATGCCAAATTCCTTTTAATTTAAAAACAATGCTTTGAAATTGAAATGTAATACCCTTATTATATTTAATTAGACAATTTTCCAATTTTGACGGAGTAGATCATTAATTTTTTAATATCGAGAATTTTTTTAAAATAATTATATTTATAATTGTCGGTTAAAATTTCAAAATTATGATTAATGGTCAAAATTATGTAAAATTAGGACATGGTATACAATATATATACCAGATGATATTTTATTAAATTCAATCACAAAATACTCCTGGAATAATTTGTAAAATCACATTCGGCTTGTATAAAGTATATTTTACTCCGTTGTGACTCGGGATCCTTGAATAATTAAATAAAATTATTGAAGGATAAAAATTAGGTGTCAACAGGAATAACTTGAAAGTTACACTGCAAATACTTCTTTTCCGATGCTAAAAGTTAAAAGTATGCTCCGAAAATAATGTGCAGAACAATGAGCTCAGAAATCTATGCAAAGTATTTATATGGAAGGGACAAAAAGTATAAAACAGTAGCTGACGGGTCGCAATGCCTGACCAAAATGCGGTCGCATCAAGAGTATATGGTCGCATTCTGGCCGCATTCTCATGACCGAATTACTTCCCGCTCGGTATGCGACGTGTATGCCATACATCATTCTTTGGAATGCGGTCGCATACTTCAGGAGACCGAATTTTCATCATTTTGTCCTTCTTCACTATTTTATCTCAGCTTTAGGTATGCGATCACATTTCTAGTATGCGGTGTCGCATTACTGCCTTTTTCGTTCAGCTCACTAGTTGATTTTCTCGAGAGTATGAGACCACATTTGAGGGATTGCGGTGTCGCATACTTAACGCATGGGCTTGATTCTGTCAACTTTTCTGCTAAGAATTTGTGGTCCGTTTGCGACCGCATACAGTATATGCAGTGCATCATCTCCATCGCATTCAAGTGTTGTTTTAGACTTTTTCTACTATTTTGTTCCTTTTTATTCTTTGAGCGTCAAATACCTAAAAACACGCGAAAATATTATAAATAAAGATTGCTTAAAAGACATCTAAAAGTATAAGGAATGAGTGCTAATAATCCTAAAATTCACGACTTATCAACGACCAAAAAATAATTTTGTCACAATTTTAATGACGGATTTGTGACTAAATGTGTGTCTCAATTTAAGATGGATTTTGTCAATCCGTCTCAAATTTTCTGACGTAAAATAAATCAAAATCGTCACAATTTGTGATGGATTAAAGATAGTTCCATCACAAAAATTTATTTTATTTTTAAAATATATAATAATTAATGAATATTTTATTTTACCAATATTTAATATTCAATTAGATTTAGAATTAATTATTTATTACAGATGTTGATGAATAATAATAATTTAATTGAAAAAATTATATTTCTAAAGGCTATCCATCTCACTCATTTATATACACCATTTTGCCTTCATATTTGCTTGTCTCTGGTATGGGACAATTATTTTGTCAAAGATTGTGACGAAAATATCTGTCACATATATGTCACTAAATTTTGTGACAGAAGTTTTCATCACAAAATTTATTAAATTTTATTTTATTAAATAATTTGTTTCAAATTTTTTATTTTCGTCACTGTTATTTGACATCCATCACAATTTTGTGACGGAGTAACACATCCGTCACAATTTTGTGACGACAGGTACGTCATGAATTTTATTTTCATATAAAGAAATTATCTAGATAAAATTTATGACGGATTACTCTGTTTGTTACAATTGTGTGACGAATTTGTGACAAATCTTCATTTTCATCATACTTTTGTGATGAATTTGTGATAATTTTTTATTTATGTCACAAATTTGTGACGGAATTGTGATGGATTATTATTTCCGTCTCAAATTTGTGAGGGAGTTGTGATAGATCATCATGTCAGTCACAAATTTTGTTCAAACTAGTTAATTTTGACACAAATCCGTCACAATTTTGCCTGTCATAAATATTTTGTCACAATTTTGTGATGGATTATTTTATTATAAATATTATGTCACAATTTTTTATTTTTCTTGTAGTGAGTAGATTAATGGGAGGTAGTCTTTTGATTGATGTGGAGTA
The DNA here is from genome assembly GCA_029783415.1 of Anisodus acutangulus. Classification (NCBI taxonomy): domain Eukaryota; kingdom Viridiplantae; phylum Streptophyta; class Magnoliopsida; order Solanales; family Solanaceae; genus Anisodus; species Anisodus acutangulus. Next base: position 27,928,498 of record CM056505.1, on the reverse strand, counting down.
ACATTTTCAAGCTGGCGAAATGAAGGGAACTGAGGGAGAGTAGAACTGTTCCATGGTAGTGAAGCTCATATTGGATGATGTCCAAGAATTTTTTTCTTAGAGCCGTGACTGAGAATATTAGTTGATTCCACAGTTCCACTCTTGGAAAAACATGTGAGATCACTGTAGAAAATGAAGTAAAATTCGTAAAAGGGAGAGTAAAAGATGATTCACGTATTTTTTTTATTATTATAAACTGTCCAAATTTTCCTTTAAATATTTAATAAAAAATATGTGAGTATTATATTAGAGTAAACCAAACCAATAAAAAAAAGGAAAGAATGATTGAAATATTACTCGCACGTGATATTTCTGTCGAAATTATGTTTAGTTTATCATGATGATTAAGCGACAAATTGAGCTAAAAATATGTACTCTTATTAGTTAACCACATGTTAGTTAAACACGTGTTTTTTCCTCGGAAAGTATAACCAGATGGGAGCAATCACAAGCATCAAACACACTACAGAGTCTGCATGTGAAAGGAATTAGATAGATATCCCTCAATTATAACTACCCTAATTTGTGGTTTTCATCATATGAATTTAACCATACATTTACAATTTACTTGACTCATAATTATGATGTGATAATGGTGGACACATTAATACATATCTTGAGGAGCAAGTTGTGTTGGAAATTTGCCTTTGGCGGGGAGATGCGTCCACCCATATTTGATGAATTAAACACTAGTGTTCCGCATGTTGGAGGCTTTATCTCTTCACACATGCATAATCTACTAAGTGAGTAGATGACCGTAGGGCCAAGAATCGTCAAATTTCGTTGAGAAATGAAAGAGATATTGGTCCACGAAGTAAGGTGTTTGAGGCATGAAAATATGGTGTGGGACAAATCTACCACATCGGTGGGAATAGGAAGAATTGATCTCTATATAAGTCTCTAATGTGGTAAAGGGTTTGGGACCCCAAGGGGTATCCCATGTGTTTAAAGGAGGGAGGACCTAGATATGCTTGGGTTCAAGGCTAATCTCACACGCACGCCGCCCGCCCGTCCGGGCTCGGGCTGTTATTATCTTTTTTGACCCCAAATTGTTTAATATTTATAGTTTGACCCCTAGAGTTTCTGGAAAGTTGATTTTGGGGTGACGGAAGGCAGAAAACTTTCTGCCTACCATTGGACTATGTTTTGGAGCATTAACCAGCCATTACTTGGCTGATTAACTCCTCCATTAACAGTCCATTACTTGGGCAGTTGAGCAGCCTCCTTCAATACCATAAATCAGCCTCTCTAATGCCATTAACAACCCTCTCTAATGCCATTAACTGCCATGTTTGTGGCAGTTGAGGAGTCCCTCCTCCATGCTATATATTGATGCCTCTTTTAGCTCAATACAGTGACGGAAAATCATCACATACAAACAGAAAAGCAGCACAAAAACAGTCTCAAAAATCACTGCAAAACAGTGATGAAATACAGTGTGATATACACAAGATATACACAACATAGACACATTATATACACAGAGACAAAACAGAAACTCTTCCTTCCTTTTCCATATCTTCAGCAAGTCAATTCATATTTGTTTTCTTCGTCAGGCTCAACCTATTGGCTTTGTAGCGTTGAGATTAAAGTGTTATTTTATCTTGGGAGACTATTGTCCGCTAATGTAAAAGCATATATACGGGGCAATCTTGTCTTAAGGACAGAGGGCAATCACTCGACTCATCACACAACGTTGTAACCATCCAAATTTAGTTGTTTCTTGATTTCAGGTTATCAAGATTCAAGACACAACAAACTTGCGGCAGTTTTGAAGATTGACCTATTTGTTCAACAAGATTCAATTTCTGAACATTGAATATTTGTTTATCCTTTCGAACACTTGTAATAGTTATTTACTTCCCGTATTGCTTTATAAAGTACAATAGAGTACCAATAACTTAAGAATTTAAGACAAGATTGTATTGTATTACTATTAGTGTTCGAAAGATGTCGGTCAAAAGTTATGTGACCAAATCTGGATATGGCAATGGTTTTCTGCTAGAAGAAAGTGATGATGATGCTGTTGATTGTCAACATGTTCATGGTGTCACCGCTCCCAAGAGTGGTGGGAACAAGCGCTCATGAGAGGCTGAGGATGTCAACTGGGACAAGAGGAGAAGGTTGAAGATGTGGTTCTATCTTGCAGCAGCAGGCCTATATTTGTCCCAGACAAAGGATTCGAATAATGGTAAGGAGGAAATGGACACTCAGTCCGATGAAATGACTGAAGTGGGCCAGAATCTGAAATTGGGATAAGTAGTTTTTCTTACTTGTCAAGAATAAAGATTAAATGATGGATGATTAAAAATGGATTAAAGTAAAGAGGAATATGAAAATAATTTATATTCCTTACGCTTTAAAATCAGAAGTTTAATCTCATCTTCTTTCCCGTTTAAAGATTGGATTTTGTAAACGACTTAAAAAGATCCAATCTTTTAAGTGTAATTATTAAAAGTGTGTAAAGTATGTTCGTACATACGAGGGAGAAAGATCCACTAACTGTGTGAAAACTGTTACCATTCTTAAGTAAGCGCCAAGAATTATCTGGGCACCAATCATAACGGAAGAAGACTAAAAGCTAAAAACGTTGAGCCTGTCACACTATTTGGCAGAAGATCCTTCATAGGATGATATTGGACACTCAGTCATACAAAGCCTCCGGGCGACTGGAGTGGGCCAAAATTCCTTTGATATGATGATATTGGACACTCAGTCATACAAAGCCTACGGGCGACTGGAGTGGGGCCAGAATTCATTTCATAGAAAAAGTAATGGACACCTAGTAAGGTGGGCCAGAGTTTCGAGGTCTTAAACGATCTGAAGGCCTACAGAAAGGCAGAAAAGAAATTGGACACTCAGTCTGTCAAAGCAACTGGAGTGGGCCAGAGTATACAGATCAAATATGATCCGATTATGCCCTAACCACGGGCAAGAGGTTGTTCATGTGAAGCAACGCCACCTCTAAAGTAGAAGGGGTTGGAAAGGTTGTCCTCAATGGGACTTCAGGTAATGGGATCACTCTAAAATGAGGTGATACATGTCCCAAACTTGATTTAAGGGACGATGTTAGTCAAGCTGGTTTGAGACTAGTATAACAGGTCTGTAATAACTAAGAATGGTACAGTATGTCTGTAGCCATATGAATGATATATTTGTAATCCGTGCATCTATGCCATCATAGATTAAGACACGTTAAATAGAAAATCATTCAAAAGCTAACGAAGTTGAGATTGTTGTCTTCTGTCGACGTAAACCCTCAAAATAAATGTGAGGTAGGCAAAGAGGCAAAATCACCTTTCCAAATTCCGTCAAAGGAATAGCGAAAGAAGCACCGCTCCTCTAGAACTTAGTCACACCTACTTGGGTGATTTAAAGTTTATACAAAATAGAGGGGGGAGACAAGTACTTTGTGATCTTCATTGATGATGGTACAACGTATGTAATCCTTTGTTTGTTGAAAAGCAAAGATGAAGTTGTTGAAGCGGATAAGCGCTACAAAGCAGAAGTTGAAAATCAACTAAGCCTACGGATTGAGGAATTCGTAGCGATAGATGGGGAGAATATGAAGCATCGTTTATTAAACGACTGCTCATTACTCAACTCAGTCTAACGGTGTTAGCCAAACGCAAAGTCGTACGCCCAAATTATGTGGGGCAAGGAGATCATTACCGCTAATGCGATTCTCAACAGAACTCCGCATAAGGATAATGATAACTCTCCGTGTGAGACATGGAAAGAATCTCACATACAAAAGTTGTGATGTGGGGTATTTTGGTAGAAGTTGGAATACCGAAATAGGTCAAGTTCGACCTAAGACTGTAGATTGCATATCCACTGGATCTGCAAATAACAGTAGTGCTTATCGCCTCTTGGTGTCAAAGAATGATGAATTCTTTGGAGATAACTTTTCTTGGAAAGGAAAAATGAGTAATTGCTCAAGGTTAACAAGAACCCGCGAGGGCCTGACTGTCCGGAACTAGACGTTCCATATCTACAGGACTCAAAAGTTGCTGGCTATCCGGAACTTAATATTCCAAATCTGCAGAACTCAGGGATTCTAGATGTTGAACCGAGACGGAGCAAAGAAGGGGACAAAGACTTGTTCCAGTCCTTCTAGCTTGTATGGTTGAGAACGAACCATGGACAATTAACAAATAATTGCCATCTCCAAAAGCGCTGCTTTGGAAAGAAGCTAAAGAGAGAAATAGATTCCATCATATAGAACCATACTTGTGTAATGGTTGATCTTCCTCGGGGAAAAGAACCTTTGGGTTGTAAGATGTGCTTCCCTGTGAGTATTTTAACATCCAGGGCCATTGCAGTCTAGCGTGGCATGGATGTTGAAACATCCTTCCCAACTGGAGAGTTGGAAGAAGAGGATCAGAGTTGGTTTGCTGAACTGTTGGGCTTCTTCCTGAACTTTCATTTTGGTCCCTGAAATGTTTACATTTTGGTCCTGAAAGTTTCAGATAAAACAGAAACAATGAATCTGACCACAAAAACATTGACTCTGAAATTAGAAAGCCAACAGTTGGAGAATCAACAGTCTGAAAGTAAAAGTCATATTGAAACAAAGTCTCGATATGAAAGATATGGGTATCACAGATGACATCTTAGGAATTGGATTTCTAAGACATCTAACGGACTGGTCGATAGTTGACAGTCTCGTTGAAGCCACCAATGGATATGAATCATAGAACTGATTAGAATCATGGTGCACCCATAAACAAGGAGCGATATGCTCAGGTCACGTGTAGTTCAATGTATTGTACACACTGCAACCGACCTGGTATCGGCCAACAAAGCAGATCAGTTGAACTAAGGTTCACTGATGATTTTAATACATGATCGGTAGAAGGCGTTAAGTCGGATATGACGATATCTGAATTATTCGCTTCTCTACGGATTATAGTATTCTGGATGTCCAGCGGTTCTGGGAGAACACAGTGATGCAAACTGGACATCAGATCTGAAGAACACCAAAGCCACAAGTAAATGTGTATGGTGGGTCTTGGAAAATCCTCTAAGAAAACTTGCATCGGCCGATTCATGATGGAATCGGAGTTTATCGTTTTATACAAAGCATGAAAGAAGTTGAGTAACTTCACGACTCATTAAAGGACGTCCCTTATTGGGAGAAACCCGTGCCTTCAGCAGTTATACACTGTGGCTAGCCGGTCGGCTTCAGGAAGGACACGGATGACGGCGTCTGGACATATCTGTCAGGATCTGTCGGAGACATAAGACCTTATGGCAGTTGATCATGATGGGTGTCACTTCCTTACTAACTAAGGGACTACCCGGAGATCAAGTGTTCTGCCTATCTAGGGGAATGGGCTTAAAACCCAAACAATATGAACTTTTGCGGTGGTAACCCAACCATACTGATTGGAGATCCCAAGAATTTGGTTCAATGGGAAAACTAAGCGGCAAAAGGTTCAGTTAAGCACTTCGGTGGAAGCAAGAAACACTTCGGATGATGATTTCTGTACGGAAATATGAATCCAAAGTTGTTCCCGCGATAGACATTAAAGTGCTACCTGCATGGTGGGTAAAGGTTAAGCTTTCAAACCTTTAAACGATCATCAAACGGTTGAGGTTAAGGTTGGGAAAACTTTTAATGATTCCTAACACTTGTGAAGTGGGGTATAGTAGGATACCTTGTAGGAGATCTCCTATTTAAGTGCGAGGATGGCCGCCTCAAATGAACGCATTTAAGAATCCAAGTGTGTCCACGGCCACAACGGACAAAAACTTAAGAATGAAAACGAATAAGAAGAGTTATTGTGTTGTTACCATTGTCTTGGCTTACACAAAACACTGACGATTCAAGACATCACGTTCACCGCACAGTAAGTAAGTCCGATGGTATTCAACTAGGGAAGGTTCAAAGCGAAAGCTACCTCTCCTGATGCAATATCTTTTCGCTGAAAGATTGCTGAAATGTAGGCACCTTGTGTGTGCGCCAAAATCTCTCTTTCATAGAGGGGATTGTTGGAAATTTGCCTTTGGCGGGGAGATGCGTCCACCCATCTTTGATGAATTAAACACTAGTGTTCCGCATGTTGGAGGCTTTGTCTCTTTACACATGTATAATCTACTAAGTGAGTAGATGACCGTAGGGCCAAAAATCGTCAAATTTCGTTGAGAAATGAAAGAGATATTGATCCACGAAGTAAGGTGTTTGAGGCATGGAAATATGGTGTGGGACAAATCTACCAAATCGGTGGGAATAAGAAGAATTACTCTCTATATAAGTCTATAATGTGGTAAAGGGTTTGGGACCCCAAGGGGTATCCCATGTGTTTAAAGGAGAGAGAACCTAGATGTGCTTGGGTTCAAGGCTAAACCCACACGCGCGCCGCCGCCGCCGCCCGCCAGTCCCGTCCGGTCCGTTCTCGGGTCGTGGGTTGTGGGAACTTTCTGATATTATCTTTTTGGTCTCCAAATTGCTTAATATTTACAGTTTGGTCCCCAGAGTTTCTGAAAAGTTGATTTTGGGGTGACGGAAGGCAAAAAACTTTCTGCCTACCGTTGGACTGTGTTTTGGAGCATTAACCGACCATTACTTGGCTGATTAACTCCTCCATTAACAGCTCATTACTTAGGCAGTTGAGCAGCCTCCTTCAATACCATAAATCAGCCTCTCTAATGTCATTAATAACCCTCTCTAATGCCATTAACAACCATGTTTGTGGCAGTTGAGGAGTCCCTCCTCTATGCTATATATTGATTCCTCTTTTGGCTCAATACAGTGAAGGAAAATCATCACATACAAACAGAAATGCAGCACAAAAACAATCTCGAAAATCACTGCAAAACAGTGAAGAAAACCACTGCAAAACAGTGACGAAATACAGTGTGATATACACAAGATATACACAACAGAGACACATTATATACACAGAGACAAAACAGAAACTCTTCCTTCCTTTTTCATATCTTCAGCAAGTCGATTCTTATTTGTTTTCTTCATCAGGCTCAACCTATTGGCTTTGTAGCGTTGATATTAAAGTGTTGTTTTATCTTGGGAGACTATTGCCCGCTAACGTAAAAGCATATATACGGGGCAATCTTGTCTTAAGGACAGAGGGCAATCACTCGACTCAACACACAACGTTGTAACCATCCAGATTTAATTGTTTCTTCATTTCAGGTTATCAAGATTCAAGATACAACAAGCTTGCGACAGTTTTGAAGATTGGCCTATTTGTTCAACAAGATTCAATTTCTGAATATTGAATATTTGTTTATTCTTTCGAACACTTGTAATAGTTATTTACTTCCCGTACTGCTTTATAAAGTATAATAAATTATCAACAAGTTGTAAATTAGTAGTGCCACTTCGCGGGTCCCAAATCGTTGTCATACAAGGGTGAAATTAGGGCTTTGAGGGGGGTTTGGGCGTGGGTTTCAACTTACAATATGCATGTAAGATGAAAAATTGGAATGTTAAAAGATTTTCAAGGGTGAAAAACTAGAAAGTGAAGCTGGACGAGAGACGAGTGAGACTTAATGGCCGAATACTTTCACCACCAACTGATACATTTTTGTATCAAATGTAAGTAAAACCGAATACTACTCTCAATTGATAGGTTAGAAGTTCGAGTCACGTAAAATCCTTTAGAACCACTGATCTTCCTAGATTGCAGTGGGGATTACAAGGAAAAAAAAGAAGAGGCCAATGGGCTATAGATTTGATCTAGATATACAGAAACACACGCATAAAATGATAAAAGAAAGGATGTTTTACCCCGAGCTCTCTGCAACAATAAGCATCGGTGGAAAATGTTCTTCCAGAGACACAAAAACACTTGGTGAATTTGAGCTTTTATGGGAAAGAATTCTATCAGTTACATCGGCTAATCAAGATAAAAAGGAATGTGTGAAAGAACCAAAGTTACAAAAATTACAAAATGGAAGGGGCCGATGCAAGTCCCCACCAGCTACAAAAAGGTATCCTCCTATTCAACAACTAAACTTAATAATACAATTTTCTTCCACTTTTTTTTAACATTTTCATTTTCCCTTTCCAGAATTTGTACTAATCCTTCGTTCCCCCATTTACAGGTACAAGTTCTCTTTTTTTTTCCCCTCATCTGATGGATTTTCTAGGGTAATGCTGTATCAAAAACTCCTATACCTTCACAACTCAGTATATCACAACTCGGAGAAGCCCCGGTTGTTGCTCAGAGTAGTCAAGGCCCTCCTCTAGCAGGTAACGCTGGACAGAAATGGGAAGCCTAGAAGGAGTACGCGAACCCTTTGTATGGTGTCCTGTTCCAACGCAAATGTAAACCTGTATTCGTTGATCAGCTGATCTGGCAGCATTCCTCAACACAGACAGCTCACGCTTAAGGACATGAATAGCTTCAGTAACATGAAGTCCATGCAGGTCTATGATTCTCTCTTGTCCTCTCCCATTTCCCTGCATCTCTGGACTAGCTGGATTCCTGCAAAGAGTTTTAAGCACACTAAGACTCACCTGAATATTCTCTATATTAAAAAATCTTTGCTGAGGCAAAGAGAGATTATTATTTTTTTCTTTTCGTGGGGTTGTTGGGGGGCGGGGGGGATGAACTGATGCGCAAAGCTTCATCAGCTGAGGTAACGTTGTCACCAAATAACTCAATCAGCACGAATGTTTAGCATTGGCATCCTCTCTATGTCATTTTGTGTCATTGCACAATGACGAAGCAGAAAATCACAGTACCTGACGATTGTAAAAGCTACCTAAGCAGCACATGCATGAAAAATACTGGAAATCAATAGGAAGATGATTTGACTTTGTATAGAGCAGAAGAATTAGAAAGTTGCTGTGTGTTAGATGAAGACTGTGATGATAAAGAATTCTGGAGTCAGAAAATATAGTTAAACGACATCACCAGCATATAAAAACGTTGATATAAAGAGTTTAGGGTACCAGAGCATTGATGTGGAAAATAAAAACAGACCTTAGGCGATATATAGATTCTTGAGCCTTCCCATGAGCTGCCTTCATCTGCATGTTGTGCAGCTGTCCTTTGACGCTCAGTTCTTTGGCCAAAGCCTTGTTACCAATAAGGTATGCCTGACGAGCCTACTCACAGACACAGTTACATATATCAAGGATCTGGTTGTGTAGCATAAGAGAACCAAGTTTACTTGACATGATCATATTGGACTAAATTCCTGCCACAATGATTCTCAATCCCAAAAAGAAAACAGAATAGAAGAATTCATAATGTAGTGAAGCTAAAAATCAAACACTCCACAGGTTCAACAGCCAACAAATTATGATAACCCTATAATAAGATGGCCTTAGTGATTTGTAAAGCCGTAGCAGCATTATTGCTAATGCACTTCAAGAAATGTTTTCATGATTTCTTTTAAACAGATTTTAACCTACTGTATCTCTTCCTGTACAACCTTTTTTGTTTCATAGTGGTACTAAGGAAGGCTACACCATTTGGTTCTCTAAGCTCAAACATGCACACTTAATTATATCGCAATCAAAGTACTTTTATCTCACAACAGGAAATTAGCTAACAGTAGAGTTCCAATGGATACAACAAGAACAAAAACATACCTAGTGTCAATGGATACAGCACAAAATAATGATAGAAACACCATGACAGAGTCTTTTAATGATAAAAAATATAGGTTTTTTTTTCTAGAAAAGAAAACTAATCAAGTAGATGTTAATGAACCTAGACGCGCTATTTTAATCTCAAAATAAATCATATAGAAGTTAAGACATCATAAGTGGAAGAACATACAAGACAGAAGATCAATACGTCATTTGAATGTCCAGTTTTTCAATAAGGATTAGAATTAGAATGAATTTTAAGTTATGCACTCTCCAATTCCTTTTCCCAGGTCATAATTGAATTAAAAAAAGGGCATAGTGCACACAATCACTTCTAATTTAAAAGTAAAAGGGCTTTGGTTCAGTGGTAAAGGCCCAACGTGTGATGTGAGGGTTAGACGAACATCACAGGTTGGGTCCTGCCACACACAAAGCCTGGTATTTAAGCTGGACGGACGTTAGAGGAGTGGGCCCATACTCTCCGTAGTTTCGAACCTGTGCACCACCTAGAGCCAGAAGCCCGCGGGGGATTTCTCTGATATCAAAAAAAAAAAAAAAAGAGGAGGTATCCCTTCGGACTTCACATCCACACTCGGGCACCTATAATACAGTTTTCCAGGGATCGTCACTATTTCTTGGTCAGAGTTCCAAGTTAACTTCCCTTTACAAGCAAATTATACATGTACCCATCACGCCTTCATGACATTTTTTCTTCTCTCTTTTGGGTTTCGCGGGAGCAGAGGGATAAAGTACTATGCCCTTGTGGCTTCATTTACTAATACACATGAACATTGAAGTGAGTTCACATTTACCCATGTTCTATCCACCTTTGCAATCATGAATACCACATACCTGTTCAAAGTATGCATTACGTAAACGTGCATGGTCACGAGCCTCTTCCCGCATTTCAGAATATATATTCGCTGCAATCTCAACAAAGTCAAAGCACATAGACAGGCAGAAATTATTTTCCTTAATAAACATTCAAAATTATATTGGCTGCTTCAGGAAAAATTTACCAACTGCTTCTCCAGTTTCAAGCCAGACAGGAGCTGCACGTGTGGAACCTCGGCTCTGCAACCTATCACCATAAACTCCCCTACTCTGCCCACCATTGTAAGAGCTAGCCAAGACAGGTGAATTTCTACTTGATCCAACACTAGTATCAGCTACTCCAGTCCTATCATACTTCCATATGCTAGAATCCTGAGATGCCATCTTCCTGACAGCAGATGCAAAATCTGTAGCAACTCGAGAAGGGATGGAAGAGCCAGATCTAAACAGAAGGGTGCTCTCTTTCTCAGAAGACCTATAGGGATTGATATTTTGTTGAACATCATTGCCAGAGTACTTTAGGCTGTTGTTTTGACTTTCTGCCACAGAGAGAGCAGGGAAATCCAGAGCACTAAGATTTGGAGCAGACAAGGCTTTCAAATTTATATTTTGATTCAATCCACCATCAACTTGAAGCTGTAATAAAGTGTGTTGAGACTTTAGTATGTAATTGAAGGTTCCAAAAGAACAGTGTCTTCAATGGAAAATCAATCTTCAAAACTAACGGAGAGATGAGAAGAAGTTTTACCATTCCCTATATTGTGTCCATTAGCAATGTTATGTTCAGTGCAATTGATTTGACTGAACATCCAACTATTTTGTATAATCCTCAGAATAATCATTTGCTTTGGACTCAAAACAATCTAAAAACACATAAATGAGATAGACTACTAGGACACTGAGACTCAATGATGGAAGCTAATTGATTAAACTTTTTTCTATAAGTAGCTGACTGACTAAACTTACCACATATTTGTATTTCTAGACATTTATAACCATAGAACATTTAAACATCGTGGAGAAAATCTGGATTTCTTAATTAAATCACGACACGGTGCTCGGATAATTCTAATCACTGAATAATATTTCCCAAAGGTTGGATACACTCACAAAATATTTAAAAAGATATGATCCAACAGGAAGTCAAATAGACAACCTAATCCCAGCACATAATGATTAATAGAAGGTAATATATAAACCCTTGCAGATTAGAAAGGCAAATGCTTTTTTGAAGTTAATACAATTCTATGCTACTGTATCCATTGACATTAAGAAAAACAACCATACCTCAAGCTGAGTAAGCATTTCAATTGTCAGATTCAAGTCACCTCCATTGGCATAGTAAACCTCTGCAAGACTTTCAGCAGCAAAACCAGGAAATTGAGAGGCCAAAAATTCAAGAGGGTTTGCATCTGCTTCAAAAAATGGTTGCTCATTCATCATGTCTGCAAAGAAGACGTTTCCAGAATTCCCATTATAATGAGGCCCCTCCCTAATATTGGCAAAAGGCTGGTCATTGTTCAGAGATTGCTTGTCCCAGGGTTTAGTAGGCATATGAAAACTAGTTGGGGATGCATCTTCGCCAAAAGATGTACCAGGATATCCTGTATTTTCAACAAAGCTAGTCCCATTAATGCGACTAGGAGACAATAACTCCTGCCGGTCCTTCAGCATAAAGCCACTGCCAGTTGAGGCAGGGAGTATTGAAGCTTCATTGACATCAGTTATTGATAATCTAGAAAATGGAAGACCGCTGATTCCATGAGAATCATCTTCTCCCGTGACATTGAAGTCCGGAGTAATATCATCCGGGAGCTGGCGACGCCAATACTGGTGGGCTTCATCATCTGAGTTATTCGAAGCAGATGATTCTGATCTATCTAGTACAGCTTTTCCCAGAGTTGCGGTGGAGTTAGCAAACTTTGATGCATCTGTGCTGCTAGTGCTACCTGAGGGTGATCTGAGTGCAAAGGGTACAAATTCTGCAGCATTTGGGTTCAAGCTTGTCGCTTTTGCTAATGTTAGCTTTTTGTCACTGGTAGGAGTCCCTTTTCCTGATAAGCTCATTCTTTTCTCTTCGTTATATTTTTTTTCTAATTGGTTTTTAAAAAAGGGTCTCTAACGCATCATTAAACTTCTAAATATGATCCAACTATGTAGTCAATGTCACCCTAACCCTGCCAAAGAAGAAAATGAAAAGCTTACTTAAAAACATAACTCTGTTATCAACACCTTTAAGTTCAAATGTCAACAACAACAACATAACCAGTGTAATCCCACAAAGTGGGGTCTGGGAGGGTAGGACGTACACAGACCTTACCTCTACCTTTGTGGGATAGATAGGTTGTTTCCCATAGACACTCGACGCAAAAAGAATATTAGATAAAAAAATAATCATCAGACACCTATGACCCTTTTCCATAGTTAAAAAAGCCACGAAAAATAATCTATATCAATGTGACCTTATCACTTCAAACAAAATCAGATATTATTCATATTAGGAACAAACATAAGTATGAACAAATAGCTTAGTACTAACTCATTGCATGATCATGTGTAGGTTCATCTAAATTTAGAGTTCAGTATTTATTAAGTTACTTCAATCAACAACGCCCTGATTGCGAATCAACTGTATGAATCCCCTTATCTACTCCACTCTACATTAGTTTTCATTTCATTTTAATACTAATTAATTGCGCTCATAGCATATACAAACATAAAAATATGCAAATTTGTAATTGAGTTTAAACCAAATAACAAGGAGTCCTAAAGTTCAATAGACCTTATCTTTTTAGCAGATTATTTCAATAAACTAATCTTTTTTTTATTGAAAGTCACTTAACAGTAATAAATCCTAATCATGCAAAGCAACGGTGAATTTTCTAAACCTCAGCTTACCCAATCATTTCATCAATAAACCACACAAAAAGACTTAAATCCATATATTTACTGAATAAACAAAATTTAACTAAAAACAGACACTTTAGTGCTCCGAGGCCTATAATAATATCCACAGATCTCCATGAATCTCCACAATAAAACTGAAATAGCGTAAAAAATATAAGATCTGAGAAATATAAATATAGACCTTTACGAAGCTCGATTATGGACGAGATATAATCGAATGGATCCATTAGCTGCAGATGTTGATGATAATGTTTTCAGATTCAACGATAATACAGACAAAATAAAAATTAACAAAAAAAAAAAAGTAGACCACAGAAAAATACAAAGGTAAAAAGATATGAGAATTTCTTCTTCTTTGCCTTGGATTTTGTTCTTGGAGTCTTAGCTGAGAGACATTAGAGAGAGAAAGAAGAGAGGGTTTTAATTTTATTTTTATTTATTGGAGTATTGTGTTTTGCTATCTATATATATCTATAGATCTATCACTATGTTTATCTATCTGCTGTACTACTGCTCTACTAATTCTAGCTTTGCTTTTTTTTTATCCTGCCTGATAATTTTTTTTTTCCCTTTTATTTGTTTTTTGGCTTTTGGAAAATCCTCTTCTTTGTGACCACATAACAAAAGGGCAAGTGAAACCTCAACCCTGCGCCACTCAATATCAACCCCCACCCCTTTGAGTATATACTCCCCCCGCCCTCACTATTATTCTTTGAGCCAATTGTTGATATGAGAATAATAAAAATCTTCCACTTATAATTAACGGACAATTACTCAACTTCATCAATTATAACAATAATAAAATTGTAAATGTAAATAAAGATTATAAAATAAGTACACGAGAGACAAATATAGGGAAAAACTGATATATTATTTAACTTCAAATCGATATAAAAATAATTAAATGAACCTCCTATTTATAAAAGAAAAATATCTACCAAGTAACTTGATGACCAACTAATCAACATATACTACTAATTTGCTCTCCAAGTAGTATATAATTAATAGACATACATAAATAACTTGGTGGCCAAGTATTTAATATTTACAATACTCCCCCTTAGATGCTCATTAATAGATATTGTGTCTTGTTAAAATTTTATTAGAAAAAATCCTGTGGGAAAAAGTCCTAGTGAAGGAAAAAAGTATACATATCTGGTAATAGGCTTTGAGGGTCGCCTCATTAAAAATCTTATAAAAAAATTCAATGGGACAAAATCTTGGTTAACGGAAAAATAGTACAACGCATATTTTTACTCCCCCTGATGAAGATCAATATTCAGATGTCGAAGTCTTCGTATTTCAATCTTGAATATCATCTTCTCAAGAGTTGAAGTTGGCAAAGTTTTGGTGAACAAATCTGAAGGATTGTCACTTGAACGGATTTGTTGCACATCAATCTTCTGGAGATTATGTGTGAAGAATAACTTTGGTGAAATGTGTTTCGTTCTATCTTCTTTCATGAAGCCTCATTTTAATTGAGCTATGCATGCATCATTGTCTTCATATAATAATTTGGGTATTTTTGTATTACGCTTCAGACCACATATTTCTCTGATGAAATATATCATTGATCTCAACCACGCATTTTTACGTCTTTCATGAATAGATATTATCTCATCATGATTCGAAGAAGCAGCAATAATGGACTGCTTTGTAGATCGCCATGATATAGCAGTACCTCCACATATAAACAAATAGCCTGTTTGAGATCAAGTTTTATGTGGATAAGATAAATACATAAATCAAACTCATATCGATAGTTCCCTTCAGATATTTCAATATATGTTTAATTCTGTTCCAATGTCTTCGTGTAGGAGAAGAGTTATATCTTGCTACCAAATCAATAAAAATGTCATTTCAGGTCTTGTAGCATTAGCAAGATTTGAGCGCGCCAATAACACTATGATATAGTACTTCAGGACCAAGAAGCTCTTCAATTTTTTCCTGAGGTTGGAACGGATCTTTGCTCACTTCAAGTGAGCGAACAACCATTAGAGTACTTAAAGGATGTGCATTGTCCATGTAAAATCGTTTTAAGACTTTCTTAGTATAGGCAGATTGATGGATAAAGATCTTGTCTTCTAAATGTTCAATTTGCAGACCAAGACAACATTTTGTCTTTCCAAGATCTTTCATCTCAAATTCTTTCTTTAGGTATTCGATTGCCTTTCGGAGTTCTTCTGGAGTCCTAATGAGATTTATGTTATCAACATAAACAACAAGTACAACAAACTCTGATGTTTTTTTAATAAAAACACATGGACAAATGGTGTTATTTATATAATCTTCATTTATCAAATACTCAATGAGGCGATTAAAGCACATGCGCCTTGATTGTTTTAGACCATATAATGACCGTTGTAATCTAATGATTTTAAACTATATGCTTCAGGCATTTTTAATCCTTCTGGAACTTTCATATAAATTTCATTATCAAGTGAGCCATAAAAATAAGTTGTAACCACATCCATTAGATATATTTCAAGATTTTCAGGTACAACTAAACTGATGAGATATTGAAATGTGATTGCATCCATAATAGATGAAATGTTGCTTCATAGTCGACATCGAGTCTTTGAGAGAATTCTTGTGCAACAAGGCGTATCTTGTATCTCACAATTTCATTTCTCTCATTCCTTTTTCGCACAAAGACCCGTTTATGGCTAACTGGTTTTACACCATCAGGCGTTTGAACTATCAGTCTAAAAACCTCGCGTGTTAGCAAGTGAATTCAATGCTGATAGAATTTCCTCTTGTCATTTTGGCCAATCACATCTTCGTCGACATTCTTCGACAAATAGAGGCATTGTCTTTTATAATATTCATTGCAACATTATATGCAAAAATATTATCTACCATAATTTTCGATCGATTCAAATTTATTCCATCACAGTAGAACTTAATGATAATTCTTTACTCACTTAAGTCTCAGGTTCAATGACATCTTCAGGAATATCATGATTAATCACATCTTGATTCTCTTTATGAGATTCTTTTATAGTGTTATTTTGATCATTTTTCGTGCTTCTTTTTCTAGGATTTTTATCCTTGGAACCCAATGGTCTACCACGCTTCATGCGTATATGGGATTCAGAAGCTATGGCACTAGTAGATTCTCCATTTGAGACATCAATTCAGATAGGCACATTCTCTGTAGGGATATGTGACTTAGTTATTCTTTTTAAATCAGTAAATGCTTCTGATATTTGATTTGCTATTTTCTGCAAATCTTCTGGATCTCCTGTTCACATATAGGGGTACGTGGATCAAAATAAGACCGTGATGAAACTTTCCACGCAATTTCTCTTTTGATTTCTTTTCTTTCTCCCCCCTAATTGTGAGAAATTTGTTTCATCAAATAGACAATCTGCAAATCGAGCTGTGAATAGATCTCCCGTTAATGGCTCAAGATAACGAATAATAGAGGGTGATTCAAACCCAACATATATTCCTAACCTTCTTTGGAGGCCATCTTAGTGCGGTATGGTGGTGCTACCCACTTTTAAAAAATACTTAAATTGCAGGGGTTAGAAACCCCGCAATATGATGTTTCGGGGGTTTTAAAACCCCCAAATTACGTTCGTCACAATCAGGTTGGGAGTTTTTTTTAAAGACCGCCATGACATCACGGGGGTTTTAACCCCAGCAATGTGCATATTCGACCTCATCAATTTTTTTGTCAGATTAATAACTTTTGCAGGGGTTATAACCTCCACGATCTTTTTGGCATATTTTTTTTAGTGAGCATTATAACCTCCATAATTATTTACAGTTTGTTATTAATATGTGAATAATAATTTAATAATTAGAACTATACAGTCATTGGAATAAAGACAACAAAAGTATTTATATAATAAGAAACATCAATTGAATCATAAAAACGTTAAGCAACACCACAAGTCGTCATATTCTAAGTACACGTTTATGCCCGAAGATAAAAAATGAAAAGAAAATTCTAATACATCTCTATACACACAATGTTTCAAATCAGGAATTCTCCACAATAATTTGAGAAACACTTTGCATCTTCATATTTACTCCTTCAGAATAGCATCATCTCTCGTAGCAACAAGTAATGCCCGATAAATTTGCAATTTGGTAAGGTACATCTTTCATGGTCGAGAAGTCTGCAATAAGTACCTACAGGGGAGAAGACCCGAATCCACGAAAATGAGCTAGATTTGAAACAAAAACACACAAAAATCAGCACAACAAAAAGAAAAATTCACAAATTTTCGTTTTTCTCTGAATCACAGATGTATTATTGTAGTGTACCTTTATAAATAGTATTGTGAGAGGAGATGGAGGATGAGGAATCAAGAACAGAAACTCTCTTCTTCACAAATAACCAAGAATTTAACTATAATATCCATATGTCCATGACTTTTACTTTAACAACATAGAACCGATGCAGTTTCTAGTGTTGTATCTCTAAACATACAGTTAACAGGTCTGAAAATATGCCCTAAACATTTAGTTTTAATCTTTTTAACACAGGATAGAAATTTTATTTTGAGAACACAAGTGATTCTTCATGAAATTAGAGAGAACCTTTGGAGTTGTATTTGTTCTGAATCAGTCCTGTTTCATCAGGCTCCTCATCTGAGTAGGCGAATACATAATCCTCCATATCTGCATCTGCAAAATACACACACAAACAGAAATTGCATAAACAGTTCTATATTCTACTGGTACTTGATGCATGATTAGAAGTTTTGCGGCAATGTCAAGTTGCCTAGCAAGAACGTCAACTTAAATCTTTGGCCCTGAAGATGAATTTATTACCACACGTGCTAGTTTTATGCTCCTAAGGCTCTTGAAATCATAATTAGGAATGCTAATTGATCGTCAACGATTTAAATTTTTCATTTACACGAAATAAGAAGCTTTGTATAAAAGGAATGTGAGTTATTGCTAGCGGTTTTAGCTCGCTTATTTGCGTGCACTATCGAGTCACAGTTATTGCAGATTTGAGAACCAGAAAAGTCTACACACACAGGTATTATATCATTCTTATTTATGGTAAACATATATCTGCATTCATTGCATGAAGATGTGAGTCTCTCATTCATAACTATCATCGCTGGTGTTTGTCTTGTTACTGTGTCAAGAACAATACCACTAAAGTACATGCAATGACAATCAATAAAGGCAATACAATCATATTGGTTACAATCTTAAGTTGCCTCTTCACTCCCTCAATTCCACCCTCGTTATCAGGTATCCTGCTAATAAATACACGACAAAGCTATTTTTTCCTCAAGTACGATAAAGTGATTAATTTCCATAGCAGAATCAACCATAATGGTGTAATTTAGTAGCTAAAACTTAGCTTTAGTTACCTTAAAGATGAGCTCGCACTATACATTGGCTCCCCCAAAACTTGCAAAATTTCAAATATCCATTTGTTTCTTCGTGGTTTTCAGCAATTTTGGCTCCAGTGAACTGCCTTAACTGATACAACAGATTGCCTACTATCAATATGCGGAATGCATCTACACAGAGAAGTGATTACGCCTATGATTTGCCCCCCAGTCTTTCTAGAACTCATTTCTAAATTTGAGACTATATATAGTATAGCTAGAGGCCATCCATATGATTTTACGAGTAGTTATAACTGAAATCCCACCAAATAGCATCTGCTTCAACCAAGTCATCAATCAGCTTTGATTCGTAGTCCTTTTCATACAGATCAGGAGAGACGTCGCACAAAATATAATATACAGATAGTTACATATAAAAGACATATAAATAAGAGATAATGGAACATGAAAAGGTAATTGTAAGACATATAAAGATTCTCAAGCATATAGGGTCAACATCAACGTATTTCAGTCAATATTGATCAATAATTGTGCATCAATCCCAAACTAAATGGAGCGCGGCTACATGAATTCTCTATTTACATTTCACTCTATTTGAGTTGTCGACATTAGATTATTTGAACATTTAATTGAATGGAAGGAGAAGGCAAGAACTCCCATTTTTTAAATCTTCATCAGTTTCTATTGTTAAACAACAGGAACAAAAACAAATTTAAGAATCCTTAAGTAATATCCAATTCCTTTAAGATAATAAGTTGGTTTAAACTTATAGTAACTAAATATTTACGAA
The DNA here is from genome assembly GCA_029783415.1 of Anisodus acutangulus. NCBI lineage: Eukaryota > Viridiplantae > Streptophyta > Magnoliopsida > Solanales > Solanaceae > Anisodus > Anisodus acutangulus. The sequence goes on along the minus strand of CM056505.1, from coordinate 27,909,030 downwards.
AACATAACATATTCACAAGTCTTATGGGTTCAAATAGATTTCTCTAATCAGATTTTTCAGTTTGTATTCTTTTTTCTTCGTCTGCACTTATTAATAAAATTTAAAACTTCGCAGAAACTAGTACTAAGTATGTGTGTTTCTAGGATCCAATTGACAATCATTCTCATTTCTCTGTTTCAACAAGAATCCCAAGCGTAACAGACATAATCTATCAAATAGCAATACCAAACTATATACAAAATGAATATTCATGCCTCCTGAATGCTAAAACATGTAAGCTTTAAGATTTCAACGTTACACAAACTGAATTCTGATGCAACATATCTCTGTTGCAATCCCAAATATAGGCTAGATCATGCCTTTAACATGGGTCAGTGTATAAACTATCCTTCACATGTACCATTCTACTTCCATTTAAGTCGGTAAGGATAATCTTCAGCGCGCGTGAACAATGAATTGTTGAAGGAAAAATTAAAAAGAACAAAATTAGATTATTAATCAACTAAATGACTTACTCTTCCGAATTCTCATTTTGAAGGACAACATTTTTCAGCTATGCAGATAATACCAAATCAAAGCGACAACTACAACGAAGAAAACATTTTTGTTTTATGAATCAGCATTACTATGCAAATGAACACACAGAGAAATCAGAGGCGGAGCAAACATAGCACCAATAAACATTGTGCATGTGAACTTGCTGCCTCAGACAGGGACTATAAATGCATATAATACATGAAATATCAAACGACAATATTACTGTAAATTCAAGACTTTATCAGCAACATTGTAAGCCCTAAACAACAGCCGAACAACGAAATCTCAATCTTGCAGACCACAAAATAGTTTAAAACTCAGCTGAACAGAATGACATTGTTAGTGATTTTACATCTAGTAGAGTTAGTTTTAGTACACATGGAATTCAAAATAGTCCATAAGAACAATTAGCGGGTTTGAAAATAAGCCCTAAACATTTGTTTAAGTTTTGTAAACACAAAGGATTTATTTTTAATTTTGAGAACACATGGGATTCTTCATGAAATTTAGAGGAAAACCTTTGGAGTTGTAGTATGATTCTCGGGCTCCTCCTCTGAGTACATAACTTCATAGTTCTCCAAATCCGCATCTGCCTCACACGCACACACACAAATACCTAAATCAGATCGAAACTGTAATTTAAGCATGAGATTAGCAAAACAAATATGAAGTAAGGTAGAGTAAATTACCAGAAATAATGGATGATTTGAGATAAATAAGAGTCTAAATCAAGGAAAAGGAGAGATTTTGAGCGGTGAATGAAGAGAAAATCGTCGGTTTCTCGCTTCAAAGTTTCACATACTAAAAGTATATTTACGTGACCAAATCGTCGGTTTCTCGTTTCAAAGTTTCACATACTAAAAGTATATTTACGTGACCAAATCGTCTTTATACACATTCGTATTATTATTAATGGAGATTAATATTTTATCATTTGTAATTATTAAATTATTAATTAATTATTTATAATATTCTATAATATGCATCCCTGGAGGTTACGATGTTATTGATAATGTGAGATATTAATATTATAATGTAACTCTTAAATTAACATCGACTACTGATCATCGAGAATGAGATATCGATGATATGTGATAAGTCGACATGTGGTCTGCATCACATCCTTAGAGGATGTAGTATGTCTCACCTGCTACGAGTAATGGCTACTTGTCTAAAGTATGATCGACGTGTGAGAGATAGAAGTCATTAGACTTGAGGTCAATACGCACCTTCTCTACAAAGTAATGTACTTTGATTTTGTCCTAAGCTCAAATGCCTTATAGGTTGAAATACGGCTTGTATCGGGTACATTACGATGTGAATTAAAGGTGGTAGTTGAGCTAAGATTAGGATTCATTCCTTGAATGTATATTCGAGAGAACACTCAGATTCTCAGTGATATTAGGTTGACTAAGTCGTTGGCCAACGCAATAGACATATTTAGAATATGGTATAGTTGTCAACTAATATAGATGAGATACAATGATTAAGTCATTTGGATAAACACCTGACAAATCCTAAGCTTGATTGAGTGTGTCGTGAATGAAAGGATTTTATCTTACCACATAGAGGTTAAGTTTACTTGATTCGTGTAAACGTACTTCACATATTGAGTTCGTTTTGCGGTGCCGTCTAGGAGTTCCGCGTAGACCTTAATTTGATTAATGTCGATATGTGAAGGCCTGTAGGGTCACACTATGTCGATTGTCTTTTCGATCTAAGGATTTATTGAGAGGATATTAAATATTCGATTTAGAATCGAGATATTTAAATGAATAATGATTGTTTTAATTAAGTCAAAAATGGATTTTGGATTTAATTAAAAATGTGCGGAAAATAAATCGAGACGGTGTAGGGCCACGTCGAGCGTCGCGGCGTCCACGCCATAGGAGCGCGGTGCTAATGACCTAATCTGTCTCGATTTATGGGTCAGGCCTAAGGTCAAACACTAATCCGGTTTGACCTAATTTTCACCTATAAATACAGACATTCATTTCATTATTCAACATACTAATTTTCAGATTATTATTCTAAGTCTTAGAGACTTAGAATCAAAATACTCTCTCGAACCTCTGCCGGATTTTCTAGCTTTCCGAAAGAGAAATACATTGAAGCTTGGAGCTTGCAATCGAAAGGGCTTTCGCGTGTGAACCCACAGTTGATAAAGACTCTAGATAATACAACATGTAAGTGTTCATGTTTCATGTTACATATCTTTGATTGTCATATAACTATACCAGAAGTAATTGTTGGGGTAAGTAAGAATAAAATTTTAAACTTCCGATGTGTCTTACTTATGTGTTTTGAATCCAACAAAACCCTACAGTGGTATCAGAGCTCAGGCTGGTTCAATGGTTGTTGACACCCAATTTTGTCCCATCTTTTTCAATTTATTTGTAATTTTAAATATTTTTATATATATACATATATGCATATTTATACATATATTTTATTATTCTCAATATTATTACTATTATTATTCGATTTTTCTAAAACCATTTGCCTTTTTTAAAAAAAAAGTCGTAATCATAATTCCTCTAATATTCTATGTTATTTTAGCAAAATTGCATCGCATTCCACTTTTTATCAAGCATTAAACATTGCGCAAATATTATGTTTTATTATTATCACATCGTTATATCTTATTTTAAATAATTTACATTTTTCTTCAAAGCATTTTTTATATTAAACCCCTTTTATATTTTAAATCCATAACCCATTTTTTATTTCCCCAACCCAAAATAATTTCTACTCAACCCAAAACAATTCAACTCCCCCTCTTTATTTTCGGCCCACCCGCAACATCCCAAACTCCCCTTTATTTTTAACCCACTTTTCATTTCCCAACCCAAAAACCCAATACCCATTAATTCCCAATCCCCTTCACCCGTCGACCCAAGCCCAAACCTAACGCCCCCTAAACCAACCCAAACCCACTGAAGCCCATACCCACTCGGCCCACATCCCCTTTTAACTCCCAATACCCTTATTTCCTTTACCCCCCAAACCCAACACCCATTAATTCCCAAATCCCCATTCCCTAAAACCTAAAACCCAATCCCCGAACCCTACACCCCTGCCCTCTCCAATCGCCGCACACCCCTACCCCTACGAGTCGCCGCACCCTACGCCTGACACCACCAATCGCCGGCACCGCCGCCTGACACCACCAACCTACCCCATCACTTCTCACCGACCCATGCCCCAAGAATTCGCCCCAAAAATTAGATTTTGTCCCCCCCTTATTTTAAAATTCGAATTCGTTTTTGTAAGGGGTATGGGGTGTGAACGTTGGGGTGAGTACCTATAAACCCCCCCCCCCCCCTTTGCTCACTGTTTTAGAGGTCGGATCGGAGGGTTTTCAGGTCATTTTTTAGTTCTAAAAATTTAAGTTTAAGAATCCGAAATCTTCCTAAAGGTTTGCATTGTATTTTGTTTGTGTTGTTCTTCACTATTGGGAAGATTCCGGATTTCAAAAATCCGAAATCTGTTTAAGAGTATTTGTTCTTGCATGTGTTCTTCAACTTAAAGATTCTGAAATATAGGTTGAAATTATTGGTTTTTGGTGTTGAAGAATCTGGAATTTTTTGCTATTTTCCCACTGTTTTTTCGGTTCCGGGTCGGGTCACTTCCGGGTCGGGTCCAAAATCAGAAAATCAGCATTCTAAAATAATTTCTCCGAGCGGATTGATGATTCGAAACGACGCCTCGGTTCGCTGCCCGGAGAAGGTCCGTAAATACATCTCCTTTCCCTTATCTTTCTATATTATTCTGTATGTTTATATTAACTATGTGGTGTTGAAGTCATTATGTTGCCATAATTATTATTAATGTTTAAAAAATGGTTTGGTTTAATATATTTAGTTAATGTGAATGTTTTGGACATATTTGGTTGTGAACTGCTAGATTCATGTTCCATAGGATATGGTTTGTTAAGCTATTTGATAGATGTATATGTATGTTAGAATATTATTATCAACTTGCTTCTAAAAAATATGACAATTGGTTAAGTGTGTTATGTTAAAAATTTCTATCTTTGAGGGTTTAATGATATGTTTGTTTCGGATGAGACACTTGTAATGTGATCCAAGTTTCAGTTTTACTAATTATCTTTTCTGGGTATTGGTTTCTGAAAATCATGCTTAATTTGAGCTACATTTGCAATAAATATCAGCCTAAATTATGTCTTATGTTTAAAGTTTTCATCTTTGAGTTTAAGAGTTTAACTGTATACTTGTTATGAGTTTGATTTGGACGAGATACTTGTAATGTGATTCGGTTTCAGTTTTTCCTGCTCATATTTTCCTGCCTATTTGTTTCTTGAAATTACGCTTAATTTTGGTTACATTCACAACAAATATCAACCTAAATTGTGTGTTTGTTTAAGTGAAGCTTGTGTATGAATGGCCATAGTATATGCTAGCTGAAATAGGAATATGTGGTTATGCATTATTTTTTATATGTTTGATATCACATAGCTAGCTTAGTCTAAGATCATGCTTAAAGACTTTAAAATTCTGTTTCGGCCAGTTTACCATGTATCCTTATTATGACGCATTTCACTCGAATTTTGGGAAAAGGTAAGCATATAGTATATCTATTGTTTCCTTTCAATAGTTTAGGTCTAAGTCTAAGAATGTCTGTAGTCCTCATTTAATTAGAGAGGAATCTAGCTCTGCCTCCCTATGCATAAAAGTGAGTGGACTTGGGCTTTGTTTTGACATCTGCTGAATGCATGTAAATTTTCTTGTCCGGATTCTGTTCGATTTAGATAACCTTTGCAGCATGCTAGATATACATGTTAAGTGTGTCATTTCTATACATGTTAAGTGTGTCTTGTGTGATGGTATCTACTTAGCATTTTATGGTCTGAATCTGCTCATGTTGGCTTATCTTCTCATATTATTTATTTGCTTTGTTGAAACTATGACCTGATATACCCTAAAGTATACAAGGTATACAGATTCAGTATACACTAAGTGTATACAAGAACTGTATATCTACGTATACCTTTAAGTATATCAGTTATATTCTGAATATATCATGTATACCTACCCTCATATGCTTAAGTGGATATCAAATGTGGGTTTGTATATTTATGAATATGTGTTAATTGGGCCCATTGTGCATCTGGGCCAATATTTTTTTATATATATATCTGGAAATTATATGTTTGGGTCTGCTTTCTATTTCTGCGTGTTAATTGGACCCAGCGCGCATCCGAGCCAATTTATTTTTGGTCTGAAATTCTATTTTTGGCTCATTTTATACTCTCATGCATACTGTTTGCATCCCGAGGCTCAATAACATATTAATTTTTATGAATTATTTATTTGCGTTATATATATATATATATATATATATATATATATATATATATATATATATTTTCATGTTTCGTCTCCTAATCCGTTTCTTTTCTTTTGTTTACATGAAATGCATCGGGAGCTACGAAGAGTTTCGTTATGAGACTCATCATGAGCATTGTCAAATGAAGACCCGCATTCGCACTCTTGCATTCTCCAAACTCGGGATTTCAAAACAAATAGGGCGAGATGACATCGTCATCCGCTTTAGTTCCCATGCATTGTTATTCTTTAATTTCGTTATTTTTATTTGGGTATGTAATAATTATTTAATGCTTGTGTGATTGTTAGGATATTTAGAATAATTAGGCCATGAATGGGTAATTAATAGGGTAGTTTAAAACCCGTCGCTAGTTTATTCATTTGTAGGTTCGGTTAGTGCAAAAAAAAAATCCTTCGCTATTTCATTTATTTTAGGCTCGTCGTGCATATTCAAGATTTTCAAAAAAACTTTGGTCATCTTTTATTCGCATTATTAATTATACAAAAGTTTATCCCTTTTTTTTTTGCAACTCAAAAGTGATTTCCAAGAAAATACTTCTTTGGCATTATAAATAATTTGCTTTCTTCCTTATTATTGTCACAAATGCATACTTTTTCAAACTTTACATGTATTTTTATTTTATACCATGCAAATGCATACTTATACAAATGCATCCTTTTCATTAATCATTTGCAAACGTCTTTTTAACTTCATACTTTAAACATGCATTTTCCTTAGTATAATATTAACCTGAGTTTGATCGGATAATCGCAAGTTAGCGGATCTTAAAAGATGCCTAACCCCTTCCCTTTAGGATAATAAAGAACCCTTACTTAGAATCTCATTAGTTTCGCAGACCATTAAAATCGGAGTTTACATTGCAGCATTTAGTTAATATTTAGGTGTCCTAATTCACCATAAATAATTAGGTGGCGACTCCTTAATCATACCCAGGAATCACCAGACATGTTGTGTTCCGCTTTGACCCGTGTGGTCGAAAAAGGGCGCGACAATGGTTATATAACAATTGAATAAACATAATAATATGGGTTAAACATAAAATTGGATTAAAACAAGGCTTTTTGAAATCCTACATGTCTTCATCGAATATTAACCTTTTGATATCACCCTAAAGTATCTCCTACACTAACTCGAGGAAGTCATTCCGCTCTAACTCGAACTAAGCCAAAAGTGCGTTGTCCGGCTCATTGCACGGTGCACGACAAAGAACGGGTAAGAACGAATGATGGTCGATATGGGCGTTATTGATAATGGTGGGTGATGATAAATGATCTGTGATTTGATCCCTAAATTGGATTTAGGGCTCGAATAATTTTGAAAAATCAACACAGAAACGTTTTGTCAGGGCATCGGCGCCGCGACCCTATGGTTGGGCACCGCGGCGCTTGCTAGGGTTTCAAAGCGGCGCCGTGGCTCCATGGTGGAGCGCCGCGACGCTAATACATTTGCAGAAACCGAAAGGTTTCTGCCTTTGCAGCGCCGTGGCTCCATGGTGGAGAGCCGCAATGCTAATGCATTTGTAGAAGCCGAAAGGTTCTGCCTTTGCAGCCCCGCGACACTAATGCATTTACAGAAGCCGAAAGGCTTCTGCCTCAGTAGCGCCGCGACCCTAATGATTAGCGCCGCGACCCTAATGATTAGCGCCGCGGCCCCACCTGTCCAGAAACAAAAAGAAAAATTCAGAGTTCAGAATGTGTAACCCAAGATTATTTTAATACAATATATTATTTGATAAGTATACTGTTTATGTGCTAAATGTCAAATCGTTTGTCAATTAAATTAATAGAATAGCATCCGATATACCTGGCTGGGCAGGCGGCGCCTAGTATTTGATTAAACCATCTTATATCATGCATATTGGGTTGACGGTTCCCAACTATATGTTAATTTTGCATGATATTAAGATGTCATATTGGATATGGCGTAAAATAGCTGATCTTGGTTAAAATCCTGAATTTAAATGTTTCCTAAAATTTTAATACAAGTCTCATTTGAAATGAACGTGTCGTCTGTTATAATTGATTGTAGTGCAAAATCCTTTTCGGGGAGATGAGTATTTATGCCACAACATTTGCTCTAATTCTACGAGGACTCATACTCTTTCATAGATGCATGTTAAATGTAGAAGTGGGTGATAAATCTTCATGAGTATTTACACCACAATGTTTGCTCTATAAGGCAAAACTCACTTAGATACATAATTGTTGTCGCATAACGGAGTTGACTTGCTAGGCTGTCTTGGTGCCACAGTGTCGAACAAGCCGAGGGACGCATATCGATTGTTTAGAACATTCGATCAAACATGAGTTACAAATTGTTTGTAATTGGTTTAGAGACCTACCAGGTTGTGCTGTTGAACTTATCAGCCACAACAAACGCGGAAATAACATGAACCTGGATCATGACCCATTATGACCATATTTGATATGAGTCTATATTCTTCCATGGGGTCGAAGAGTATGTTAAAATAGTGAGAGCTAATTAAACTAAAGGCCATGTTAATTAGTTAACGAATATGTTCAATAGAAATTATATTAAAGTTTAATTTCAAGTCTATTTATTTCTTCAGTCGTATAAAATGTCGAATCTATCACTGAAAATATTGGTCGAGACAAACAAGTTGACTGGATCAAATTACCCTGACTGGTTAAGAAATATGCGATTGGTGCTAAGACTAGAAATAATTGAGTATGTGTTAGACACAGTATTCCCCACAGTTCCTGCTGAAAACTCTGATGAGTATGCCCTGTTTGACAAGGTGGCTTATCAGAAACATTTGAACGATGCTATCTTGGCAAAATGTGAAATGTTGTCTTCCATGACTATGGAGTTACAGAGGCAACATGAAAACATGGGCCCCAACGAAATGCTAGAACACTTGAAGGGTCTCTATGAAAAACAGTCTCAAACAATGGGGTATGAACTGTTGAGAGACCCTTTCAAATGTAAGCTGAACGAAGGGGGACAAGTGTCAGCGCATGCTCTAAAGAAGGAATACACAGCTCCAAGAGGAGGCAAAGCACTAGGTGCTTCTACCTCTACTGGAAAAGTTATGTTTGTCATTGAAATAAATATGTCTATAAGTAACTCCCATTGCTGGGTATTAGATACCGCTTGTGGCTCGCACATTTGTAGTATTGTGCAAAACCTAATTAACAACAGAAAGGTTGGACTTTGGAAGGTAGACATGCGCGTTGGAAATAGAGCACGAGTAGATGTTGAACGCGTGAGAACTTATAGACTAGATTTACCTTCAGGCTTTTGTTTAGAACTAAATAATTGTTATTTTGTTCCCTCATTAACGGGAAATATCATTTCTATCCCAATGTTAGACATTGAGGGGTTTTCCTCATTTATTGACAATGGCAGTTATGTACTGTCTTTTAAGAGCACCACAAGAGTTGGTTTCTGTGTACACAGTGTTTCATGTGTCTTTGTTGAAAAAATGTATGGGCGATCCGTCTCTTGTTGTACCTACAAAAAAGTATAGGGGTTAAAGATAGAGTAACTGATGAATACATTTTTGTGGCTATTTTAGATCACCAAGTTCATAAGTTGAGAACAAATAAAGTAGCTTCAATTAAAGTATTGTAGAGGAACCAAACGGTTGAACAGGCTACATGACAAGTTGAAGACGATATGAAGTCACGATATTCTCATTTATTTGATGAACAAACATAAAATGTCTAAGTTAAATACTTCACATATTTATGTCCCATGTTATAACATTCACGTTTCCATGTATCCATATTTCATGCTATGATGTCCATGTTTCCATTTACCCATGTTATTCTAATGTTTATTGTCACACCCCAACCTTAAGGGGTGTGGCCGACACCCGGTGCCTGAATGGCCCGAGCGTACTACCTATATGTCATAACTTTAACATATAACTGTCTAGGCTAATAAGACTTCAGAATTATAATCACAAGAGAAGTCTGAATAAAACAACCTATAGCAATAGACATGTCACACCCTAGTTTCGGGGGGTGTAAGCGGAAATCGGCACTTGAACGGCCCAAGCGTACCACTTGTATATCAGAGTGCGAATATATAACTGTCTGGGCCGACAAGGCCACAAATAAAATCAAAAGGTCAGCAAGGCCATAATAATTGTACTATCACACTAACAAGAAGGTCGAGAAGTCCATACAAAATGACAATACATAACCTGCTTGTCTACAAGTCTCTAAGAGTCATATAATAGATAACTAGGTCAGGACAGGGCCCCGCTATACCTATTATATGTATATAAATGCATACCCAATATGCAAACAGAAACTCTGGAAGAAGAGGAGTGATTTAACTCAAGATGAACAGTGACCCTACTAAGGAGCTCTTCAAATTATCTATCTGCACATGTGGGCATGAAACACGTCCCCAGATAAAAGGGACATCAGTGCGAAAAGTTCACTAAATATGTAAGGTAGGTAAACATGTATAAGAATGTAATACAAGAGAAGGGTACAGAAGTCAACCTAAAACTCAAAAAGCCTCTAAGGGCATATAATTGTCATAACCATGAATATATGCATGTGCGTAAAATCGGGCAACTCTATGCGGCCATATAATATATTATTAGACCTCTCTGTGGGGAAAATCGTATCATAACATACCTAGCCTCGAAAGGACTCTGTAATATTGTACCAGCCTTAATAGGACTCGGTAATGTCAAAACCAACTACAGTAATGTGAAAATGTAAGTGTCATACCCGAATGACAATACCGCAGCTTGGTAAGAAACAAATACATATATATAAGTTCAATGCAAGAACTCAAAGATACCATGAACAAAGTTGGAGTGACCTAGAGTCGTTATCCACCGACTATCATTATTGTCCCTACGTTCATCAACTTCTAGTCAACTAACCAGAGATATATAGAATATGATATCACACGAGACATAAGTTACTTTAATAGAAAAGGACACATGGATAATTTAACTATCCAAGGAAAGTGTCGCTTTAGGAAATCATTTGTATTATAAATCATGCCAAAGAACGAATAACCTTTACATACCTTCTCGTCAAAGCTATTTAGGTCCCATCAGCCCTCATACATTCTATGAATAATTATATACATTATACAAATGATTTGTATCAATATTAGATTCATATCTTATAAGAAGGTTCATTTTGACATTTTGTCGAACAACTTGTGTGCGTAAATTGTAAGTTCATTTATAGCTTGGGTTCTACATATATCATCACAACCATCATTACTACAACTCCTACTCATCACCATAATTCTATCCATGACTTCAAAACTTCATGTAGAAACCTTAATTCATATAAAACAACCCACACAACACAGCTTAGCCTCAAAGTCCATAAACACTTGTTCTTCAAGAATCCTCCAACAATCCTAGCTTAAATACTTACACAATCCTAAGAGTGAAATAGAGAAGATGAAACTTACCATAATCCACAAGTAACACTTCAATTCTCAACTTACTTCATCACCAAGGTTTCTCTAAAACCATCGCAACAAGGAACAAGATGATCTAATGGTGTTTATTGGATTTTTTACGTCGAACTTGCGTAATTTATCTTTGATTATAGCTTGGGACACTTGGAAGGCCTTAATAAATGTTTTAAGAGTCACTAGGGTTTGAGATATGAGAAAAAATAATGATTTGGTCGAGCAAAAGGCGTATGTATGAGCTGGAAAAGTTGCCACCGCCAAAATGTACGCCAAGAAGTACGGACTATACAATTTTGTATGGACCATACATTCCACCGTACTCAGATTGGTGAACTGTTGCATTGAAAATAAGGCTCTATGAACTTGAATTTAGATAGTTTATGCATCCCATAACTCCTTATATACTAAAAGATATACCTCCCGCAACTTGGGCCAAAATCCTAACCAGAATTTTATCTACCTTTTTTCGAGTGTCGATGAATTTAATTTCTTCGATTCACTTGATACCAAAACCTTTAGATACACTCCCAATATTTACAATGAGTCTTACTTACCCTCATATGGTCCCAAAACTCATCCGTACTTACATTTTTCTGCTTACGATGCAATCGACGCAACAAGATGGAGTACGGTGAGCTTATCATTTCTCAAACATTTTGCAACTCCTTAAAGTCCAATATGATTGCTTTTATTTAATTCTCAAATTGATCACTTCCTTGGACGTAGGTCAACTTACTCACGATGAATCCCTTGTATAAAAGTATGGAATGTAACATCCTCCCCCTCTTAGAGACATTCATCCTTGAATATTTAGCTAGCATAAATCCATATTTCTAATTCTCAAGATTCTGATGAACTATGTCGGTAGTCTTCTCTATAAAAAGGACTATCCAAACCTATCAAGTAGCCAGAAAACACATCCAATACCACATAGGTCCATATAACAATCATAATACAATATGCTAGTCTCTCACAATCATCTATCCAAAAATAGAAAGGTTAGTCATAACTCGCCTCAAATGTCAAATCTCAAAATCTAGATTGCATCCATCACATCAGTGTCAAGAACATTGCTCATACAAGGTACACAAGGTTAGTTTGATATATTTATGATAAGAATAGGGTAATCATATCGCACGAACGATAACTCAAACTTGAAATTTGAAGAAAACAAGAGTATTTAAACTTCATGTCCTCCCCCGCCTCCCAATGTCATCCTTTCCACTTTATTAGTTTTCTTCAATACTGTTACAAAGGCTATATCCTTGGCCTGAAACTTCTAGATCCAATGGTCTAAGATAACAACTGAATTTGTTCGTACAAAAAGTTCTCTATAATCTGGACATCCTCTACATGGTTAACATAGAAAAGATTTCTTATGCATTTCTGAAGCATTTGACATGTGAAACACTGGATGCGTTGTTTTAAATTTTCGGGGGTACTTCTAGCTCATAGGCCACCTGGAAAATTATTTTTTGAATAAAATTACACGATCTAACGTATCTAGGGTTAAACTTTACTTTTCTTCTAATCCTCATCATGCCTTCCATATGCGATACTTTCATAAATCATCGACTTGGAATTCTATGTCTCGTCGTTATCCATATGAACACCACTTACAGACGATTCTAGGTAGTTAACATCTTTTACCGTGGAACTTATCTTCCTTATGACTTAATACTTTAAATTATATCTCGGTTGCTCTGGTTTACCTATTTCTAATCATCCGATAGGGGTTCTACCTCTCCGTTTCTTCATAGCTTCATCTAGAACTCTTCTGATACCAGATAGGTGGTCATTAAATTTTTTTCCTTTAGGATATGCTAGTAATTTCATAATATGCCACGAGTGCCTGCGTCATATGCTTGACTTGTATATCTTTCTAACAGTGGGGCTAACCGGAGTGCCCAAAACCCTTTTTTGAAATAAAGCTTCAAAACTTAGTTATAACTAGAGTATCTTTATCTGGTATCATAAAACCGGAGACACCATAAAGGTGAATCATTTGATTAATTATACAATATCACGTAGTCCTTAATTGTATGGACAATTCTGATTGGCAAAAAATAAGTCGGCTAGCCGGCCTATTAGCAATCACTTGGACATTCAACTTATGATAACAGTGAAGTAAATCCTTAGTAAGATCCATATTACTTATTTCCTAATTTCATCGGGCCCTTAATGTTCTGTGTCTTCTTACTGGATCTTGATGCTCAATCTTTACCTAATGTTAATTAATACACTAGTCTGTAAGGCTCTTTTTCATGTCGTTTCATTAACACTCCATGAATCATCTTGATATATCTTGGTACATTCTCCATGGATACTACGATCAAGGGGATTTTTCTCCTGACGTTCTTTTCTTTCTATATACAGGATGCCTCTATTGAGTCTCGAATCTTAAGAGTACCATCTTCTGAATTTATAGCTAGACCTCCATTTTATTAACTGATACATTATTTAAAGTAATCACTTTTATTAACCTTCACACTAGTCAATCCACTTACGGGTACATGGCTGGTCGTACTAGTTATGATATTCCTCAATTCCAATGATATAGGCTTATCAAGTACATAAAATCTTTTGAATACTTAAGCTATTGCTACATTCATGACTTATACTCATTATAGGTCAAAGTATTAGAATTCTTATGGATGCAGTGCCTCCGCCGTAAATACTTTATATGTCATATCATTGAAATTCTCATTTAGGATCTGGAAGAAAAACATGTTTCGAACTTCTCCTATTTCTTGAGGTTGTAAGTGAATTTCTCTCTTACCTTCATTTACGTATCATACGTCATTCATAATAAAACATCCTGACCTGCTTTTTCCATCTTTAAACATTATGTAATAATCCTTATCTTTTGATAGTACTTATTTGTAAATAACAGGTGGTTGACTTGCTCCCTTATAAGGTCCAAGCTAGATTCTGGAAGATTTAATATTACATATCGTAGTTCCACTATATCTATATCTGGTCATCATAATTAGATCCTAGTTCTTTTATTGGCCTTATAGTTAAGATTTTCCATTGATGGCGCCTTGGGAAAAGATTTCCTTAATCACATTGAGTTGTAAGTTCATTACCCCCATTTATCTTGTAGAGCCTTTAGGGGATTAAAGGATGCTTGCATATATCTCTATTTGCTCGACATTTCATCTTTTTTTTCAGGTCATTATCCTTTCCTCATTATGGGTCAGTACATTGTCCCAATGTAACCACTCCTTTATGATACTTATATAACCATGGAAATGTAAAATACAAATTTGTAGAAGTCGTTAAAACCATGACTGACACAAAATACGCCGGCCAAGTACGGTTCGTACAACTTATATGGTACATACCTCCGGTTGTACAAGTTGTATGGTATGTATTCCTGACCGTACTTCTACCTAGAATTTAGGTTAACTTCTTGAACATTAGTACGACTATCAGATGTCTTTATATGGTCCATACCTCAAGAGTACGGTATGTGAGACAAATGAAACTTGCCAAATTATTGACGAAACGTATCCTCTTTGAGACACGTTTATCCTTCCATTCTGGTATGCCTATATATCATTAGCATACTTGTTCCTGTCTCCACACTTCATTATATCACTCATTCCGTACTTGATATCCATTTGTGGGACCTTTCACAACTACTTACAATTATCCCAAGACATTCATCATCACTCGCTTCCAGCAAACTACTCTTACCCAAGGGGTATTTATGACTATGTCATGTTGCCCAATAAGTTCAAGGATATTACCATTTTACAGTTTATGTCACTCTTTGACATACTAGCACTATAATATGCAACTCCCAATGATATAACTTCTTTGTGACTAGACGAAGGGTTTATACCGCCTTCTATTACCACAGGTACTAGCCCTTGTAACTTAGGGTCACTATTCTGGGTGCGTCATTCTATGTATTCCCATTAACTATTTCCATAACCAACTTTAATACGACTTAATTGAAATGATCCATCCTCATTAGCAATGTTCTGGGTCACCCCACTCTCCTGAGCAAATTGTGACCATTTGGGTCGCGTGTTCATAAGATTCTTTCTTGTTTACATCTCGTGAGACAGGTAAGTTCTCATAACCTTCTTCAATCCTCCGATAAAACTTCGTTCATCCCATCATCATCTTTCCTACCAAACTTAGTCTTTTTTAAAGTTATCGGAGTAACATAATATTTGGATTCACCTAGTATAATCATTTGGAAGGGTGAACCACATTACATACTCTGCTACTACATCAAATAGAGTTCCACATTCTTCTACCCTACCAATGTGTATATGGGGATATAACTAGCATTTTACCTTTACAATCATAACCTATTCTAATCAGAGAGTCTAATCTCGCAAGTGGTGCCATCTAAGTAATCTTAAGATAAGGGTCAGGTCGATATGTTCAAACATAAATTGAGTCAATACTAAGTTTATAGAAGGTAAAGATGACGGTAATAGAGTAATAACATACCTCCCCTATTGCCCTTACCTTTACCGATCAACTTAGGGCACTCGCGAATCTTATGTCTTTGGCTGCCACACTAGTAAATAACCCCTGTACCTTTACGGCACAATCCCACATGTGCTCGACCACACTAACTGTAAGATAGTCGGGGTAGTATCACTCGATCTGTACTACTCTAAACTTGAGATATTAATGTTTGGGATCCCTGACTTGGCCGTACCCGAGAACTCTGATCAAGCAAAATTTTCACCCACCATACTCACCAACTATCTCAGCCCTCTCATCACCATCAGTTGATTCGAATCCTGCAACCATAGGTTGTCCCTAACCGGAAATCTCCCTAGGCTGTTGTTACGCCTCATAGTTTTCACATCAGAAAATGTTATCTAATTTAAGTGTCAAAAGAAGGCAGGAAAGTTTTTTGTAAAGATAAGGGAGTGTCGGGGCAAGATAAGAAATAATCAAGAGGTGTAAAGGTTAAATCAAATCAAAGGTAATAAGTTCATCACAATTTGGAGGATTTTAATGTTTTACGGTGGGAGTTACAGTCGTAATTTTGTTTTACGGTTCGTAAAACTTTGAGACCTCCACCGTAAAAGTTAATATAAAGTTAGTGGAGGAAAAGTTCTTTCACAATGGTCTTTTACGGCTCGTAAAATATTTTACAGTGAGCCACCATAAAACCTACATTAAAGGTTAGGCGGTGTGGCGGTGCTAGACTATTTTATATTGATGGGAACTCATTTGACCTCATTTTCATCATCAATATAGACCCTCGAAGATTCCAGGAGCTCCCTAAGTGTTCCACACTTGTCCAAGTGTAATTCGGAAGGAGAAATTATGTGAATCTCTCGTAAGGAAGTTCGTAATACAAGTTTCATCCTTACTATTTTGCTTCTACCTTGGTGAAAGAGTTACTCAAGTATTAGAATTGTGTCTCATCATGCAAATTTGTGTTTAAGGTATGATTTTATCACCCTATTGTGTCCTCTATCTTCTCTTAACTTGGCTAGAGTGATTGATGGAAGTAACTTGGGAATTTTGGGAGTTTGGTGAATATGATCTTGGAGAAACATATCTTGTGATATAAAGTTATGTCAACTTGTTGTTTGGTATTGTTGGTTGAGATTAAGAGTGAATGTTGGTGTTGAATCATGTGGTGAAGTTGTAAAATTGAGTAATGGAGTTAGGGAGGATGATGGTGATAATTTGAATAAGAATCCACTGTAGAATAACTGTAGAACTTCATGTACGTAAGTCATTCGACGAATTGTTGAAGTAAAATCACTTATGAAGTATGAGCTAGATATTGAGATTAGTCCCTTGTTTAATGTAGTTAATCATCCATAGAATGTGTGAAGGTTTGCGTGATGTAGCTAGCTTCATCAATAAGATATGTAGGGCAAACTTTCCTTCTTGGCATGACTTAACAAAACTCTATTTGAAATAGAATTCCATCTCGTGTAATCAACTAGCGATATGCCTTCTTTGATAAAGCCGATCAAAATCCTTATGTATTCCCCATTCATAAACATCTCTGAGAGTCTATATGTTCCAAAATGATGATATTGAGATTCATGAACGTAGCGCCAATAACAATAGTCGGAGGATAACAATGATAGATCACTCCGACTCTACTTATGATGTCCTTTGTAGTCCGTCTTGCATTGAACTTATCTATGTATATCTATTTTCTTACCGAGCCGTTCAATAGTCGGTCGGGTACGACACTTATATGTCCACACCACCATAGTTTGATTGGATATTACCGACTCTCACATCTGGGTCGAGTATGACCTAGTCCTCTTTGAGGTTGGGTACAATATATTATGATATGAATTGCCCCACAGAGTGGCTTGATACTATATTATATAGCCCCACTGAGTGTCTTTATTTACATATGTATATATATATATATACATACTTATGACAGGATATGCCCTTAGAGGCTTCTTATGAGTTTCAGGTTGACTTTTGTACCCATATCTCTTATGTTATATATTTTGTTTACATACGTTATCTTCCTTACGTAGTTAGTACATCTTTCATATTGATTCCCTTTTCTAGGGCATTGTGTTCATGCCCGCAGGTACAGATAGACAGGGCGGTAGTCCTCCTCAGTAGGTTGTCTGTTTAGCTGTGATCGTTGCACTCCTCTCTCTTAGAGTTGATGTACACGAGTAACTAGGTACTGTTGTACATATTCATAGTCTTTGGGTATGGCGGGGCACTTTCCCGACTAGTTGATGTAGTACCACACTCTTAGAGATTTGCAGACACACCCCCCAAGGTTGGGGTGTGACAAACTTGGTATCAGAATAGGTCTGTCCAAGGGAGTCTGCAAGCCGTATCTAGTAGAATATTATTTATGAGTATGTTGTGCACCATCCTAATAAGTAGGAGGTTGCAGGGCATTTAGGATAGTTACTTTTCTTCCTTATATAGATTGTGGGATAGCGCTAAATTGTAAGTGTTCACTCCTAATCTTCATCTTTTTTATGTTCTCAGTTATGCATGCTACTATTAGACAATAAAAGGTTGTGCGGAGGTTAGATGAGGAGGCGGGAGAAGGTGCCAGTCAGGTACCATACGCTGACTCGGGGAGACAGAAGCACCAGGATGAGGATGTATCTTGGGCCTCCAAGACTCCACCCCCACCACCTCCAGAGGGGAAGAAAGGAGCTGATTTGCCTTCAATTCCTATTTCGGTTACCCCTAATAAGGATTTAGATATATAGAGCACGGTGCAACTGTTGACTCAACTTTTGTCCTCTCAGGCCCAACCTAAGACTCATGTATTGCTGATAGGGCTATGCGTTGGAGAGTTCGGGACTTCGTTAACTTGGACCCTCCAGTATTTACAGGGATAGATCCCAATGCGAACCTATAAAAGTTTTTAGATATGATGCAACAGAGCTTATGAGTTATACATGCTACAGATGTTGAGTCAGTAGAGTTGACTTCCTATAGGTTGCATGATATGGCCGTGAATTGATTTGAGAGTTGGGAGCAGACTTGAGGACCCCAAGCTCCACCTATGGGCTGGAGGGAATTCTCTTAGGCATTTTTACAGTAGTATTTTCTTGTGGAGCTTCGATGAGCCAGGTGAGATAAGTTCTTACACTTGGAGTAGGGTAATATGAGTATCCGAAAGTATAGCTTGCAGTTTAACTCCTTGGCTGGTACGCTCCTACGATTGTTGCTGATATGAGCGACCGGGTACATCCGTCTGATAATGGGTTGGGGTCGTACTGGTAAATGAGTGCACTACAACTTCTCTGAACCCGGATATGGATATCTCATGCATTCAGGCCTATGCACAGATAAGGGCCATTATAAGAAGGCCCTATCCGTAGGTGATACAAGGGAGTATCGAGGTGGATTTAAGCCTCTATTTCCTAGGTGTTCATCTTATTTGATGACTAGTGCACCACCATAGTTTTAGGGCCAGCGTCGTGATCCGACCATTTATTTTAGTTAGGGTCAGAGTTTATGGGCATCCGGCTCCCAGTATAGAAGAGAGTTCAGTTAGGCGAGGTCACTGATGCCGTATTATGGTTGATGTCGTAGGACTCATTTCAGGCAATGCCGCTAGGATTTAGATGTGTGTTATTCATGTGGGCAGCCTGTTCATATTATGCAATTTTGTCTAACGAGAGGCGGGGGTGGTATAGCACAGCCGACATGGTCTGTAGTAGTTTCTTCTTCATCAGTACGTCCTTCTAGGTAGGGTACACACACCTCGACAGGTAGAGGCAGATGAGCAACATCTAATTCGAGCGGTCCCCATAACCGCATTTATGCTTTGTCAGGTCGGCAGGACCTTGAGTCATCACCCTTTGTTGCAGGTAAGTGTAGAAAATAACATGAATTGTTACATAAGTCATTTGAAGTGTCTACGCCCGTGGGTGAACCTATAGTTGTTAGGCGGGTGTATACGAATTGTGACGTAAAGATCTATGATCGTCATACCGTAGTCGACTTGAATGAGCTGGAAATTGTGGAATTTGATGTTATTATGGGTATGGATTGGTTCTCTTCTTGTTATGCTAATGTCGATTGTTGGACGAAAGTCATTCATTTTGATTTTCCAAGTGAGTCGGTCCTGGAATGGAAGGGCAATGTTGTCGTGCCTTAGGAGAGTTTTATTTCCTACCTTAAGACTTGAAATATGATCTCAAAAGGATATATCTACCACCTTGTGCAAGTTCAGGATACAGAGGCAAAGCCTCCAACCCTTAAGTCAGTTCCTGCCGTTAACGAATTTTCTGACATATTTCCTAACAAACTTCCCAGTATTCCTCTCGAAAGGGAAATCAATTTCGCTATCAACATGCTCACAGATACCCATCTTATATCTATTCTTTCGTATCGAATGGCTCCTGCTAAGCTGAAAGAATTGAAAGATCAGCTGAAAGATCTTCTGGAGAATGGATTTATTAGGCCCAGTACTTCCCCATGGGGTGCACCAATGTTATTTGTTCATAAGAAAGACAGTTTGTTGAGAATATGTATCGATTACCATCAGCTGAACAAGGTGACTATTAAGATAAATACTTGTTTCCCAGGATCGATGATTTATTTGATCAATTGCAAGGCGCCAAGTATTTCTCAAAGATCGATACCATCAGCTCAGAGTTAAGGAGAAAAATATTCCAAAGACAGTCTTTCAGACAAGATAGCCATTATGAAATTTTTTGGTTATGTCCTTTGGGTTGACTAACACATCGACAACTTTTATGGATCTGATGAATCGGATGTTCAAGCCATTCTTGGATATCTTTGTGATATTATATATTGATGATATTCTGGTGTACTCCCGATCAAAAGAAGAGCACGCGAATAATTTGAGAGCGGTATTACAGACGCTCCAAGATCGCAAGTTGTACGCTAAATTCTCTAAATGTGAGTTATGGTTGAACTCGGTGGCTTTTCTACGTCATATAGTATAGGACGAAAGTATCAAGGCCCATACTCAGAATATTGAGGTGGTAAAGAATTGGCCGAGACCTACCACTCCTACGGAGGTGCGTAGTTTTTTGGGCTTGGCAGGTTATTATTAGAGGTTTGTAGATAATTTCTCCTTTATTGCCGCTTCACTGACAAAGATGATGCATAAGGCAGCTAAATTCCAGTAGTCAGATGCTTGTGAGAAAAGTTTCTAGGATTTGAAGAGCATGTTAACCTCAGCACCTATTCTCGCACTCCCTAAGGGATCATAGGGCTATATTGTGTACTATGATACTTCCATAGTGGGATTGGGCTGTGTTCTGATGCAGCATGGCAAGGTCATTGCATATGCTTTAAGGAAATTAAGAAAACATGAGCAGAATTACATGACTCATGATCTTGAGTTGGCAACTATTATATTTGAACTAAATATATGGTGTCACTATCTGTATGGGGTTCATGATGATATATTTATAGATCATAAGATCTTGCAGTACATATTCAGGCAAAAATAGTTGAATTTGAGGCAACGAAGATGGCTTGAGCTACTAAAAGACTACGATGTCGAAATTTTATACCATCCTAGAAAAACAAACATTGTAGCCGACACATTAAGTAAGAAATCTATGGGCAGCCTAAAGATTATGGGAGTTGATAAGTTGTAAATAGCAAAATACTTGTATTAGTTGGCCAGTATGAGTGTGTGATTGATTGATACAGGCGATAGGGGTGCCATAGTTCAGAATACCGCTTAATCCTCCTTAGTGGAAAAAGTAAAGACACGACAATTTGGTGATCCAGCCTTAGTAAGAATTAAAGAAGGCATTCCCTTTCAAAAGAAGTGGTTGTTTGAGCTATCATAAAATGGAATTCTTAAGTATAATGTCCGGTTGTGTGTGCCCGACATTGCGAGACTTCGAAGGAAAATTATGGCAGAAATTCACCAGTCTAGGTATTCTATCCATCTTGATTCTACAAATATGTATCATGTCATTCGACAACTATACTGGTGGAATAATATAAAGAATAATATCACATAATTCATTGCCCAGTGTCCGAATGGCCAACAAGTTAAGGTTGAGCATCATAAGCTTGGTGTATTGATGCAAAACAAAGAAATTCCGACATGGAAATGTGAGGCAGTCAATATGGATTTCGTTATTGGATTACCTAATTCTCGTCGGAAGTTTGATTCTATATGGATCATTGTGGATAGAATAACAAAGTCAGCTAATTTCCTACATGTCAAGACTACTTATTCAGCCGAAGACTATGCTTGATTATATATTAAGGAGATAATATGACGTCGTGGAGTTCCGACAGAACGATTGTTGACAACACAGAGTCGATAAAAGTCCTATTCAGATAATTGGCATTGAGATTTAGAGTTTGTTGTGGGAGACTGGGTGTTCTTAAAGGTGTCGCCTATGAAAGGCGTGATGCGATTTAGCAAAAAGGGAAAGCCACCAGATACGTCATACCATATAATATTATTCAAAGAATAGGCCAAGTAGCCTATAAGCTAGAGTTGTCCCTAGAATTAGAAGCGGTTCACTTGGTGTTCCACTTATCCATGCTTCGTAAATGCCTGGGCGATCCCTTTCGCATTACCACTGATGAGCATATCCAAGTCCCGGAAGACTTATCATATGAAGAAGTTCCCATTTCCATCTTGGTTACGTACCAAAGAAGTTGCTTCGGTCAAGGTACTTTGGAGGAATAATAACACAGAAGAGATGATTTGGGAGGCCGAAGAGGATATGAGATCCAAATACCCCCATCTATTCCATACTTCAAGTCTATATCTATATTTGTGCGATACGACACTCTTGTACCTATTTTGTCCATTGATTTTAATTCGTATACCTTGTTTAGGTGCTGATGCTGAGGTAGATATAACAAGTGCAGCTCAGAGTACAACGAATAATAGTTAAGGTGAGTTATGGCTAACCCTCTTTGATTATTACATACATAGATGGTCGTGTGAGGTCAATTAGATGTTGATATGATATTATGTAGCCCTGTGTGGCCTTGGTTATCTGTTTAGGTTGGTTTCCAAGTTTCAAATAGCCCTCTTTACAGAGGAAACTCTTCCTAAAGTTTCTATAATTCTAAGTGGTAGAACAATTTTTAACATACGAGGACGAATGTTCCTAAGCAAGAATGATGTTACGCCTAATAGTTTTCACGTCAGAAAGTGTCGTTATCTAATTTAAGGTGAAGAGAAGGTAGGAAGTTTTTTTGTAAACATAGGGGAGTGTTGGGAAAGATAAGAAAGAATCACGAGGTGTAGAGGTTAAATCTAATCAATGGTAATAAGTTCATTGCAATTTGGAGGATTTTCATGTTCTACGGTGGGAGTTACAACCGTAATTGTATTTTACAGTATGTAAAACTCTAAGAGCTCCACTGTAAAACTTAACACAAAGTTGGTGGACGAAGAGGTGTTTCATGGCGGCCTTTTACGGTGGGAAGAGCCACCGTAAAACCCACCATAAAAGTTGGGCCGTATGGTAGTCTAAACTCTTTTATATCGATGGGAACTCATTTGACCTTATTTTTCTCATCAAGACAAACCCTCTAAGATTCAAAGAGCTCCCTAAGTGTTCCATACTTGTACAAGTGTAATTCGAAAGGAGAAATCTCGTGAATCTCTCGCAAGGAAGTTCGTAATACAAGTTTCATCCTTACTAGTTTGCTTCTACCTTGGTGAAGGAGTTACCCAAGTATTAGAACTGTGTCTCATCGTGCAAACTTCGAGTTAAAGGTAAGATTTTATCACCCTATTGGGTCCTTTAGCTTCTCTTAACTTGGCTTGAGTGATTGATGGAAGTAACTTGGGAATTTTGGGAGTTTGGTGAATACGATATTGGAGAAACATCTCTTGTGATATAAAGTTATGTCAACTTGTTTGGTATTGTTGGTTGAGATTAAAAGTGAATGTTGGTGTTGAATCATATTGGTAAAGTTTTAAAGTAGAGGAAAGGAGTTAGGGAATATGATATTGTTAATTTTAATAAGAATCCATGGTGGGATAACTTTAGAACTTCATGTATTCAAGTTGGAAATCTCTCATGAAGTATGAGCTCGTTATTGACGTGAGTCCATTGTTTAATATAGATAATCATCCATAGAAGGTGCAAAGGCTCGCATGACGTAGCTAACTTCATCAACAAGGTATGTAGGGCAAACTTTCCTTCTTGGCATGACTTGAAAAAATGCTATTTGAAATAGAATTCTATCTCATGTAATCAACTAGCGATATGCCTTCTTTGATAAAGCCGATCGCATTCCTTGTGTATTCCCCATTCAGAAATATCTCTGTGAGTCTATATGTTCCAAAATGATGATATTGAGATTCATAAACGTAGTGTCAATAACAATAGTCGAAGGATAACAATGATAGGTCACTTCGGCTTTACTTGTGATGTCCTTTGAAGTTTTTCTTGCATTGAACTTATATATATGTATCTATTTTCTTACCGAGCCATTCTATAGTCGGTCGAGTATGACACTTATATGTCCACACCACTACAGTTGGTTTTGATATTACCGAGTCCCACATCTGGGTCAGGTACAACTGAGTCCTCTTTGAGGTCGGGTATGATATATTATAATAAGAATTGTCGCATAGAGAAACTTGATACTATATTATATAGACCCGCTAAGTGGCTTGATTTACAAACATGCATATATATTCATACTTGTGAAAGGATATGCCCTCAGAGGCTTCTTATGAGTTTTAGGTTGACTTCTGTACCCATATATCTTATGTTATATCCTTTGTGTACATCAGTTATTTCCCTTAAATATTCAGTACATCTTTCGTATTTATGCCCTTTTCTGGGGCACTATGTTCATGTCCGCAGGTACATATAGACAGGGTGGAGCTCCTTCTCAATAGGTTGGCTGTTCAGCTGTGATCATTGCACTCCTCTCTCTCAGAGTTTTAATACAGGAGTCACTAGGTACTGTTGTACATATTCATAGTCTTTTGGTTATGGCGGGGCCCTATCCCGACCGGTTGATGTAGTACCACACTCTTAGAATTTTGCAGACTTATGTTTAATGGGTGTATGTATGTCGTGGCCTTGTCGGCCCAATTTTGTTAATAGTGTACTCTTTTTGCGGCCTCATCGTCCTTGATTATATATATATATATATATATATATATATATCATGTTGGGACTCTTCTGCGTGCAGGTTGTTATTCAATCTTGTCTTATATAGTTATATGGAGGCCTTGTCGGCCCAAGTTTTGTATTCTAGGTTTCAGATACTACAGCGGTACGCTTAGGCTTTCGGGTTCTCAGTGCCGGCCACCCCCCCAATGTTGGGATGTGACATATATGAATTGTGTGCCCCTTCAAGAGGGTTGTCAAGACAAGATACTCTGGGATGGCGCCATGCTTGGGAGTCCACAAATTGAGGCAGCACCTGCACCGCTCTCCTAACAATGGTAGTTTTCCTCAACCTCTCTTGTACTACTGGAGTTGAAGATTCCTGTAAAGGTGACTCACTTATGTCCTCTGACAGA
The DNA here is from genome assembly GCA_029783415.1 of Anisodus acutangulus. Lineage (NCBI taxonomy): Eukaryota > Viridiplantae > Streptophyta > Magnoliopsida > Solanales > Solanaceae > Anisodus > Anisodus acutangulus. The sequence goes on along the minus strand of CM056505.1, from coordinate 27,883,745 downwards.
TCTGTCTCAATAGGGGGTGTATGACTCGCATCCCTTCTCAATTCATCCTCAATCTCACTACTAGTCATAACTTTGCTAGAGAAAGACATCGTTGTAATCACAAACATAATAAGGGTTACATAAAGAATTCTTACGACTCTGCTCTATCACACGATCTAAACAAGAAGGAAGGTAACCATCCTAAATGCCATGTAGGCTCCTATTTATAAGTGTGGAATGCTACACATCTATAAATAAGATTCTACTAGACACAACTTGTAGACATCCCTAGGACATGCCTACTTTGATAACAAGTTTGTCACACCCGAGCTTTGCGGTGGAGAGGTGGGGGTGGACGACATCCAGCGCCTGAACAACCCTAGTGTACCACCTGTATATCATAGCGTGAATATAATAACTGTCTGGGTTGACAAGGCGTCAGAATGACAATCACAAGAGAGACTAGAACTAGTAACCTTAATAAGTGACAGTAAAACCAACATGTGTATATATACCGTAAGGCCGACAAGGCCACAACTACCATCAGAAGGCTGGAAAGGCCATATCAATAGCACTATTAGACTGACAAGAAGTTCAAAAAGGCCATACAAAATGACAATACATAACCCCCTAGTCTACAAGCCTCTAAGAGTCATATAACAAACAATCAGGTGGGGACAGGGCCCCGCCATACCCATAATATGTACATAAATGCATACACACAACAACTCAAAAAGAAGAGGAGTACAAAAATGCATACAGACAAGAACACGAGATCACAAGTGACATGAGTTACTTTAATAGAGAAGGAGACATGGATATTTTAACTAAACAAGGAAAGTGTCGAATTAGGAAATCATTTGTATTACAAATCATGCCAAAAAACAGATAAGCCTTACTTACCTGTCATCAAAGCTATTTGATTCCCACGATCCCTCATACGTTCTACGAATGATTATCTACATTATACGAATGATTTGTATCAATATCAGATTCATATCTTATAAGAAAGTTCATTTTAACATTTTGTCGAACAACTTGTGTGTGTAAATTGTAAGATCATTTATAGCTTGGGTTCTACATATATCATCACAACCATCTTTACTACAAATCCTACTAGTCACAATAATTCCATCCATAACTTCACAACGTCATGTAGCAACCTTAATTCACATAAACAGCCCACACAACACAACTTTACCTCAAAGTCCATAATCACATGTTCTTCAAGAATCCTCCAACAATCCTAACTTAAACACTTACACAATCTTAAGAGTGAAATAGAGAAGATGAAACTTACCATAATCCACAAGGAACACTTCAATTCTCATCTTACTTCAACACCAAGGTTTCTCCAAAATCATCGCAACAAGGAAGAAGATGATCTAATGGTATTTATGGGATTCTCTACATCGAACTTGCGTAATTTATCTTTAATTCTAGCTTGGGACCATTGGAAGACCTTAACAAATGTTTTAAGAGTCACTAGGGTTTGGGAGATGGGAAAAAATGTTGTTTTGGTCGAGCAAAAGGCTTATATAGGAGCTGGAAAAGTTGTCATCGCCAAAATGTACGCCCAGAAGTATGGGCCATACCTTTATGTATGGGTGTATATTTTTGTACGGACCGTACATTCCACTGTACTTGTCAGATTGGTGGACTTTATACTGAATTGGAAAGAAGACTCTCAGAACATGAATATATATAGGATATACATCCCATAACTCATTATACACTAGAAGATATACCTCTCGCAAGTTAGGCTAAAATCCTATCTAGAATTTTGTCTACCTTTCTCTGAGTTCCGACGAACTTAATTTTTTCGATTCGCTTGATCTCGAAACCTTTAGATACCCTCGAAATACTTTAAAAGGAGTCTTACGTAACCTCATATGGTCCCACAACTCATCAGTATTTACATTAGTCCACTTACAATGCAATCGATGTAACAAGACAAAGTACGACGAGCTTATAATTTCTTAAACTTTTTGCAACTCCTTAAAGTCCAATGTGATTTCTTTTATTTAATTCTCAAATTGTACTCTTCCTTGGACTTAGGTAAACTTACTCACGATGAATACCCCATATAGAAGTACGATATGTAACAAATCAGCTAACCAACATATATGTAACACGGCCGACAAGGCCATAACAAGTGTACCAACAATTGACAAGGTGGCCGACAAGGCCGTACAAAATAACTATACATCAACCACTAGTCTACAAGCCTCTAGGAGTAATACAACATGTCATCAGGTCGAGACAGGGCCCCGCCATACCCAAAATAGATATAAACATATGCAGCATACCCTACCACTCTCTATACAACAACTCCGGGAGAAGAGGAGTGCGACAACCAACTGCAGAACTAGACAGCCTACTGTGGAGGTGTGTCTATCTGTCTACGGCACCTGTAGGCATGATATATAGTGCCCTAGCAAAAGGGACGTCAGTAAAAAAGAATGTACTAAATATGTAAGGCATGATAAAACGTAAATATAGGCATCAATGTGCAAAGAAAACCAAAAGAAACAACTTGTATCTCATAAGTGTCACTGTGGACCATACTCCACATAAATGAGACATAATTGCATATATAACGTCGTAGGCCTCTGTGGGAAATATCCCTTATATAGTATATCACGTATATAACGACATAGGCCTCTGTGGTCAATATCATCAATAACATAACCAACTGATCAGTGATACCATACCTGTATAGATTATGTATATAACGCCATAGGCCTATGTGGGCAGTATATATATATATATATATATATATATATGAGAACTATTAAAAGAACATAGGCTACTCCTTAGGCCCATCACTCCGACGTAAGCGACTATCATTATGAGAATAATATGTCATTTTGCCTTTCCATATGAATCAATGGGACAAATCATAGATGAATAAACATTCTTGATCGATAGAATGAGAGACATAACCATTTATAACTTTTGTGAATGCCAACAAGGAAACCATAAGACGATATGAAGAAATGATGCTATAGAGTGTGGAAAGTACTCCCGACAAGGGACAAACAAGAGTCACATACTCTAATGGAATGGAAAGACACAGCGGTCCAAGTTATCAAGACTAGGAACATTTTGAAAGATGTTTCATTTTGTTTTTGTTCTTAACAAAGTCATGCCAAAAGAATAGAGCAAGCCTTACATACCTTGTCGCCTTAGCTACACGGATACCACAAGCCCTCGTATGCTGTACAAACAATTATCTATATTATACGAACGATTGTTATAAACGACATATTCATAACTCACAAGAAAACTCATTTAGACATTTTGTCGAACACTTAGCGTGCACATAATTCAAATCAACTTTCCATGACTTTTTAAGGTTACCTTTTCTTCTTCTCTACTCACAACACATCAAACATCATTACCAAGATACCCTCCATGATTTTCAGCCATAGTTTGTCATGAATGTAATCTTAAAACAGACCAACAACAAAACAACATCTTCTCCTGTCATCTCAAGTATTAACTTGTAGTATATCATTTAAACAACTTAACTAATCATGAAATTAACTTTGAAAACGACCAACAAGTTATTAACCTACCTCAATCAGTAGAAACAACAAGAATTCCAAGCTTAACTCAGCTCACAACAACCCTCAACTCCATAGCAACACCAAACAAACTTCTCTTTGTAACTTCCAATACTTCCAAGATGATTTGAGTGGATTTCCTTTTAGAGTAGCTCTTGGACCTTGAATATTTTTTAAGGAACTCTTATGGGAGTGTTAGGGACTGACTTGGTCGAAAAATGACAAAAAATGAGGCTTAGCAAAAATTTAAAACAACCAATTTTGTACGGTCCGTACTTCAAAAATACTGATTGTACATGGTATAAGACAGATGGAACTTTGACAAAACGTATACTCTTTGATTCGTTTAACTTCTATAGTTCCCGACACTTCTATAAACAGATTTTATACCATAATTATCCCTTCACAAGGTCTCATACCTTCCCGTACTACTCAAATTAATCAACGACATGATTCAACGCAAAACTATTGTCACACCCCAACCTTAGGGGTCTGGCCGGCACCCAGTGTCCTAAGGCCCGAGCATACCAATCCTGATACTTGTGACATACTCAACAACACATGGGCCAACAAGGCCTCTGATAAATGATTATATGAATAAAGACCCCATCACCTGCACACATAAAAGGCCCAACCTTTACATATATAACAAGGTCGATATGAACACAACAAATCTACTGAAGTGGATGACAAGGCCACACAAGACCATTATACATAAAACAACTGTCTACAAGCCTCTAGAGAGTATATCAACAACATCTGATCAGGACAGAGCCTCGTCATACCCAACTATATACATATATACAACTATCATACCTATCAGCTCACAAAACCACTCCATAAAAAATGAGAGTGAGAACCTTCAGTTGAGTCGAGTTACCTACTGTAAGGAATCGTCTGCATATGTATATGTACCTACGGGCATGAAATGCAGTGTCCCGAAAAAGGACATCAGATGAAAGATGTATTAAATATGTAAGGCTAAAACTATAAATAAGTACAACATTTAAATAAAGCATAAGCTGACACGGTAACTGAATGCATAACTGAAAGTTAAAGTTGTGGAAAGACAACTTGTATTCTAAGTACCTATGTGGGACAGTATAAGCATAGTAAAGTGTAATTGTATATATATAATGTCGTAGGCCTCGTGGGGTAGTATTATCAATATCATGTTTGTATAAACTGTGCAATAGCGCCAAAGGCCTCAATGGGCAATATCATCAATATCTTAGCTATATAATCGCGTATATAACTCCATAGGTCGCTGAGGGAAATGTAGATATATAATATATTCATATGATGACTTCTTAAGGATTACCAAAACTCTTTTAAATTTGTCGGGGTGACGTAAGGTCATTACACCTCCGACTCCCTTATGAGGGTTAACACATCACATGTAACTTTTTCAAACAATTCCATAAGAACCATAGATCACATTATTAGCTTAGCTTTCAGGAAATGATAAGGAGTCGAATTTTATTGACATCAAAAGAGAGCTTTGAAAATATAGATGTAACCTCAACAATGGATAGGTAATACACCATAATACATTGATAGAAAAAAACAAGTACCTTTTTAAGGAATTAAGAGTAGGGTGTTTATCGGATTTGATTTTGAAATCATCATTTCAATATTGATCATGCCAAAAAGAGAAGGAACTTTGCCTTACATACCTTTTCATCAAAGCTAAACAAGTTCCGAAGTTTCTCCAAAGCTCTACGAATGATTATCTACATTATATGAATGATTTACATCAGTATCGAATCCATAGTTTATAAAAGAGTTCACTTAGACATTCTATCGAACAACGCACATGCGCAACTTTATAAGATTGTTTATAGATCAAATTCAACTCATAACTTTAACAATCTTCATTACTACTCTTATTTATCATCGCAACTCCATTTATGACTTCACAATTTCATAGAACACATCCAAACCATGGAAAATAGCCCACAACAACAAGACATGGTTTTTAGATCTTACAAATGCTTATTCCTTAAAATTCTCCAATAATTCCATCGCAAACACTTATAATGTCTCAAGAAAAACATGTAGGAGATGAAACTCACCTTCAACCACCAAGGTCACAGTCTGCCACACAACCTTTATCGTTGAGAAACTTCACCAAAATTGTAGTAAGGAGTTAACATGAGTAGAACTTTGTATTACGAATTCCTCATAAGATTTTCATGTAATTTCTCCTTCCAAAATGAGCTAGATCAAGTGTAGAACCTCTTGGGAGTATTTAGGGGTTAGAAATGTCTATTTATAGCTGATAAATGAGCTCCTATTGACATAAAATAGGTTGGCACCGCCCCACCACTTAACTACGGTGGGGATTACGCTCTGTAAAACCTTTTATGGTGGCATCCACCATTCTATTATGTTTAATGGTGGAACACCACAAATTTTATGGTCCACAAAACTATGTTACAGTCGTGACTTTGGCCTTAAACTTGTCAACTTCCAAAATCTCAACAAAACTTATTTTCTTTGATTTATTTAACCTTTATACTTCTTAACACTCCCTTAACTTGTCTTAGTATCCTTCTTATATTTACACAATGTCCTGTACCGCCTCTTATCACTTATATTAGTTAACAATGCTTTTTGGCGTAAAAACTATAGGGTGTAACATCCTTCCCCCCTTAAAAACGTTCATCCTCGAATGTTAAGGAAATGTTCTAGCTCTTAAGATTTCTGAAAATTTTGGCAGTGTTTCCTTTCTAAACTGAACTATCTAAAATCTATCAAGCAACCTAAATACATATCCAATACCACACAGGGCAATGTAATAATAAGATAACATCAAATTGGCCCCACACGACCGCTTGTACTTATAATAACCAGAGAAAAAAAAGGTTAGCCATAACTCACCTTAACATTTTCTTTTTGACATTTGAGATGCACCTGATACACTTATTTCAGCAACACCATCTAAAGAAAGTACATGTATTAGCTTCGATAAAAAGAATGGTAATGGAAGAATCGTTTTGCACGAATATTATTATGAATGCGAAGTTTGAAACACTTAAGTATAGAAATGCTTATATCCTTCAACAATTCTAGCATAATTCTTTTGTACATAGGACTATCTTAACCTGCCGTGTAATCGGATGTTATAGCTATCGCCTAATAGTATTATACTAGCACAACACTGTCGATACATCATCGACCCCATACGATCGTACATCTACCTTACAATATCACTTAGTAACTACCATTTACCTGAATCGTTGAATTCTAACATCTTGAACTATGTCTTTCATTTCCTTGTTATAATTTTTTGTGTCGCACTATGGAATTTGCGTGATAAAAGTTCATAGGTGTGAAACATAGGTACGGTTATGACGGGAAGACGTTACGCGATGATCGTCATAGGTCAGGAGTTTTTGAAAACAATAAGGTTATCTGCATTAATTTATTTTTCTATTGTTTTCTCCTATCGTTCTCCCATATTCTTATGCATCCCTTTATTACCTTAGTCATATCATCATACTTATGGATATAATCGTTTCACTCAATAACTTCTTCTTTACCTTCACATCCTTACCATGGTGAAATTTGAAGTGGATACCCAATAAATGCTCTAGTATCTAATGTAAGAACTTGATAGATGGGTCAGTCTGTCATTGCATCCCTTGGTCAAATTTGGGTACTACGATCGCTTCACAGATTACGTCTTTCCTTATTTTCAAATTTTATTCTTCTCTTGTCGTCAAGCCTTATAAAACATCATTTATTTAACCCATGCATTTTCTCATAACTTTTTGTATACTATTTACTACCGCTACCATGAATCACTTCTATTTTCACTATTCGATAAGGGTCTTGTCCATTTTCCTTACACAAACCTTATGTGTTGACATGCCAGTACCTCATATAATGGTTATTGTTAATTCAAGTTCAATACGTCTACGTATAACATAATTCCGGCAATTTGAATTTTACTTTTGGCTGGCCTATTAGGATGAAAGAGGGGCTGAATCTAAACATCCAAAGTTCTCTTCAACTTGGATTCTTATGGGTCTTCTGACAAAGGGAGAGAGTGTTAGTACAATGATTCGAAATATCTTTCGAAAAATGGATATTATTCTTCGTATGAATTATTATCCAATCCTCGACCTTAGAGACGATCCTGATTTCCATGATGCGAACTATCGAGCCATTTATATGTCGGTCTTCTAGGTCAGAATGGTTTACAATGATAATGGAATGAAATTTAATAACTCCCGTGCCACCCAATAATCCTTGATTAACTCTTCCCGCTTCAAGTGTGCATCCTCTTAGGTGTCAACCATCAATCTCTAATTTTTAATATGGTTCTCGTTACTATCTTCACTTTACGTCACGCTATATCTTCATATATTATAGATGGGTGGATTGCTACAACATCCTTCGTCTCAATGTTCCTTTAATTCTCATTATAAGATAAGGCCATTCTGCATTTTTTCTTTAGGAAATTATCATCACTTGGCTTCTATTTTTGCTAAGTATTTTTTACCTTACTCTTTCCTTTAATCTTCATTTTCCTCATCTTACTAGCGGTTCTTGACCATATCGTCAGCTACATACTTTTTTGTTATGTTAAAATATCATTTTTCTCATAACGTCCCAATTCGGATATTTTATAAATGATTAATCCATAATAGATCCATCTTTCCTTAGCCATACCCCATATTTGCTCAAGTATCCTTTCTCGGTGTGTATCGATCATTTACTATTCACCTTACTTTCCCTTTTTCTTATGTACTGGAGACCAAACATCCTTTCACCCGCGACGTATTTCTTTTTCCTTTGTCGACCTTATCCCGTATGCGTCCACTATTTTTACTTATTCCTGACTTGTGCCTTTTTGAGAGAGTCATTAAGTTCTCCCTATGAGCACAATGCTGAACTCTGATAACTTTGCAATTCGCTACTCGCCACATTCAACAATTCTTTTGCCGGATATATTGTATGTATCTTATTTGGAGAAAAACCTTTGATATAATTGTACTGTTCTTTAGTATTGTTCACGCTAAGGGTCATCCTGCCCATTTCCCATAAATGATTCATTTTTACCAGGCGTCGATCTGCCCGATTCACTGTGATCGTCGTATTTAAGTTAAATCATTTGCCCTTATTTCGCGATTCAAGCTTCCTTCGTGGCGGATATCCTTAAATTTCACAATTGTTATATTACCCATTTCATAGAGTTCCTCTTTAATCTGACAACCCCAAAGTTTACCATTATTTGCCTACTTATATCTTCGCTTCATTATCCTTATTCTTTTATTTCTTTTCCTAGCGTCTGCCTTGGACCTTTGAGATTTGTTTGCCATTTTATCATTTCGTCATGCACTTACATCGGTCTCGTTCATCCTTACTTCTACTTGCATATCCTCAAGCGTCTTTCTTACTTTCGTGGAGGATTTAGTATTGGACATCATTAATTTCAAATTGTAGCCCAATTTTTTATCTACTATCGACTCGGTTCCCCCCTTAATGGTATTAGATTTCCTTTTAACACGTCACTCGGTCCTTTAACCTTTGCATTTCTAGCTTGAATCCCTTTAAGGACCCTTTATTTTGATGTAATTCTTGTACCATCACTTCTGGACGTCGGGTGTTTAGTCTTGTCTATGAAGGTTTAAATACCATTTCCTTGCTACTATCCTTATCTTCAATGTTAATCATATTATCGTAGGTCCCACCATAGTTTTGTTATCGGTATCCTTATTATTATAATTTTATGCCCATCTATCTATTTGAGGAACATCCTTCGGCCTCATTACTCTGTCATAACACTTTACTTGCAATTCCTCTCACCACTTATAGTCACTTTCTTGTCACATCGAAATCTCTATCGCGAACGGTCTTCAACAAGCTATTCTTGCTCGGTCGTTTACCAAATTACAACCTAAAATTCAAAAATCTTATCACCCAATATAGAAGATTTGTTATCTTTTACTGCCACCCACACACGTATTTGCTAACGGTAAAGAAGGTATGCCTTTTGCCATTAACTAACGATATTCATTTTGTTTCTCGGTACGGTCTAGTCCTTGTGGAGGAATTGGGGTTACTAGTTTGGGCATAACATTTCGCGCCCCTTTTGTTTAACTGCTTCTTGAAATGAAACTTCAGGTAACTTAACTCCGGAAATCCATTTTTCTTATCACTTTGTTGGGGGTTTCCTTTAATTCTTTGGAACCGAGAGTACCCTTTCCTAATCGTGTATTCATCTATCCTTTATATCCCGATATCACGCATACCACGGGACCTAAGAGTGTTGAATATGCATGTGTCTTAGAAAGGGTTGGTTCCTGAATCGTTTTACTTAGAAATTGAATATAGCTATAGTTCCACTCGTCACCTTCCACTTCTATTATCTATTTACGGTCTATATACATATGTATGACACACTTCCTACAACAATTATAACCAATCAATTATAAGAATAAACACAGTTATCCTCAATAAAATTATCAACAGAACTAGTTAGTTGTGTAACTCTGAATATTATTGGGGCCTACCATTCCCTTTGACTTAATATTGGGCATATATATACTCTATGGCCTCTTCTCCCACAACAATAACACTCCTCAACATCACTCGGACATTTCCCATAATACACTTGTCCACACTGATGGCACAGTGACTGAAGTACCTCGAGGCACTCTCTGTCCCTATGCCTCAAGTCTCCTCATCCAAAACATAACTCGGTATCGAGTAAACATGCTCCTTCACGCCTCCTTCCACATTGCAGACAACGCGGTGTACTACTTCCAACATCTCCTTGTGGTTGCCTAAATTCTATCATCGAGCTTTGATCTGACACATCTCACAAAGCTAATCTTTCACTACCTACCTCTATTCCAATCCTTTCAGTCCATCTACTGGTTACTTCTTCCTCACATCTACTTGTCCTTGGCGAACCTTGATTAACCGATTTCCATAATAATGAGCTCCTTGGTTTCTCAAAAGGCCTAAACTGTGGGGGCATCTGAACATGACCCTGCTATGGAAAGATAATTGGGGGAGTTGTTGCATACATGGTACCACTCACACCAATACTGATCGAAAATGACCGATGCGCAGATGATTGCAATATTGTGCGGGCCCTCCTATAATCTGGCAACACTACTGGAATCAATGGCACTCAGAAGGGTGATTCCTATGGGGTTTTAGATGGGTTTCCTCTATAGATAGATCTTCTTCCATAGAATAACCCACATTTCCTTCTACTATCTTTATAGTCCTCAAATTCATATGAACGGGTGGCAATAGGCTAGTACCTTTCCCCGTATTTCTAACAAATTTCCTACTACGGGTACTTTCCTTTGATATTGCCAATACTGAAAAAAAGAATCAAGGTGAGAAAATGGGAATTCAAATACTTACGACTTCGCTTCTAATGCACGATCTAGATTTCAAGGATGGTAACATCCTAAATGCCATGTAGCCTCCTATTTATAAGTGTGGCACACAACACACCCATAAGCAAAACGATACTAGACACAGCTTGTAAACATCCCTAGGACAAACCTACTCTGATACCAAGTTTGTCACACTCCAACCTTAGGGGTGTGGCCGTCACCCGGTGCCCTAAGGCCTGAGCGTACCAATCCTGATACATGTGACATACTCAACAACACATGGGCTAACAAGGCCTCCGATAAATGATTATTAGAACAAAGACCTCATCAATATTTACATATATATAACAAGGCCGACAAAACCACGTCAAATCTACTGAAGAGGCTGACAATGCCACACAATACAATTATACACAAATAACTGTCTACAAGCCTCTAGAGAGTATATAAAAAAAATATGGTCGGGACAGGGCCCCGCTAAACCCAACTATATACATATATACAACCATCATACCTATCAGCTCACTAAACAACTTCAGAAAAAATAAGTGTGAGAACTTTCAGCTGTGTCGAGTCACGTACTGTGAGGAATCATCTGCAAATCTATCTGTACATGTGGGCATGAAACGCAGAGTCCCTAAAAAGAAAATCAGTATGAAAGATGTACTAAATATATAAGGCTAAAACTATAAATAAGTGAAACATTATAAATAAAGCATAAGCTGAAATAATAACTAAATGCATAACTGAAAGGTAAAGTAGTGGAAAGATAATTTGTACTCTAAGTTCCTCTGTGGGCCAATATATGCATAATGAAGTTTAATCGCGTATATCTAATGTTGTAGGCCTCTGGGTAGTATTGTCAATATCATGTCTGTATAAACTGCGCAGTAGCGCCATAGGCCTATGGAGTAGTATTATCAATATCATGTCTATATAAACTGCGCAATCGCACTATAGGCCCATGTGGGCAATATCATCAATCTCTTAGCTATATAATCACGTATATAATGCCATAAGTCTCTAAGGGAAATATAGATATATAATACATGCATATGATGACTTCTCAAGGATTACCAAATACTCTTTTAAATTTGTCGGGGTGACTTAAGGCCGTTACACCTCCGACTCCCTTATGAGGGTTAACACATCACATGTAACTTTTTCAAACAACTCTATAAGAACCATAGATCACATTATTAGCTTAGCTTTCAGGAAACGATAAGGAGTCGACTTTTATTGACATCAAAAGAGGGCCTTGGAAATATAGATGTAACCTAGACAATGGAAAGGTAATACACCACAAGTACCTTCTTAAGGGCTTAAGAGTAGAGTGTTTATCAGATTTTATTTTGAAATCATCATTTTAATATTGATCATGCCTAAAGAGAAGGAAGTGAGCCTTCCATACCTTGTCGTTAAAGCTTAACAAGTTTTGCAGGTTCTCGAAAGCCCTACGAATAATTATCTACATCATACGAATGATTTGCATTAATATCGAATCCATAACTTATACATGAGTTCACTTAGTCATTTTATCGAACAACTCATGTACTCGAATTTATAGGAATTGTATGAATGGCCATCACATCATGGATACGAGACCCCTTGTTACACTCTTACCCTTTTATTATTCAATTTTTATAAAACATCCTTCAAGTGAAATCTGAATTCTTATCACACCTCGAAAGCCGAACATGTGCCACGAACCTTAAGAAATCGCCTTTCCTTTCCTCAAGGCCTCAAAATGATCTCAATATATGAAATATGTGATCTACATGAGTATACAAGTTCGTAGACACGCATATTGCTATACATTAATTCGGAACTCAAAAACAAATCCAAAACGCAAACCCGAGCCCCCAAGGAAAACACTGTAATTTTATTAAAAATCAGTTTACCCATGACTTAATTAGTCTAATCCCATAAATTCATCCAAAACTAACCATGTACTGACCTTAAATTTCAAGAAAAACTCAATTTCAACTTAGGGCTAAAACCCCTAATTTTTCCAACCAAAGCCATGAATAAAATGTTACACCCCACAATTTTTCATGAGATCGAATGTGTAGTTAGTTGATTTGAGATCCGGCAACCCAAGACCCGTCATGAGGGTCATGTATGACTTATATGAGTATTACATTGGTATATCGAAGGTTGGAAGTTAATTGAACTAAAGGAAGTATATCTCGACAAAATTTGACGAAGATAAGGCGATATGTTAAGCATTCAACCCCGCGGAAGCCGATCCGCTTCGCGGATTAGGAAATGGATCAGACCTTCATTTTCATCCCCCTTCTACCCCAATATGCATCAGATTGTGCACTAGAAGAAGAGGTTCCGCGACACATAACCAACCGCACATCAGAGGTGGTAGATGGCGCTATAAATAACATTGGACGGTAGTCACCTCATTTCATCTCCAATTGGACCCAAACATTTCCCAAAAACTCCAAAAGACCTCCTTAGGTTTCTTAGGTCATTAAAGAGCCAGCTCACATAAATTCAAAGGCAAATCTTTCATAGATCATCACTATAAAGCTTGGGAATCGCTTGGGAATCTCTATAGGAATAAGAATGAGTGAAGGATCCTCTTGGTGTTTAGAAAGAAGTTCATGGTGCAAGCTTTCTTGGATGGGTTAAGGTGGGTTATTGATGTTCTTGATAATATTAAGCTTATCATAGCCTTGTTGAGAATTATGGATAAAAGAAACTTGTGATAACTGATCTAGAACTCTAGGAAAAAGTCTATGAATCTTGGATAGTTCTTGAGTAACTTTGATATGATCATGACTTATAATTGAAAGGCATAGTGCTAAAAATAATGGAGGTTATCTTGTGGTTGTTGGTTTGGTTGTAATTATGGTTGTTATTGTTGTTGAGGATATGAGCACTAGAAGTTATAGATTATGTATGATGATCTTGTGGTGGTTGATGTTGTTGTGTTGTTATGGTTATTGGTATTATGGTTGTTGGTGGTGTTATTGGTGTGGTGTTGAAGGGGAATAGATGGCATGAATGGTAACTATGACAGGATAACTAGAGGGATATGCACTCTAGATGTTTGTTGAATTATTCTAATAACTCGATTCTTAGTTATCGATCATATCTTAATGTGAAACCTTCTATATTGTGTAGATAACCGCTCGTAAAGAATTCGAGGGTTCGAGAGGCATTGGTAACTAGACGACGCATGTATGTAAGGCTATCCCTTCTTTCATAAGCATGACATCCAAAGTATTTATCATTTTCAAAAAGAAACACCAAAGAATTATCATAGTCATATGTTGCTTATCCCTTGTTGGGAATAATTCCTTGCTATTATTATATTCCATATTATTGTTGATGATTCGGTTGATACCATACTCCTTCCTGATGGAGTCTCTCAAGTCATAGTCTTGTATACCGACAAGTTGTCATTGAAAAGCAAAAGAAAAGATCGAACCAAAGTTAAAGGCTAAAAGTCGTGGTTACGTTCAAAAGACGAGTCTTATTCACATGTTGTTGTCCCTCATTGAGCATATATTTTATCTCGTTATGGTACTCTGTATATCTTGTTTGTCTATGAACTTCCTAGACCTCAAAAAAGAGGGGTCCAGAGAATTAGTCGTTGACTCGACCAAGAGTTATTTCGAAGCAAAGTCAAAGAGTTTATGAGTTTTAAAGAGGCCAAGAGCCATTGTTATTACTGTATCGTATCCACACCATCGAACCTATGCCGGTGGGCAGTTATATATATATATATATATATATATATATATATATATATATATATATATATATATATATATATATTATATATGTATATATATATATATATATTATATATGTATGTATTCACACTGTCGTAGCGACCAATAGGTGGGAAGTTGTATATGTACATTATACACACTGTGCCGCACTATAGTCGGCCGGGAAGGAACTTATATGTGCATTCACACATGCACCTCAGAGTATACATGAGAGAAGTGACATATTACACATTGGGTTATAACTCGAGGGAAGATTACAAACCACAATTGTTATACCATAAGTTCAGTGTTGTTTTAGAGTTTCATTTGTTCATCCTATGTGGCATACATGTTATTAGAGTATTTGATTGCGTTTATACTTCTTTTTATATCTTATATTTTCATATTTCTATTCATGTTTTACATACCAATACATTTCATTTGTATTGCCATCTCATTTACCTGGGGCGCTGCACGTCATGTTGCAAATTCAGGTAGAGGTGCACATATACCTCCCCTATAGGAGTTAGATGAGTTCTGCAGATTGGGTAGTGGTCTTTGCTTCAGTTGAAGCTATCAAGTTAGGGTCATAAGCTCAGTTTGGTACATGTACAGTGGATGGGTAGCTCGAGGCCCTATCTCGTCCACATTACAGTTATGATTTGCATAGAGGTTTGTAGACAGGGTGTATGTATAGTTGTCTCTTTGCGGCCTTGTCGGTCTTGTTGTATATATGTTGGCCGTGTTATCATTATATCACATTGTCATATTCAGTTTTCCTTGTATTGATCATTCTAAGGCCTTAGCGGCCTAGATCATTGTATGCTCATATTATTATATATAGGTGGTACGCTCAGGTCGTTCAGGCACTGGGTACCGGCCACACCCCTAGTTTAGGGTTGACAAACTTGATATCAGAGTCGGTTAGTCCTAGGGAGTCTACAAGTTGTGTCTAGCAGAGCCTTATTTATGGGTGTGTTCTGCACCACACTTATAAGTGAGAGTGCTTCTTTCCTCCTCTTTTTCCTTTCCGACTCTTTATACCAATGTGATTGAATTCCAGGTGCATATTTCAATTACGTCTTCCATGATTCTTAGATCCAGAGGTAGCACCGGTCCATCAATAGTAGCATCCCTTCCTCTCGCACACGGTCTAGTATCTCTTAGGTCGATATCCAGTAGCTCCAGTAGCAACAGAGGGAGAAGATCGGTAGTAGAAGGTAACGAACTAGAGACTCAGAGAGAGATCAGAAGCAAAACTCGGCAAGGAGAAGGCGGAACCCAGGTGCTACACTAAACTAGGCGTTACTTGGGGCCGCACGACTCAGGCAGACTCTCTACCCGTGCGCGTGCCTATTTCGCTTTATGAGGTATCAGACTAAAGTTTTGGGTAAAAACCTTTCGATTTTTGTTTGGCATTTAGGGATCATTTCCATTCTTTCATCTCATAGATCGTGCAGTAGAGTTGAGTTTTAAGAATTTTAGTCTTACTCGTGCTTTGCACGGTTTTTGTTCTGACAATAACCAGAAAGACCTTGGTTAACTGGTATTGACAACCAACCTCCAAAAGATTCTAATTAGATTATTGATACACCGGAGGTATGAGTATGATATTGAAATTTCTGAATATAAGCGACTGTCTCCCCTGAATTCTGAAAAAAAGTGATGTAAGTTCGGGAGGGTGAAGTGTTGACTTTAGAAATATAGGAAGGATAAAGTGGTGGATGTATTGAATGTCTGAGATATAGAAGATTGTAACAAGGTTGGAATTCAGATAGAATGATGAAAGCCTTGTTGTCTCGTCTTCAGCAGTGATAGAATCTCAATGAGAAGTACCTATTTATGTTATTGATTTATTAATGCCAATGGACGTAGTTTCAAAAAGAAGCGGAACCTCAAGATCTAGTAAGGATTTAGTGTGATTCTTTGCATGGACGATACCGAAGAATAGTACGATTAGGTAGTGATACCCCTCTTTAGAGAACGTGTACATGATGCACATGGAAATTGATAGCCAAATATGACCTTGAAAGGATTCAAAGATTAGCGGGCCAGGAATGAAGCCTTTTTGTGGAAGGTAAATATTTCCCTCAGTGAGAACTCTGTCAAAAATGGAGAAGAAGAGGATGTTGGACGTAAGAAAAGGGTTATATCTTGAAGGTATAGACGAGGATAAAAGGTGATGTTGATAGCATGAGAATAATTCAAAGGTAAATGATTGGAATAAATGTATGAGATGACGAAGAGTCATGAAATAAAGTATAGTAGAATGGAAAGTCGTGGCCAATAAAGATAGAAAGTAATGAAAGTAGTAACGGTTGGGACGTCGAGGAGAAGGTGTTATAAGACCGAGTACTTGTTACAAGATTTGAGTAAGCCAGAAATCGATAGGCTAGGCCATCAAGATGATTTAACCATTAAATTAAGGACCACTAATATTGAGTTGATCTTTCAGATAGGATGGAATAAGAGTTGAAGACTCTCGAGAGGATATAATAGGAGTTACTGAGGAATGGAAAATAAGCGAATAGACGATAAATAAGTACTCTGCAAGGAAGGGAATTCCTTAAGGGTTAGCAAGGAATGAGCCCCCAAGATTAACGTCTTTGCTATTGGAATTAAGTGTGTCAGTCATAAATATGTGACACCTTACCTATGCGAACGATCCAATTACCCTTTTAATGGATATCGCTTTAAGTCAAGATGTAAGTCATTAAGGGATTATAGAGTATGATGAACATCGATTTGATGACCTAATATTGTAAGAAGGAAATCCCAGATGCGTGAAGAGAACCCACGAGGGATAAGGCGAGAAAGGACCAACATAAACTCGTACGGTGATTTAGTAAGAAAATACAAAGGTTACAAAGGGAAGTTTTTCGACGACTAAGGTTGCATTACCCAGGTTTGGTGGATATGCCATGAATATCAAATTATATGTATGTATTAACGTTGAGAAAAGAATAGTAAGTGGCCTCCCATATAAAAGGGTTAAAAGTAACGGTGAAAACTGCTAAACATACGAGATTTGGAAAGGAAAGCATGGAGAGTAATCAAAGAAAAGACATATGTAGGCTCAAGAGGAGCTACTAGAGGTTTATGGAAAAGTGGTAAGTCGGGTTTCATCGAGAAAGGATTAATGCAGACCCTAGAAAATGATGAGTTAGACGACTAGATGAGCCATCAGACTATGCAATATTTATAATATGGAATGGTCTTAGTACATGAGGTTTTGATCTCGCAAGTAACTGACAACAACTCTCGGTGAATATTTCAAGCAGAAAGTAATAGTATGAGAGGCTAGAATAAAGTAATTGAGTTGTGGGGTTATGAAGCTTGGAGGTAAAACTAAACAGTTAAAGATGATACTCATAATGAATGACAAGAGATGTAATGGTAAGAAGGATAAGCGGTGAAGGATTAGGGATATCCAAGATCCCGTAAGAATATACGATTACAAATTTACTAAGTGCATATCGCCGGTAGATATCTACTAAGAAAAAGAGAGATTTATTTCGCATTCAAATGGGAACGACTCACCGGAGATGGTGACGGTTGAATAAGGACTAAGATTTGATTTATGAGTATAGTAGAAGGCCATATATAGAAACAAACCATGGATAATAGAGGTTGAGATTGATCGATACATTATAAGGTGGTTATCCAGAAAAAACAAGAAGATGAGGGTTTTCATACATAAAGACCAGATGAGAAAGCTAAGTCCATGAATTAAGATTGACAACAGAAATCCCACATTAGAAGTATGACCACGAGAATCTTCAGTGTAAAGTTGAGATGAGTTTCTCTTACTAATAAGTAAAGGCACCCTCTCGGACGGGTCGCAATGGTATAAATAATTATGAGCTCTCTTAAAGAGAATAACGCTTCTTGGAAAGAAAGAACAAAGTAAGTAAGAAAAGATGGATTTAGATAATGTTGTATTGTGTGATTCTTCTTAAGAGGAAAAAAGTTTTGAAAGTTAAACTTTAGCAACTGAATATCCCACAAATATGGTATAATGACAAGAGCATGACATTGTTCCAGTGAACCAGTCGAAAATATGAACATGAGACTAAATCAACGATAGATGTGTTATATATAACTCAATGGTATCCCACCTTTAAGGGATGGAGTGGAAGATAACCATATAGGAGTTCGGTGCTATGACCATTCAAGGAATAAGTTCAGCGAAACATCATAACATCCTTCAGAGTAACCTAAGATGAGGTATGTAAATTGTTTAGCCTATATCGTGGCCCGGAAAAAGGAAGGACTAGTAGAGGAGCCTCAACAGATAGAAAGTTTAAAGGTCCAATTTTAGGGCTCCAATGATAACAGAGTGACACGTAGGGAATGTTAGTATCACCTCGATGGCAAAAGGAGAAGAAATTACAAAGGGAGATTTGGAAGTTGATACCATTAGAAGGTAGGACTCTGTGGTAATAGAGCAAATTCCAGAGTTAAGACGAGAAAGAGTTATCCAACACTAAGTCAATCGTGTGTCCCAGCTTTAGCTGGATTATGAAATGAGATTAGAGCGGAGGTGCCTTGTTCCTTCTATTATGTTCATCTAGATTCAATAAGGACATATTCTGATACAAAAGGCATAAATTGGTGTGATAATGATAAGTAGAGGAGTGCCGAGCTTTAGACAGAGCAACCCGATGATCAGCATGAAAGGACAAAGCATCTAAGACCTAAAGGATTATTGTTCAGAATACAAATTCCCACCTAAAATGATAGCGTGGGTTGGAGATAAAAAAATCAGTATAGGTTTATCCTTGATCCTACTGGAAATATTATTCAAATATTTTGTCAGTTGATGGGTTTACGAGGTTATTGCTAAGTTAGATCTATTTGCGCAATTGAAGATTTTATTGGTTGTCCATTGACAAGAGGTCGTAAAAAATTTCAGGACATCTAAATACCCTGTATCCCTAGTAGAAGGGGCCCAGTGTAGTACAATTCCAAAATTCTCCAAGAAAAGTTTAGGAGTGTAGAGAAAGACCTTATAGTTCACTCCCAGGCAGGTGGTCGAGTCGAGCACATGATTTAGACTCCCGAGGGTACGATACATGAAAGTATGCTTGATCTTAAGAAGAATGGGATGATCGTCTACCCTGTTATGAGATGCATATTATGGCGGTTATTACATTATGAGTGAGATAGATCCTTATAACACCTTGTATGGTCGGGGGAATAGACTCTCGATCAATGCCTTAACATAAGAAAATAAGCATTGTTTAAATCGGTACACGTCCTGTCAGTTCCCAAGGTTGCGGAAGAAAGGAAGTCCCTTCAGAAGATAATGTGACCATTCAGGATTGCCAAAAATCACCTGCCGATGTGTGCTATCAAGAACTTATGAACACTATGGACGGATCATTAACCTTTTTATAAGATTTTTCCTATAAAAGGCATAATGAGATTTGATCAAAAACACACGCTTACCCTCCAATTCAGTAGACCGTATAAGATCACTCAAGGATCTAACCAACTGACCTATGAGTTTAAAGTTATCTCCGGGATTAGAGGAAAATCATTCAGTTTCTACGTACTGATATCACCAAAGTATATGTAGAAGGTCTTTCTCACATTTTTCCTATCGAGAATGTTCGGATGGCTGAAGACCTGCCCTATGAAGAGATCTTGACTACTATCCTTTATCACTAAGTCCAGACGTTTTGGACTCATAAGATGGCATTCGTTAAAGAACTACAGAAAAGAAATGGAATAGATGTAATGATATAAGCGTCTAAGAAAGGCATGAGATCTGTATATTTCACATAGCCTGGACCTCAGGTTCGCGTAATACTCGCGTGACATGATCCCCTTGTTCCTACTCTATAGCGGTGAACTTATCTTATACCCCCTTGTACAGATGATAATCATAGCATAGATGTGATAGACGCAGCTCGGACACCAAAATTGGACAGTCGAGGTGGGCTATGGCTCACCTTTTTTATTATCGTAATAGATAGACGGTCCTGTGAGGCTCGTATGATATCATATTGCTTTAGATGGCCCTATGTGGTATTTTCATAAGTTCAGGCTATTTGGCAAGTTTCGCGTTAGTCTTATTTGTGGAGGAAGCTCTACCGAAATTCTTGTAAAACCCAAGAGTTAAAGAATATCAGTTATGCTCCTCAACATTCAATGATGAATGTTCTTAAAGGGAGAATGATGTTACACCTCGCAATTCTTCATGTGATCAAATATGTAGTTAGTACATTTGAGCTCTGGTAACCCGAGGCTCATGTATACTTATATGAGTATTACGGAGGTATACAGAAGGTTTGAAGTCAATTGGATTAAAGAAGTACATCTTGACAAAATTTGACGAAGATATGACGATACGCTAAGCATTCTGCCCCACAAAAGCCGATCCACTTCGAGGATTAGGCAACGGATCATACCTTTATTTTCCTCCCCCCACTGCCCCAATGTACATTGTGTTCTATGCAAGTAGAAGAGGTTCTATGATGCAGAACCAGCCACACATCAGAGGCGGTGGATGGCTCTATAATTAGCATTGGACGGTGGTCACCTCATTTCATCTTCAATTTAACCCAAACATTTACCAAACACACCCAAAGGCCTCCTTAGGATTATTAGGTCATCAAGGAGACATCCCACATTAATTCAAAGGAAAATCTTCCATAGATCACTACTACAAAGCTTGGGAATATCCATAGAAGTAAGAATGAGTGAAGGATCCTCTTGGTGTTTGGAAAGAAGTTCATGGTGCAAGCTTTCTTGGCTGAGTTAAGGTGAGTTGTTGATGTTCTTGATAATCATAAGCTTCTCATATCCTTGTTGAGAATTATGGATAAAAGAAACTTGTGACAATTGAGCTAGAACTCTAGGAAATTGTCTCTATGAATCTTGGATAGTTCTTGAGTAACTTTGATATGATCATGACTTGTAATTGAAAGGCATGGTGCTAAAAATAATGGAGGTTATCTTGTGGTTGTAATTATGGTTGTGTTGTTGTAGTTGTTGAGGATATGAGCACTAGAAGTTATGTATTATGTATGATGATCTTGTGGTTCTTGATGTTGTTGTGTTGTTGTTATGGTTATTGGTATTGTGGTTTTTGTTGGTGTTATTGGTGTGGTGTTGAAGGGGAATAGATGGCATGGATGGTAGCCATGAAAAGGATAGCTGGAGGGATATGCACTCTGGATATTCCTTGAATTGTTCTAGCAACTCGATTCTTAGTTATTATCGTATCTTAACGCAAAACCTTATATATTTGTAGATAATCACTCGTAAAGAGATCGAGGGTTCGAGAGGCAATGGTAACTAAGAAACACATGTATGTAAGGCTATTCCTTTCTTTTATAAGCATGAAATCCGAAGTATTTATCGTTTTAAAAAAGAAACGCCAAAGAATCATCATATTCATATGTTGCTTATCCCTTGTCAGGAATAGTTACTTGCTATTATTGTATTCCATGTTATTGTTGATTTTCTGGTTAAAACCTTATTCCTTTCTGATGGAGTCTCTCAAGCCATAGTCTTGTATACCGATAAGTTGTCATCAAAAAGCAAAAGAAAATATCGAACCAAAGTTAAAGGATAAAAGTCGTGGTTACCTTCAAAGGATGAGTCTCATTCATATGTTGTTGT
Source organism: Anisodus acutangulus (assembly GCA_029783415.1). Taxonomy (NCBI): domain Eukaryota; kingdom Viridiplantae; phylum Streptophyta; class Magnoliopsida; order Solanales; family Solanaceae; genus Anisodus; species Anisodus acutangulus. The sequence continues at coordinate 27,861,467 of CM056505.1, read as the reverse complement.
CTTTCATTGACCATATCACTCTGTGTATCTCGTTTGTCTCTGAACTACATAGACCTAAAAAAGTAGTTTCCAAAGAGTTAGTCGTCGTGTTGACCAAGATAGCATTCTAACGCAAAGTCAAAGAGTTTATGAGTCTTAAAGAGGCCAAGAGCCATTGTTATAACATTATCTTATCCACACCATTGAACTTATATGGGTGGGAAGTTATATACAGAGATATATATATTATTCACACCACTGTTGCAGCCAGCCAGTAGGAAGTTGTATATGTACATTATACACACCGCGTCATGCTATAATCGGTCGGGAAGGCACTTATATGTGCATCCATACATACACCTCAGAGTATACCTAAGGGAAGTGACATATTACACCTTAGGTTATAAGACGAGGGCAGATTACAAACCACATTTATTATACCATGAGTTCAGTGTAGTTTAAGAGTTTCACTGTTCGGCCTATGTGGTATACAAGTTATCAGAGTATCATATTGCTTTTATGCTTCTTTCTACAGATTATATTTTCATATTGCTATTCATGCTTTACATACCAGTACATTTCATTCGTACTGACATCTCGTTTTCTAGGGGCGCAGCATGTCATGCTGCAGATTCAGGTAGAAGTGCAGATAGACCTCTCTTATAGGAGCTGGTTTAGTTCTGCGGATTGGGTGGTGAGCTTCAGTTTAGCCGAAGCTACCGAGTCAGGATCATAAGCTGAGTCTGGTATATGTACAGTGGATGGGTAGGTCAGGGTCCTGTTCCGGCCACATCATAGTTATGTTTTCCATAGAGATTTGTAGACATGGTGTATGTATAGTTGTCTTTTTGCGGCCTTATCGGCCTTGATGTATATATGTTGGACTTGTTATCGTTATATTAAATTGTCATATTCAGTTTACCTTGTATTGATCATTTTGAGGCCTTGGCAGCCCAGATCGTTGTATGCTCAGATTATGATATACAAGTACGCTCAGGCCATTCAGGTGTCGGATGCTAATCATACCCTTTAGTTTGGGATGTGACATAAAATCCCAAATTTAAGGAAGAATTCATGAGAAATTATGAAAATGAGATTTAGAATCTTACCCCCAAGCTAAATCGTGCAAGTATCCCTTGAAATCACCTCAAACCGAGCTCTAGAACTAGAAATACGAAAGAATGAAATGTTTTCCCGTTTTGGAAGTTTTTAACACTAATAGGGGCCTAACAAAAGCGACCGCTAGTTCTGAAATGCGGGCATCGTAATTGTGACACCCATCTTGCAAATGCAACCTCGCAGATGGTACCCCTCCCTAAAAAATGCGAGATTTCTTGACCCCCCCCCCCCGACTTCGCAAATGCGGCCAAGGCTTCACAATTGCGAGCCTCATAATTCTGAGAAAATCCTCGCAAATGCGGCCACACCAGCAGCTGAACAAAACCAGCCTAGTTACAAACTTGGTTTTGAAACTCGTAACACATTCAGAACCTCCCGAACATAAACCAACTATGCATTGCAATTATAAAACATGGTACGAACTGGCTCATGAACTCAAATTACCAAAAATAGGTCGTCTTGACCGGGTATTGACTATTGTCAACCTAAAACTTAAAAATTAACTAAATCTCCACTAAGGGTCTGAAATCGACCCGAGCCTCTCGAGATCCAAACCAATTACTCGACTAAGTCATAAATCACATTTCGGACCTAATGAAATCAATGTAACTTTGACATGGACTTATTTACCCTTGATGTTGACTTTGGTCAAATTTCTTCTTTTTCTTAACTTAAGAACTTCCAATTTTGCTAAATTTGATCCGATACTCACCTGATTGCCTTGCGCCACCCATCCTCGCAAGTTCCAATTACCATTTCAAAGCTACAAAAAGTAAAAGAGTCTAAATGCTAAAAACAACCTGGAGAGTCCTTACGCCATCTACCACCTAAATAAATGTTCTTCCTTGAACAGTAAAGACAAGAAAATACCTAAACTAACGAAAAGCCGAGGATATCTACTCCACATATCTGACTCGATCTCCCATGTAGACTTTTCAATAGGAAAATGCCTCCATTGAACCTTCACCAAAGATATATCCTTTGATCTCAACTTTGGAATTTTCCTATCAAAAATGGCTACCGGCTATTCCTCAAATGTTCGATTCAGATCGAGTAACACTGAATCCAACTGAATCACATGAGAACCATTCGCATGATACTTTTTCAACATCAAGATACCAAACATGGGGTGAACACTCGAAAACCAGGAGACAAAGACAACTCATATGCTACCTAGCTAACGCGCTGAACAATCTCAAAAGGCCAAATAAACTTCGGGCTCAACTTTCCCTTCTTTCCAAAACCTCATCACACCCTTTATAGGTGAAATCTTAAATAACACCCGCTCTCACACCACGAACTCCAAATCTCGAACCTTCCGATCCGCGTAACTCTTTTGCCTGCTCTGAACTGTGAGAAGTCTATCTTGAATCAACATGACCTTATCCAATGACTCTCTCAACAAATATGTACCCCAATGCCTAACTTCAAATACATCAAACCAACCAATTGGAGAACGATATCTCCTACCATATAAAATCTCAAATACAGTTATCTTAATGCTCGAATGATAAATGTTATTGTACACAAACTCACCAAGGGCAAGAATCAGTCCCAATGACCACTAGAGTCGATCTCATAGGCTCGCAACATATCCTCCAAATCTTGAATAGTTCGCTCGGACTGACCACTTGTCTAAGGGTGAAAAGTTGTGATAAGCTCCACATGAGTACCCAACTCCTTTTAACCTACAAAAGTGAGATATAAACTACGTTCCCCGATCCGAAATGATAAAAATAGGCACCCTTGCAAATGAGCGACATGTCAGATATATTCTATCTAACTTCTACAAATTATAAGTAGTCTAAACCAGAATGAAGTTGGCAAACTTGGTCAAATGATCCGCAATGACCCTAATAGCATCAAACTTACCCTAAGTCTGTGGCAGTCCTACCATAAAGTCTATAGCGATCTGATACCACTTCTAATCGGGTATAGGCATTCTGTGAATCATACCACCAGGCTTCTGATGCTCATACTTCACTTGTTAACAAGTCAAACACAAAGACACAAACTCCACAATGTTCTTCTTCATCCGACACCACCAATAGTGTTGCTTCAAATCACGGTACATCTTAGTATCCCCCCGATGGATAGAATATCTTGAAATATGGGCCTCATTCATGATCAAATAAGTCAAGTCATCTGTTCGAGGAACACAAATATGACCCTTAATCTGCAAGACCCTCTCATAATCTAGAATCGCGTCTTTGGCTTCTCTTGCATCATCTTGTCTCGAATCTTACATAATTTCTCATCATCAAACTATTGACCCTAAATTTGCTCCAATAAAGACGATCTCGCCTCCACACAAGCTAGAACCATACCTGATTCTGAAATATCATGTCTAATGAACTAGTTGGCCAACGATTGAACATCCACAGTCAGAAGACACTCTCCCACATGTAAAAGGATAGACTATGATGCTCACAACCTTTCAACTCAAAGCATCCGCCATAATATTGGCCTTGCCTGAGTGATAAAGCATAGTCATGTCATAATCCTTGAGAAACTCCAACCATCTACGTGCCTCAAATTGAGATCTCTTTTATTGAATAAATACTAAAGACTACAATGATCCATGAACACCTCACAATCCACCCTATAGAGATAATGCCTCTAAATCTTCTATCCAAACACTACCGCCACTAACTCCAAATCATGAGTAGCAGTTGAAATAGAATTCCATATCTGATGTGGTGGTTTGCTTTGTCTGATTCGTTGATTTATGGGCTGAATCGTGGTGTTGGTATTCTACATAGGCTCCTCTACTTCTGGAATTGAAAAAGAGCCGACTGATCCCCGTTGATCATATAACTAGAGGGAATGTGTCACATTAGAGGTGAACATGCACTAAGGGAAGGGCATAACATTAATTATGTCTTGCGTAGTTCTTCTTATGTAACTTCAATTGCCTCGAAGCATAAGCTATCACTTTTCCCTTCTGCATCAATACACACCCAAGGACAATTCCAGAAGTATCACATACATGGTAAAATCCTCTCCTTCTACGGGTAAGGTCAAAATATGAGTGGTGGTCAATAATGTCTTGTGCTTTTGAAAGCTCGCCTCACACTCATCGGACCACCAAAACACCACTTCCTTCTGTGTCAATCTATTCAATAGAGATGCAATGGACAAAAACCCCTCCACAAAATACCAGTAATCACCTGCCAAGCTAATGAAACTTCAATTCTCGGTAATTGAAGCGGGTCTAACCCAATCCTGAATCGTCGATCTTTTTAGGATCCACCATAATTCCCTCCTAGGACAACTCATGTCCCACGAATGCCACCGAACTATGTCGAAACTCACACTATGTAAAAACTTGGCATAAAGCTGCTTCTCTTTTAGAATTCCAAGCAAAATCCTCAACTGCCACTCATGTTCCTCTTTACTACGATAGTATAGAAAAATGTCATTGATGAATACAATGACAAAGGAATCCAAATACTACTTAAACACCCCATTCATCAAGTCCACGAAAGTTTTTAGGGCATTGGTCAGTAAAAAGAACATCACTAGAAACTCGTAATGGCCATAATGCATTCGGAGTCTATATTAGGGATATCCTCTGCCCTAATCTTCAATTGATGATACCCGAACCTCAAATCAATCTTATAAAAAATCAAAGCACCCTAAAGTTGTTAAAAAAGTCATCAATGTGAGGTATTAGATACTTGATCCTAATTGTTACCTTATTCAATTGCTGATAGTCAATACACATACGCATAGATCCATTCTTCTTCTTCTTCATGAAAAGCACTGGAGCACCCCAAAGGGAAACACTAGGTCTAATGAACCCCTTACTTAACAATTCCTATAATTGTTCCTTTAATTCCTTCAATTCAGTCAGTGCCATGTGATATGGCAGAATGGAAATGGGTTGACTGCCCAGCTACAAATCAATGTAGAAATCAATGTCATGATCTGGCCGAAGACCAGGTAGATTGGTCAGAAAAACCTTAGGAAATGAGCCCACTGCTTGTTTAGACTCAAACGTAGGAGTCTCCGCACTAGTATCATGAATATGCGCTAAATAATCCAAACATCCCTTCTCTACCATTTGACAAGCCCTAAAAATTGTACCATATTTTTCAGAGTGTGAATAAGAGTGCCTCTCCACTCGACTCTAGGAACTCTGAGCATGGATAAAGTGACCATCTTGGCCTAACAATCCAAGATTGCATGATATAAAGATAACCAATTCATACCCAGAATAGCATCAAAATCAGCCATGTCTAACAACTTCAAATCTTTCTGATTATTATATCCTATCAGGTAACTATGCAAGAATGATATACCTGATCTGCCACTACAAAATCCCAAAAAATGAGTAGAAATATGAATAGGAAACTAAAGTGACTTATATAATATATTCAAACTCAAGGCAAAGTATATAGATACATAAGAATAAGTAAAGTCTGGATCAAATAATATCATAGCTAACTGATGACAAACTAGAATAGTACATGTGTTGACGGTATCTGAAGCCTCTGCCTCTAGTCTGTCCGGAAAAGCATAACAATGGTCATGACTACTCTTAAAATGACCACTCTAATGACCTTTACCTTGGCCAGTCTAGTACCACCTCTACCACTCAGAATCCTGAGAACCTTGGAATGAACCACTACGTATAAGTCTAGGGTATTCTCTCTTAAAATGCTCGGGGTCTCTACACTCATAACATTCTCTACAAACCATGGGCTTTTGGGAAAAATTTGAGTAGCTAGACAGTCCTTCACAACCTGAAAGCTTAGAATATGAACCCTGAGAGCTCTATCCCAAATTAGTCGTACCACGCTCTGAGTAACTACCTTCTAAAGACGAATACCCACTAAAGCTGACATAGCTACATAAAAATATAGAAGCTCACACCCTTTTGTCATTTATATGATTAAGGAGTTCTTTTTGGAACCCTAGCCGCTTGGTCAGTCTCCTTCATGGATGAAAATAGCAACCTGCCATTTTGTATGTTGCTCTCTTTAGATATTAGTTCGGCCGAAAAAAGTAAAGAGCATTAAATGATCTCCTGTCTCACCTTATCCTCCCGTTTACCACCATGAACCCATACCCCCAAGGTGAGGTCGCCCTTCTCTGTTATATTTTCCACTTTTTCTGCAAATTTTTAATGGTTCTTGCCTCATTTCAATTTGAAATCCTGGGTTCCGATTGGTCGAGAACCGTTTTGGAGGGATTCCCCCCCCCCCCAAAACCAGTTTTCCCACATCGATCCCTCAATCTGTTGGGGTTTCACATGTTTCCCTATAAATACAGACCCCTTTCTTCAATTTTAAGGGTCCGAACTCAAATTCTTGGCTTTTGGATTTCTAAAAGTCGTCTTTGAGTTTAAAATCCGGTCGATTAAGCTTATATTGGGATTCAGCCCTTTTACGGAACCCAAACCTAGTATAATTAGTCATTTTACAACTAAAACCCTTCCTTTTGTTTTATTGCGAGCTATCGAGTTCCCGGAGTGAAGACGAGCTCACCTTCGACCTTTCAGCTGCCTCCATAGAAGGTAACCCCTATTCCTTTTAATTCCTATCTTAAATTATGTTATGTGAATTGTAATTGTTTATTCATGTGTTTAGACTAGCATATTTTGGCTGATTTGGTACTGTTAGGGTTGTTATGAATTATTTAGGCCTAGTTTATGATTCATATTATGGTTATGCTTGTTGGATAATTGATAGTTCTTAACACAGACTTAAAATACTGCTTTGATGCTTCATATAATTATTCATAGGCTAGGTTTTGATGTGTTAGTATTTCATGTGTTAATCTTAAGCAAGAGTAGGTTATTCAGAAACTAAAATATGGTTTGTTATATGAGCATGAAGTATGTTTAGTTGATCCAATATCATGTCATGGTCTATTATATCACTTATTAGTAGAATAAGTCTAAAAATGAAAAGAAACATATGTAATGATGTGTTCATGTTGTTTTAAGCTTGTATGATGATGTGTTTGTAGTTGAAAAATGGTCTATGATAGTTAATTTGCTAGTGTGTGTTACTGTTTAGTTCTATAGGAAATGATTAGATGATATGGTATAAAAAGTGTAAACCTTAACATGTTTAATCACAAATATTATCCTAAGGTATCTAATCTAGGATCTTTGAGCCATATTTCAATCATGTATGATCTGCTCATGAGTCACAAATGCACATGTTTTGCCCTGAATCATGAATGATAGAACACACTAGAGACTATTTGAATTGTTTATGCTTATGTTAATAATCTATAACTAGTAGCCTTATACTACATGTTTGTATGTCAACTAGGATTCTAGTATGTTTCTATAGGTCATGCACTGTATTTCTGAGTTCTACGTTTAGGATGAAATGTTGTGTGTTTGTTGCCCTGTCTGTTTCTTCCTGATTTGGAGTCATATTGAACCTTATGTCTGTTGCATTACTGTGTTTGGGAATAGTTTTGAGGTCTATATGATATGAGTATTTGCTTCTAAGGTATGGATGTGTATATGACTCTGTGGGTGGATGTATGGATGTGTAAAATCGGTGTTATGATACATGTTGCATTGTGTGGCCCTGTGAGGCAATGGTTGTGTTTTTTAGTTGTATGACAGGTTGGGGTAGTCTGATCAACAGAAGAAACTCTGTCAAAATTTTTGGTGAATTTAAGAATTGAGATCTTAGGCTACGATGCCCCAACATTCAAGGAGGAATGTTCTTAAGGGGGGAAAGATGCCCCCTCCCCCGAAGTTTTGTGCGTGCGAATGAGAGTGTAGTTAGCCAACATGAGTTTCGGCAACTCGCGATTCTTTCTAAGGGTCACTTACGACTTAGAGGGATGTTAAGATTTTGTATGGAAGGTTGGAGGTTATCGAGATTGAAGGAACCATCCCTCGACAAAGTTTGACGAAAATCGAACGATATGCTAAGCATTTTGCATCGCAGATGGGATCCGCCTCGCGTATTAGGTCGCGAAAGAAAAGGAAAATTTATTGAAAATTCTGGGAGCATATGGTCTTGCATATGCGAGGCGGTGGCTGGCTTTTCTTGGTTATTTAAGCAGTGCTTCACTTTGGAAACTCATTTTTTGACCCTCTCAAGTCCTAAACTCCTCTAAACTCTCCCAACAATATCCCTAAAGGTTCCTACGTTAATCCCAAGCTTCATCACTTCCATCCTTCATCAAAAGTGAAGTAAAAGTTGTGGAGGTTATCTAGTTGTTGTTGTTGATGGAGGTGCATCTTCTTCCTAGCTAAAATGATGTTGTGGTAGAGATTGGTTATGATAAAACAAGGTGAGTTCTTCTTCCTTTCCATGGATTTGAGCATGTATAAGTCTTAGCTAAGTTATATGAGGAAATAGCACAAGAACAACACTTGAAAGAGTTGTGATTTTTGTTGTAACGTGTTGAGTTGCTATGGTAGATATAATGGTAGATATGATGGTGTAGGTTCCTGATTGTATATGGGATGTATAGATCTTGTTTTTGATGTATAAGGAAGGTAAATGAATACATGATAGGTGTTATCCTAGAATGAGCTTACTACTCTTTTTATGTTGGAATCTAGCTTCATAACTAAGAATGGTTTCTGATTATTGTTATAGATTGACGTGAGAGATCGACTATATCCAGAAGCTTGCAAAGGAAGAGTCAAAGGTATGTTAAATCTAAACTCTTCCTTCTTTTTGGCATGTTTGTGAAAGGGAGACGCATAATGAAACGTCCGCCAAAGAGAACTCTAAATTTTCCCAAGAGAAATATGCTTGTTTTCTTGACCCTTAATTATCCCTTATCGGGACCAATTTCCGTATATTATGGCATCTAATCCCATTGTCATCTTATTGCTCTCGTTGGTTTCGTGAAAGCTAAGGATGTTATGTCGTGATTTGGTAGTCCTATAGAGGGTTAAAATAATTATAGACGTTGTTGGTGTCGTGAAAGTTGTAGATGATGTGCCTTGTCTTGATGACTCTTATGAAAAAGTAGAAATGAAATAGTATGTTATCTTTTCAATGATAGTCCGAAGAATGGGACTTTAGTCTTGATGGATTAGAATCTTGGGCCTTTGGCTCTTAGGATTGAACATGCTCATGTAAAAAGAATTATCGGGGCTTTAAGATAAAATGAGAAGTTATCGATGATAGTCCTAAAAGTTAGTCAAGGAGATACCAATCTTGTGTTATTACGACAAGTTCATAGAAGTCTACTATGGCTCTTTAAGTATGTATGTACGTACGTATGGAATACCTATAGGGGCATGGATGTAGTAGTATAAATTACCACTGATTGGGTAAGCATGTACTCATCACTTGGCTATGACCAGTTGGACAGTCGAACAAATAGATTTACGATGTTGATACCACATTGTAGGTAAGGTCATTGGATAAGCATGATCCTTGTGAGTGGTTAAGGTTACGACGTGATATAAAGGCATAATATCAAATTGTAAGTTAAGTATGATTGTAGCATAGTAGTATGAAATAAGGTTACAAGATAGGAAGGGTCGTTGGGTATTTAGCCTTAGTGATATTTCAGGGATTCATGTGGATTTGTATCCATCTCTTTTACGCTTATGTATTATTATGTTGTTTTTCCGCCTTACATAGTCAGTTCATTATTCATACTGATGTCCATTTGTCTGGGGACATTATGTTTCGTGCCGCAGAGATTCAGGTAGGCGAGGAGAGGATCCGCCCGTTAGTACGTGTGTCGAATATCATCTTTTGTTAGTGAGTTCTACTTCCTTCTGGAGTATTGCCGAGTCGAGAGTATGTGTTTATATCGTTTACATATTTTTGGGTATGTCGGGGGCCTTGTCTCGACTTTTGTTATGTGTTGACATTTTCCTAGAGGCTTTGTAGATGAGTCATGTGTTGTATAGTGGTTCAGTATGGCCTTGTTGATCTCAGTATGTATATATCTGTTAGTCTGAGACCTTCTATTCGCAAGGTTTTATATTGTATTGTTTCACAATTATCATTAATGAGGCCTTGTCGGCCCATGCAATTGTATGTTCCCGGAATGATGTTCAGGTGGTACGCTCGGACCGTCCTGACATCGGTTGCCAGACACCCCCCTAAGGTTGGGGTGTTACCGTTAATGCATAAGATAACTATCACATGTTAAGAACTGAACAAAACAAGTGGACAAGGTCATGGGGTGCATATGAGAAGTCATTATAAACGTGGTAACTACATAGTGACACACCTAAACAATATGCTATCATGATTCAGGTTTAACAAGTGCCCAACTAGACCTAACAGAATTCCTAAACATGAAATAAAATCCATTAAGATCATCTACATTTATGACATACCCAAAGGCAAAACAAACATCTAACAAACTGACACATGATGAACATCATCCATTAAACTATCAAACACCAATCCTAACACCCCCTAATACACCCACAGATCATTATATAGAGACACAACAGCTTAAGAAGGTGCACCCAGAGGCATTCAAGTCCTATGAACATCACTTTCTCTACACCTAACGCATTTTAAGCCAAGACAAGCAGAAACATGACATCTTCAGACAAACAGAAACCACATGTAATCCTATGTGTTAAAATCCAAAGATTTAGACCTTTTCACCTAACAATATTGTTAAGGCATGCCATTTTAAACTTGTCCAGACCTATATGCAACTTAAACAGACCTCATATGATCTTTTAAAGTGTCAATAGTTCAATATTTGATTTTAACAATTTGTTGACTGCTTTGACCTTTATATCTGGCCTTAATTCATGCTTAGATTACTTTTATATCATGTTTGACCTCTTATCCTCATTTAAATATAACACATATACCAAAAACAATCACTACTCTCATCTTAAAGATGCGGAACACACAGCTTGGTAAAGACACCATTATTTCCTCTTACATAACCTATTCGTGACTTCAAGTAAGCTTTAAATACATATCTTAATCAATTCAAATAATTTTACCTAACTAAACTAGCTTTAAATCAACAAATTAGTGTCATTTTTAAGCATGAACAATTATGTGATTATTTAGCTATTAAGTGGTTATTTAGCTCATCTCTGTTTGTCTCACAAATATCTATTGGATTGGTTACATGTTTGTCCTTCCTGTTTAAGTGTTAAAATTCCTCCATATTGGCATGTAAAGCCTCTTAAGCTACTTTGTGTCATGCCCTTGCCTGCTAAGTTGTTGAATAGTATCTATACTAGCAGTTGGTACTTATTTGAACTAATCTATACCATGTCAAGTCATAGCTGCATTCCATGCTTAACTTACAATCATGTTCATGTAGTATGAATGTATAGGGTATAATTTGATGCTAAAACTGTTTAAGTGAGTAGGAGGGTTTAAAATATGATTTGAGCATGTATCAATTAGGTATAAAATGTCTTTTCCTTTTAATAACTTGAATACATATGTCTAACTGCCTACTAGGAATAGAAGTATGTGATCATTGTGCCTTAGTTCCTAAATTTGTCCATATGAGCATATATGATATGTTGAAAATGATCCTAGTCTCTCTATGTTGCCATTGTCCAGTTCCCTTCTTGGTATCTTGTTTTAGTCATGTTGGGTCAGTCACTCACCCTTTAGCTTTGTGTAAATCTGAAAGAAAATGCTGAGACCTCCTTTTTCCTATCTTTGATTTGAAGTATGTGACTTATGTGTTGATTTGACAGACCTACATCTGGTTTCTCCTATGTGGAGTTAGCATTTATGAACTTGATTATTTATTATGTCTTCTGAACACATGTGCTAACTAGATTTGTCCTCCTGAATTTGTGTCTGAATTAGAAGATCATGAAGCATGCTAATTAGTTTAGTGTATGTGTTTTAGTTCTTTACATGTTGGTGCACCATATTTTTTATTATTTCTTATTCAAAATTTAAGTCGGAACATGTTAGTGTGTGTATTTGGCCTGCTGCCATCTGTGTTAATCATGAGAAATGCCCATGAATTTCCTCTTTCGTGTTTAGATCTGCTTACATCTTTATTTTCCCCCTCTATTTACAACAACATACCCAGTGAAATCTCACAACGTTGAGTCTGGGGAGGGTAGAGTGTACGCATTCAAGACAAAGCATAAGCACATGCAAATCAAGAGAAACGGTCAGACTCGGACAAGAAATTTAAAGCAGTATAGAAATGCTGGTATCAAAAGCGAATAAGCAATGCTAACGCATTCTGAGAAAAGAAGCACTAACTAACACATTTCTCCCATCTATTTGATTTGCTGAATTTGTGATGATATACTTCATAAGTATACAAGGCAGGTAGACTTTAGTATACACCAGGTGTATATCAAAGTTGTATTGTATACCTTCAAGTATATCATATATACTTAAATATTGTGTGTATATCAGCCCTTATAATTAAATATAGGCTTGTATATTTATAAAAAATGTGTGTGTTAATTGGGCACATTGTGCATCTGGGCTGATTTGTTCTCTTTACGTCTGGTAATTATAATTTTGGGCCTACCTTATGTTTCTGGCACACTGCTTGCATCGCAAAGCCCAGTACTATTTAATATGGTTGAACTATTTGTTTGGGCCTATTTGTTTTTCTGGGCAGTTACGTTATTATAAAATGTCTCGTGTGTTATTAATGTTTTAATCATCTATGTGTTTGTTTGCATTATTTGGTAAATCTTGGCTACATTCTAACTCCCATATTTGTTTTTCCCTCTCCTTTGCATGTCCCGGAGGCCTGGTGGGCCCTTCTTACTATCTACGAGCTTCCTCTGACCTGTTGGGCCTGATGCCCAACTTATTTCTATTCTTTGCTCCAAAAGGTGGAATCTCCCACCCCAGGAGCTCCCACACCCCGGTCCGACAGGTCTGTGAAGGAGGTAAATCATGGTGACTCAATTGATTTCAAAGGTTAGACCACTACCACGCTGCGCACAAGGGGCCCTCCTTTATTTCAAGAAGAAACCCCCACACTGCCGCTGAGGGGATTCGATCCTTGGTCTTTGCTCCAAATATCCCCCTTGAAACCAATTGAGCTGCCCAAGCGGACAAAACTAAGGTAGGGTAAACTTTTTAAAGTGACTGGTCCCACCGCATTACGGCCCCATACCCCAGAAAACCCCACCTCCGGCTTGGCCCTACGGATTAGTATACACCGCTTGGCCCTACGCATATGGAGGGATTTTTTTGGGGGAACACAGTTCCACTCTCGCTGATCAGAGGACTCGAACACGGAACCTCAGACAGCAATACCCTAATGTATTGGCCACTGGGCCAAACACTTTGGATAACTTATTTCTATTCTTCATCGAGTCCCGGAAAGTAGCCGAAGGCTCAGTTATGGTTAAAAATAATAAATTAACATATTAACGGATGGGCCGGTATGCCCACAAGCCTGACCCGATTCTTTTTTTTTTATTTAGTTAATTTCTGTATTTTGATTCACCATTTGTAAATCTTGACCCGAGATTAATAAATTAAAGTGCTTTATTTTAATTTCTAATTTTCGGCTGTTGGAGTTATTTTATTATACATGTGTTGAATTGATTTTCTTGAGTAAAAATTGCGAATGGTTTATTTAATTAAGAAAATGCCTTTCCTTTTAAATTGATTAATTCCTCTTTGCAAAAAGGATTTTTATCTTAACTTGGCTTTTAAGGGGGGGAAATGAAAAAAAGGCTCAAGTTTTTAATGAAGTTTTGATCAAATTGGGTTTTAATTTTTATGAACCAAGTTTTAATCATCTTCTTAATAAACTGGATTTTTCCAAATAAAGTCCTGTATAAACTTGAGTTTGGGAAAGGAAAAGAGTATTGTTGACTTCTTTTAATAAAAGTCCTTTTATTACAAGTTATAGTGTTTACTAAATTCTTTTTAAATATAAAGTTAAATATTTACAAAAATCAAATAGTTTGGTTATCCCTTTTTGATAAAAAAAAAATAAAGGATTTATATTCAAAGGAGATTTTCAAATGGACTCTCTTTTACTTTGAACAAAAAAGTGTGTAAAAGAATTTATTTGGCGGAAAATGATTTTGATTGATATAACCCCAAGGTTAATACCGATGTGCCTAACACCTTTTCCAGACAATGGCAACATAGAGAGACTATGATCATTTCCAACATATCATATACTTTACCATTAGTAAAACAGACATGCTCCTACTCCTAGTAGGCAGTTGTATGTATACAAGTTATTAAAAGGAAAAAACATTTTATACCTAATTGATACATGTTCAAATCATATATTAAACCCTCCTACTCACTTAGACAGTTTCAGCATCAAATTATACCCTATACATTCATACTACATGAACATGATTGTAAGTTAAGCATGGAATGCAGCTATGACTTGACATGGTATAGGTTAGTTCAAAAAAGTACAAAGTGCTAGTACAGATACTATTCAACAACTTAGCAGGCAAGGGCATGACACAAGGTAGCTTAAGAGGCTTTACATGCCATATGGAGGCAATTTAACACTTAAACAGGTAGGACAAGCATGTAACCAATCCAATAGATATTTGTGAGACAAACAAAGATGAGCTAAATAACCACTTAAGGGCAGCATTTCAGATATGCTAAACTAAACATATAAGACCATTCATGCTATATGTTAGGCATAATGACACTTCAAAAAAAAAGTACAGTATAGTCAAGATGACTGTCCAGTAAATCCCAAGTTAAATAACTAGCATATCATAGCTAATAAACATCTAATACCTACTGAATTAGTTACAGGAAACTCAGCAACACAAGCATACTTCAACATTTCTGAGCCCAACATGATCATACAGTGTTCAGAAACCAACATACACGCACAAGGTTTCTTATCACATTTTTACTATCATAATCTCACACACAAGTTTATAAACAGGCATGTAGGGATTTAAAGCAAACCTATCTAACACTACTCATTTAGTCACATAAAGTATATAAACAGACTAACAAACATATGTCTAAGTCCCCAAAGAACTAAAACCCTGTTGTCACTACTAGTGTGATCTCAAAACATGTAAAGGGAAAACAACCAGAGTCACACATTCAGGTTTCAGCTACCAAAAGATCATGATTTTAAAAGGGCATCACATCATGCTAAACACATAACTAATCTACATCATAATCTCTACTAAGCAAGCATTAAAACAAAATACCTATTACATAATACTATATTTGAACTTAACACAATGTATCTGAGTATTAACGGTAACTAAATAGGTTAACAAACCTAATCTACTTAGACATTTAGGAACACAACAACATGGATGATTAGCTACAACACAATTAACACCAAAAAACATACAAAATACATAAAATAAGTCTGGAAGGAGGTGTATTTATCTTTCTCTTGTCGAGATCCGAAATTGACGAGCTCCTTTCCCCAATCTCACAAACTCAGCCGCACGTAAAGAAAATAAGACTTTAGAAAAATAAGAAAAAGCTATTAGGGTTCGGCAAAGGCCAATTTCAGGTCGCAAATTCAAATCTAGAGTTTCTTGTGTTCAAGTTGAGACTTGTTCAAGAGCTTTTTGTACACTTATTTTTTATGAGGGATAGAACCCTAAAAAATCGGATCCCAAACGATGTGAGATTTTAGAATTGGATTTCAAATCCGTTGAAAATTCAAAATAAACAAGTCAAAGCTTGTGATGAGAGAGGATATTTTAAATGAGATAGAAAAGGGGCTCTTCTCCCTTTAAACGTATATTGGGCCAGGTCGCGGTCCTAAATGGACTGGACCCGCTCCATTTTAAAAGAGAAATGAGGCCCAATCGGAAAAATGAGAGGCTTTGAAGGATTGACCAGTTTTGCAAATATTGCAATTTTGAATTTAAAAGATGACAACATGATTCCAATTGGGGCCAAATTGTCCAAATTTCTTTAAATCAAAACTCAAATTGAAAACCAAATTAAAACAAACCTTTTCAATAATAACTAGAAATGCAGAATTCCTCTAAACTTAAGTCAAAATGATAATGAAATTGAGGTGTTATTTTACACTTCATTCAATTAATCAATTTTTTAAATTTACGAAGTAAAATATTTATCAATTAATTTAAATAATTAATTTAAATAATAGTCCTCGTCAATTTGAGTTATAAATTGATAAATAATTTCAAAAAATATATAAATGATATACAATAATAAATTTGATGAGATTTTGTCAAATGAAATGATAAAATGTCACCGGCAAAATTTGTAAAATTATTTTCGTCTTGTAAAATGCATATCTCACTCCGTTCATGACTCAAAAACTTTGAATAATTAAATAAAAATATTGAAGAATAAAAATTAAGTGTCAACAATCACCATACATCTAAACTAGCTATTCAATTCTTTTCGAATGATCCATACCTTTAGTTCACCAACTAATTAGCTATAGAGATTGATAACATGTTTCAAGCAAAACATGGCTAGAAATATATATATAGGCATATGGGCTTCGCCACAATATCAAATACACACTTAATCAGGTATAACTAAGTATCATAAATCCTAAATTAACACAGACATTCAGAACTAAGCATTAATATCCTAAGCTACTACACATACATGAACTAAGCAGTGATGTCCTAAACTAACAATCATACAGGAACCAAACATCATAAATCAAATGTAATACATAAACACATAGTAAAAAAGGAAAGAAAGGATGGAAGGTTACCTTTTTGCAAGGCAGCCTTGATGGAGGGTTAAAGTTGAAGATCTTTGGATGCTCTCCCACACCACGACTCGGCAGGCACACACAAAAAAGAGTAAGTTTTAGACAAAGAAATGAGAAAAACAAGAGCTGGGTTCCAAATCAAATGTCGGATCCCGCTCAAAAAGACTCAACTTTGGTATTTTCATTCAAAGTTTTAGCTTACCGTTAACCTCTTGTAAAATGGGAAGATGGGGTCCATTTTATAGGAAACCCCAAACCCTTGAATTCAACTAGGTTTTCGATGTTGGATCAATGAAATTGGAGGGCGGGGGGGGGAGCCGGGGGGGGGGGGATCCTCTTGATTTTCCTCTCAAACAATGGATCAAATTTTAGGATTCAAAATTGAATAGGACGAAACCCATTAAAAGTTTTCGTCCTTTTGGACCGTAATTCACAGAGGAGAGGAGAGATGAAGAAGTATCTTACCTGTGATCAGATTCATGTAATTGGTTCAATTAAGACCCAATTGACACTAATTTGAATAAGACCTTTCAATTATGACCAGAA
The DNA here is from genome assembly GCA_029783415.1 of Anisodus acutangulus. Classification (NCBI taxonomy): domain Eukaryota; kingdom Viridiplantae; phylum Streptophyta; class Magnoliopsida; order Solanales; family Solanaceae; genus Anisodus; species Anisodus acutangulus. The sequence continues at coordinate 27,844,220 of CM056505.1, read as the reverse complement.
ACTACAAAATCTTTTAGAATTAAATAAAAATGTAAATTGATACTTCTTTTAATTAATAAAATTTCTTGAGTTAAACGAAGTAAAATATTTATCAATTTGATCATTAATAATTTTAAATAATTGCTTTCGCTTTTTTAATTTTATATTGTGATAATTATATTTAAAATTCTTAAAAATATACAAATTATGAAATATGATACACAATAATATACTTGATGATATTTTGCCAAATAAAATGGCAAATGTCGCTGAAACAATTTTGTAAAATCATTTTCGACTTGTAAATGCATATTTCACTCTGTTTGTGTCTAAAAAATTTTGAATAATTAAAAAGATTAGGTGTCAACAACTTCCTCATTGTTGTTCGGGGATGGAAACATCATCCCTGAGTAGCGAAATTTGACGAACCTTATTTTTGGCCAACCAAATCAAAATACTTCCTGTTTTTGTGCGATTTTTGAAATTATGGCCGGACCCTGGTCTCTAGATTTCCCACATATCTCATGTTGTATGAGAAATCAGGCAACTTGTAGTTCTACTCAACTAGATTTCTAATGCAAATTTTAGGTCTTCCCGTGTAAAAACTGAGAGATCCCGATATGATGTGTTTGAGTGTGATCGGTCCTCTGGTATTGAGTCCACCTACATATCCCCTGTCTTTGAAATCAAGTCACTTGTAGTTCGACTCAATAAACTTAAAAGGGTATCCCTTATACGGGAATGCCTTTGTCAGATTTTTATAAAACATTTCCGGTGTGTGTTCACCCGGTTGCGAATTTTTAAAAAGTAAAATTTTTAAAATCAATTTCATGGCTGAGTGTGGTAGGGAGTGATCCCAACTCTGGTCCAGGGAGCTTGACTCTCGTTGTCACCTTATCTCGATCGGCTGCCCAAGAAAAATTTCACGTTTGCTCCGCATGCATCTGGGTCTGATCTGCTTTCCTTTCTTAGCAGCTTCCGACCTATTTCCATTTGTTGAGATAGTGATGTAGTTGATTTTTTTATTTTACCACACCTGCATGGTTTTGTTGTTGTGCCCTCTTAGGCGATTATCCCGAGCTGGTGACTCTTTTAGTACCGGCTGGCTCGTGCAACTTTTATGGTTTGACTTTGTCTGAGCGGGTCACCCCCTTGGCACCGTCTGGCTCATGCTTTCCTCTTGGTTATCATTTTCTTGAGCGGGTGACCTTTTTGGCACTGTGTGACTCGTATTACTTCTGAATTTAACTTTTATCGAGCGGGTGACCTTTTTGGCACCATCTGGATCGTATAACCTCTTTGGTATGACTTTTACCGAGTAGGTGACCTTTTTGGCACTGTCTGTCTTGTATTACCTCTGATTAGTCAAAGGATGAACGTTACTCTCGGCATTTATATGAATGATCCTCTCGACGTTTAATATGAATGACCCTCTCGGCAATGTTTGATATGAATGAATGACCCTCTTGACAATTTGTATGAATGACCCTCTCAATAGTTTGTATGAATGAATGGCCCTCTCGATAGAGTTTGAAATGAATTAATGGTGCTCTCAGTAATGTTTGATATGAATGAATGGCCCTCTTGGCATGAAAATTCTTTAATAAATGACAGATATGGTGTCACGACTCAAATTATCGGGTCTTGCGGGCACCTAAATATTCTCACTTCGATAGTCGAACCCTTCCCTTAATCCTTAAATAAATAATCATAAGTAATTATTCAATGAAATGAAAGTTTAAATTATAAATAATATAAGTGCGGAATACAACACTACCCAAGGAATCTGATCTGAATAGTACAAGAGCTTCTAAGTATACAACTGGAAATAAATTTACAAAGACATCCTGAATACAACTTCTGTTTAGAATGAAAATTAAATAGAAAGGTCTAGATGAACTCCACGAGATCCTCGAAGGCTAATCGAACCTTGCTCATATATCTGCAATAAATCTACACCCGAAAAGGGTGTAGCAAGAGTAGTATCAGTACATACATTATGTACTGGTAGATATCATAGGCCGACAACAATTAACTAACATATGTATTAGAAAGAAACTGAAAAGATAGACATGCTCGAAATCAAGTACAAATAATATCACATCCCAAGAATAACCACTCAAGTATAGGAAGATCAATAATCGAAGCATAGCCAATGGTGAAACACTTAAATCCAAATCTGCCAATGTTTCCTCGATTCCTCAGAACAATCACAACCATATGTACAATCAACAAGTCCGAATCCATATATGTAAATATGTAATGCAATATAATATAATATAATGCAGTGGCCACATGAAATATACGTACATACATGCTCCGGGCAGAATATATCATTGTTCCAGCAGTCATGACTCATGGGACCCGCAACGTCCATATACCAACCGATATGTATCACACAACATAGAGATGGCTACACAATATATTATATCATATGAATCATAAGTATTCCCCTTTTCATTTATCACTGTCACGCCAAAAGCAAGATCACATCAATATATCATGAAAATGAGGATGTATGCAATGCAATGATAATATCATGTGTAACATATCAATTTCCAGTCGTGCCACACAAGGACACTTATCATATCATTTTTCAGTCGTGCCACACAAGGGCACTTATCATAATATCAGTATCACATTAAGTCCCTTCCTTTATACATGAACATGCCAAGATAAGTGAGATACAACTACATCACAAATACAACATGGCATAATATACAACTCCGGTAATCCACAAAGAAGTATCAAGTCATAGCTAGTCAATAGTAACCAACCTAAGTAATCCATCCCAACTTCATACCCGAAGGCTTACATGTTTTCTCCAACATAGTCTAACTATACATACGCTTCGCTAACCGAAGTATAACCAGAAGGTAAGTCGTAACCTACCTGGATGGCCGAATAGGCGTCACGAACTATCCAACTCGAACTTTCTTCTTACGAAACGTATCAGAATAAGCAAAGTCTAATAATTATGAATTTTACGTTAACACAATATTCGAAGGATACAATTTCGGGTAGAAAAGTTAGTTTAAAACCCCATTCCCAACCCCGAGGGCAAAATAGTCATTTTGTAGGAAAATCGGGTTCAATAAGGTCAAAATATTATTCTAGGAAGTCATACGTATTCAATGGTATCCATATTGACATACTTTAAATCCGAATCTGAAAAGTCACCTAAAATATGATTCCGAGCCACGAAGGGAAAAATAGAAATTTTAGTGCACAATCGGTTCACTCATTACTTGTGGAGTCTACATACAAAAAATGAGTGAATTTCATCCACTAATTCATGTTTAATCGAAGAAAACTCAATTCCAAGCCTATGGTTTCAAATCTCCATTTTAATTCATTTGAAAATTCGTAAGTCCAAAACTATGAAATCCCTTCATAAATTCAAATTAAGTGAAAAACGATTATTATGAACCTAGGGTTCATTATCATTAAAAACCATTATTTTCCCCAACGCAAATCGTGGATTATTCATCAAATAAACGGAATAATGCAATAGGAAATGACAAAATAGAGATTGGAGACTTACCTCCACTAAATATCGAGAAGAAGCCACTTTGAATCGCCTCAAACCGAGCTCTACAACTCCAAATATGAACAAAATACTACATGGACGAAGTCACTGCGATTTCCCGCGCTAGCGACCAATTTCTACGCCAGCGACTAACTTCCGTGCTAGCGACCGGTTCCCGCGCCAGTGACCGATTTCCGCCCTAGCGACCAAACCCTATCACCAATTTCTCTAGGAATAAAATTCGGTATAACTCCCTCGTACGGTGTCGTAATTCAACGATTCAAGTTGCTACAGATCAAAAATTTCGATACGCATCTATTCCAACAATCAAAACGCAATTCTAATATTAAATTAATATAATGGTACATTGAAGCGTCGAAGGGGAGCGACTTAAGCCAACGACTCAAACACCTAAACTTGATCAAACAAAGTCCAAATCCAATTCCGAAAGTTTTTAAAAGTCACAAATGATCATATGAAGCTACTCGAACTCTTAAAACACCCAAATGGATCCGTATTGACCCAATATTGACTTTGGTCAACTTCAAACCATCTCAAAAGCTAGTTTCTCGCTCAACCACCTTAATCACATTCGAACCTTTGGGAATCGAACCAACGACTCCACTAAGTCATAAATTACATCCCGGGCCTAATGAAAATAACAAACTTCGAATCTGGATCTTATTTCTTCCATGACCGTTTTTCACCATAAGTAGGCATATATAATTATAAAACTGATTTAATTGTCAAAAACCAACCAAACGAACTATAAAATTAGCTCCATCAATTTCTACATTCCATAAATAATATTTCAAATCTAATGGAATCTTCAGATTGTCAATCAAAGTATGTTTTCCCAAAGCAAACAGTTTACCCAAATAAATGAATGCCAAGAATTCCATAATGAAATATTCTCCCAAAGTGAACCAAATGACATCCGTTTGACTCCAAATTTTGCATGTAGGTCAAAATAATTACTACGGAGCTTCTGGAATAGACGATATGCTAAAAAGATAATCAATTCTCGAAACGACCTATCGGATCGTTACATTTGGCTGGATTGTCCTTCTTTCGTCCTTTGTGTCGGCTATGACCCTCTCGGTCAGATGGTTATTTTGTCCGTTTATGTTGGTTGTGACCTCCTTGGTCAGATTTCTTTTTTTTCTCCTTTATGTGGACCTTTTGGCCTAATCGTGCCCTCCTTGTGGAACTTTATCCTTATGTGTGGCCTTCTTGGCCAGATGGTGTTGCCCTTATGGAGTTTCATCTTTTATAGCCCCTTTGGCTAGATAGTGTTGACCTTATGACATTTTATCCTTTTATGACCTTTCTTGGGCCAAATTGTGCATTCAGCGTGTGTTGAAAATTCCTGCTGCATTTTTCCTATTGTTCATCATGATCAAACGGGTTAGCCAAATAAGTGGTCGTCCTCTTGATGGTATTGGGGACTTGTATTCATAGAAATATAAGGTCAATCCATGTTATCGTCTCTTGTCGTGTCATTCCTTTTTTTTACTTGATTGCATTCTCCGCTCCGACTCCTCTTGAATTTGGTGATACGAGAGATGAATTTATCTTTATGACATAATGAAATAAATATTTTCAAGTGTTATCATACATTTTCAAAAGGCATTTGATCTTAAAAATAAAATGGTTTTCTTTACAAACATTTTATCTTATCCTTATGACATGCACATTTCGAGTGAGATACTCTGGCCGTCTCTAGCGCTTTTAGGCTAACTTCTAATTTTGTCTGGTAGAATTTATGAGACCCTATCAAAAAATTTACCCCAGTTGGAGGTTGATGTTGGCGAGCTCTTGTGTAATTGTTGTGAAGGAACTTTTGTGACCCTCTCAAAAATTCTGCCTCAGTTGAAAGTTTGGGGTCAACGGACTATGCGAGGGAATTTTTAAGGTCTTCTAAAAAATTCTTCCCTAGTGGCTCCCTAAGGATTTCTTGGGTTTTTTGATTGGTGCGACCCAGCTCGAGGAGTACCTACGTATCATGTCATAGCAGGAATCAGGTCGAACGTAATTCAGAATGAAATAATTTATCTTCATAATAATGTGATCGAATCCTGCGTGGACTGCCTACGTATCCCACCTGGAAAAATCAGGTCATCACGTAGTTCATATTATAAGGAATATCATTTGTTTTTTTGCTATTACAAGTGAGAAAGACCAATTTGATAAGAATTTTTCTATGTATCTCTGCCATAAGAGATAGATCTTGGTGTAATGATTACAAACAAAAGTGGGATTACAAATTGAAGGTTTGTCTTCACGTATAGTATCTCTTGATTGCGTCTGAATTGATTGATTTAGGCCACTCTTGACCGTCCATTTCTTCTAAGATCACAGCTCATCCGGACAATACCTTACAGACCATGTAAGGACCTTGCCAGTTGGGTGCGAACTTTCTTTTGTACTTGTCTTGGTGTGAAAACATGCGCTTGAGTATCAGTTGTCATATCTGAAAGAGTCGAGTTCTGACCCACTTGTTGAAAGCACGAGCCATCATTTGTTGGTACAATTGGCTGTGACATATGGGATCAGTCTCTTCTCATCGATAAGAACCAATTGCTCATTGTTACAGTTTACTTTTAGCAAGACATAAAAGCTACTAAGATGTTGGAACTCTATTCAGATATTTAATTTTTAGAGTCACCACCTAATTTATAGGGAAATTAAAAAAAATCAAGTTAAAGGGTATTCAAAATTAATGAAAAATCCTTTAAAAATCAGAGTTCGAGATAAGGGTTCTGGTGATTCTCGGGGAAGGCGTGAGACACCCCGATATTAAGAATCCGTAGAATACGGTTGACCTTCAAGTTTCATAATATGTTTTATTGTGATTAATTGCTTAAAAGGTGTTCAAATTCTTGTAAAAAAAGGTCATAATGTATCAATTTTTTGTTTTGAAATCTTTGGTAAAAAGCTTTATTTGATTGAAAAGAGTTGAATTTACTTGGGAAAGGTCCATATAAGGTTGGAATAATCACCATATTCCTTTTGTTTCTTTAGGTGGGTTTGACCCTAAAACAGATTTTAAAAAAAAAACTGATATAAAAGGATTTTTGATAAAAAGGTTTTTCTTTCTTTCCTTTCCCAAATCAGTTTCAGATTTTTACAAAAATGAACAAATTTTGAAAGCAAATCTTTTCCTTTTGTTTTTGAAGTAGTCCAACATTTGTCAAAATCAACTAAAATTGTGCAGAGGTATTTCACAATATTTTAAAATAGCCAACATATATAAGAAAAAGTATTTTTCCATTTTTATTTTATTTGAAATAAATACAAGTCGTTTTATCTTTTCGGGCTGATTTAAAAATACGTTTTGGGGTCCTATCCTTTATAACGATGTACGTATCGTTTACCTAAATCCTAAGTTTCAATCATATGGGTTTCAATATATATATATATATATTAGTTCCATCAGGCCCGTGCTAAGCCCATGCCCAAACTCAAATATAAAAATCATATTTTAAGTTAATAAGTATAATTTATATCACATTTTTTCACTTCATAATTAATATAATCCAGTGGCAAGTTAAACATGTCTTGTTGATAAGTCTTTATAATTATTAAAGTTCTTAATTATATAATTGAATAAGTTTGAATAAAAATTATTTATGAGGAAGGAAGTTTGGCTGGAGAATTAGAAAATACCAAAGGGACACCAGTGGTTCGCTATTATATGAAATACCATGATTTAAATTATGTTAATAATTACAACTTGACAAAGATCATAAATAAAAAAATATTGACATTTTTATGAATTTGTGAGCATGTAATTTCTCAGTTATAGACAAAAACTTATCTCGGTGTTTGTTAAGTTTTAATTTCACTAAAAATTTTCAATTGGTAAGAATTTTTGCAAAACTTATTTTTTTCATCTTTTAGAATCAACTAATACAACAAAAAATCTCAATTACTTCAAGTTTACATTATAAAATTTATAATATTTTTAGAGTCTTTACACGAATTAATATAATAATAATAATCTTATAAGTATATTCTTAAATAATAAGTGAAGTACACTAATAACGTACTTTATCTGATCCATTTTACTTGTCATGTTTATTTTTTGCACACCTCTTAAAATAATACTTAGTCCATTGATTTTAACTGTCGCTTTAACTTTTGTCACACACATTAAAAATAATATAAGATATTATTTAGTAAGTTGCCCCGGTTTATTAGATGCTTTTGGAGAATTGAACAATATTAAAAGAATTATAAGGATATAGTTAAAAATAATTAAAATTTTTAATCTTGATTTATTAATAGGGATAATTATTATGGGATAATCTTTTTGGAGCTAAAGTTACTGCTAATTTGGGATGGAGGGAGTATTAACTAAAAGGATAATTTAACTAAATTGCCTTATTTATTCATCTATCTCAACTAGTATTAATTTTTTTCACCACATTAATCTCGAAATTACCTTATATAATTTCTGATCTCAATTAATATTAATCTCCCTTCACCACGTTAATCTCTCTCCATTTTTATCAAAATAAAGGTAAAGGTGAAAAAACAATTAATTTTATCTTATTTTCTTAAAATAATAAGTATTTTTAACTTTGACATGTAAAATATATCAGAAAAAGTAAATGATTTTAAACTATGCCTGAAATCATTTTAGAATAAATCTTTATAAATACACTTGAGTTCATTTAAGAGCAACACCCAAAGTGTACATAACACAATATTAATCAAATAAAAAGAAGTATAACACAAATAATGGAGTATAAACTAATCTATTAAGGGGCCAGATGGGATTACATCTTAAGAAAAGAATGATGATAAAATGAAAATATCCAGACTCTTGTGCTAATGCAAAGTAAGACTGCGTATAATAGACTCTTATAATCCGGCTCTTCTTCAGATCCCGCGCATAGCGAGAGCTTAGTGCATCGGGCTGCCCTTTATACAGGAAAAAGTCAACATCGAAAACATGTGTAGCAAGCGGATTAAAATCATCAAAGAGTTATAATTACCGTTTTACCCATATGAGGACTACAAAAATTTGGCATCCTCCCTTATATAGTAATATATACTTGTCATGACAATGAAAGTAATAACTGGAAAACAACATACGAAATTTGAACGCATTGATAAAAACAAAAATCTTTAGTCATTGTATGGAACCAATGACATTCATGGGGAGCAAAGCAAGGCTCAGCCATATCACAAACCAAAAAAGATTATAAAATATCCAAAATAAAATATAATCATATCCATCTTGTTAAACCACAAGTGCCATATATATATATATAATATACTCAAATCCAACACTACTGGAAAAAGAAAAAAAAGGACTGAACATAAGAGCAATGAGAGAAGTAACAGTGAAACTTGTGCCTTGCTGGCCATTTCCTGAAGGTAGGTAAAGGGAAAAGAGTGCATAAGTGAAGAAGGTGGGATATACCTAGGGCTGACAATTTCACCCTTACCCGATGGATATCTGATCCACCCGACTTGATTATATAGATGAAAATTCGACAAAACACGAATTTTAATCGGGTGACGAATAGATCGGGTCGGATTCGGGTGGACATACATCCAACCCACCACCCGACCCATCCATCCATCCGTTTATCTTATTGTATCTTTGGTGCCTTTCATCACCTGTCTAAATGTTCATATGTGTTTGATCCATTGATCTTCTGAGAAGCAGTGTTCTGGTGTTTACAACTAAGTTCTGATTCATTTATCTTAAAACAAAATATGCTAAGTTTGTATTCTCATCTTTTTGTTAATTATGGCAATAGGTTAGTTATTGATATCCAGAGAAGAGGCAGTACATTGTTTAAAAAATATCTGATTTGCTTTTGAGATCATCTTTTGAGTTTTGTGTGATCTGTTAACTGATGGCTAAAGCTCTTAAATTATCCCAAAATCAGGTGTGCTTTTTGCCATAACTGGTAGCTTCTTCACATATTACAATGGTCTTTTTTTTTTAAATTAAAATTAGGTTAGCCCTTTTATAGTCCAAGAAGCATAAACCTGTTTGTATGATTGTTGGGCTTTCTAATTGTTAAGTGTCTGTCTTACTATGTCCTTGTTTAGGTATTTATCTTGATTAAAAGTATGAAAAACATTAATGCTTTTATTTCATTAATGGAAGGATGGAGAGGACATGGATATGGGATTTAGAAAATGAATGGATCTTCAAGGATGTGATATGAAGACGGAAGACCTGATGGATTTTAATGTTTTAGTCTATTAAGATTGTCGCTAATTAGAAACTCAATTATTAGTATTATTAGAAGTACATGTAATTCGTCCTTTAAACTTTAGTTACTTCGGATTATTATTGGTTTTTGGCTCCTTTCCGTTTTTTTGGCTGCATGTTTGGAGCATAGACACGGCTTGTAAAAACAGTATGATGATATTTATTTGATGTACTTTTTTTTTCCGTTTTACCAAGGATTTTCATCCGCGAAGCACCCGGTCCACCCGATTCACCGTGGATGATGAGTGGATCGGATGTGGATTAAGAAAAAATAGGGTGATGGATGGATGGTTGGCGGATTGAGCTCCACCCGATCCACCTCCAATCCATTGCCAGCCCTAGATATACCTATTACGGCTTTAGAGCTTTTTGGGTTTATTATTCTTTTGTCTTTATTTTTGGCTTTCTTACATTCCAAAAATATAAGGTGTGCAATAGTCATTTTCTTAATTGCAACATGAAAAGTTAACCTCAGTTAACTTGAAGGACTAAAATTACACAATTACTTTAATTGAAGGTTAAAATTGCTAACTTGAATAACAGGAGAACTAAAATTAAAATTTAGTAATAACACAGGGATCAAAAAAGTCATTTTCCCTTTTAATTTAGTGCAAGGATAAAATTGTAATCCAACTTTCAATAAGGAACTTTTCACTTTTCGAATATATAGATAATCTTTATATAAGTAAGAGTTATTGGTTTATCTTTAGGAGAAATATTAGGGCTAATAATTTTGGAACCAAGTTAATTTTCTCTTATAAATAAAGATGTTCCTCTCATTGTAATTCATCCTTCAAAGAAATAAGAACTTTCTTTTCTCTTTCTCTACAAATATTCTTGCTTTAGTTTATTGTTTTATAACACGTTATCAACACGAGATTCTACTGAATTAAGCACAGAAGACAGTCAGCTACATCTGCAGTTCTACACCGTCATGAGCAAGAATCACGAGGAAGGTTATGAGACATAGTTACTACTAGTTTGGATGAAGTTGTTACCCATTTCAAGTCTGTTTGGCTTCTGCGTTGAATTTCTCCTATTAATAATTTATTTTATTAAATATCTGCTATATAAAGGAGGTATAGCACATTGATTCATTTTGCTCTACCAGCTTTACACATTGGTTTATGTTATGCTAACAATTTTGTTTCAGAAAGGAATTGAAGAATAAAGAGGCAGAACTTTGGCCTATTTTATTTGATATTGTTGAGGTAAGATGGTGGATTGAAGTCTTATCGCATCAAAAGGGAAAGACATAGGGTTAGAGTCCCGGTGCATCATAATGATAAAATATTGGGTTCGAGTCCCATGGATTTATGGCCTAACACGCCTTTATATGGGTAAGACATTGGGTTCAAGTCTCAATGCACTATATTGATGATATAATGATGACTAAGGTAAAATAATGTGTTTTTGATGAAAATCATGAAGTTTGTCCCTCTTGATATGCTCCATTTCGTGAGGGGAATGTGGTAGCGGTGCATAAATAAAGACAAGTGATTAAGCGAATGAACGTGGACGTGGCAAAGGACAAAATAATATCAATCATCATTGTGGTAACATAAAAGGAAGAATACTATGGTTCTACAAATAGTCCTTCAAAAGATGAAGGTAATTTTTGCCTCAATTTGTTATGAAAGGTCATTGGACACGCGGTTATCGTACGACCTAATTTGATAAGTTTTATTAATTCTCCATCAAAAGAATGAAATATAAAGCGGGGCCGCACTTTTATCTGTCAAAGTGATGTTGAGGTGATCAAATGAATATGATAAATGTCAAGGTATGACAATGGACTTCATAATAAAAATTTATGAAACACGTATATATGATTATGGAAATGTATAGTCGATTTCTTAAAAGAAAATGTTGTTGAAGCCAAATGACAAAAGCAGCAGTAAAGAGTATTTGGAGGAAAAAGATATCTTATTGAGAAGTTGGATCTCAGGTACGTTAACAGAAGAAAGTATGTATCTCATAGTAGGTTGTTCAACTGCTAAAGAGATGTGGGAATGCTTAGAAGAAGCTTATCTTCCGGCAATAAAATATAAAGAGTTCCAACTCAAATAACAGTTGCAGAATGTTAAGTTGGGAAACAAAAATATGGATGAGTACATCAAAGACAAAGGCATCTGTGATTGACTTGCAGCCATACACAAGTTTGTTGATAAAAATAGCAAAGTAATAAACTTTGCTAGAGGCTTGGGCCTCAAGTACAAAATATTTAAGATAATGATGCTAGGTAAGACACTTTATCCTACTCTAAATCAATTTGTTAATGCACATAGGATCTTTAACATGAGAGAGGATGAATAAGAGGTGTCTCAGAATCACAACATGAAATTTGCTGCTCAAAGAGGCATAGGAAGAGGAAACTACTCACAAAGGAGAGGCAATAACAACTTCAACTCTAGAGGAAGAGGCTTTGGACCTGCTGTACAAGAAACAAACAGTCAGAGTAATCAAAATCAAGGAGAAAATCAAAATAAAGGAAATAAAGTATCTGAAGCATGTCAAATTTGTGGTAGGAATAGTTATACTACTCTAAAGTATTTTTACAGGTGAGATTATTCATATTAGGTTGCATATGAGTTACCACAAGCATTGGCTGCTGTAAATCTTCATAACTCATATGCCGAGGATGATACTATGTATGTGGATTCTGAAGCCACTAGTCATATGATGAACTCATCAGGTAATTTACATGATCTCAAAGCTTACAATAGACCTGATAAAATCATTATTGAAAATGGTTCTAAACTGAATATCACTCATGTTGGAAACACAACTAAGTCAGGATTGAAATTGAAGGGAGTTCTTATGGTACCTAAGATTACTAAGAATATGCTTTCATTCAGTAGAATTTCTAAGGATAACTCTTGTACTCTTGAATTTGATGAGTTTAATTTTGTTGTAAAGGACAAGAAGACAAGAAACCTACTGTCCAAGGGATCTAAAAGAAGTGAACTTTATGCTTTAGAGGATAATAACCTATACATCTTTACTGCATCACAAGGCTCGAAGAACTCATACTGTATTTGGCATGTTAAGTTAGGACACCCTAGTTTGAAGTCTTTAAAAGTTTTAAGTATAAATAGTTGCATTGATGTTAGTAGTTGGAATAAAATGCCTATTGTTTGTTCTAGTTGTCAGTTGAAAAAAAGTTGTAAACTGTCATTTATCTTGAGAAATATTGTTGATGAAGAATCATTGTTGAAAATCCATTGTGATCTTTCTGGGCATGATCATGTTGAATCATCTCAGCATATGAGATATTATGTAGTATTTGTTGATAATAACACAAGATACAAATGAATTTATCCTTTGAAAAAGAAGCCAGAATTTGTTGAAGTATTTCTCAAGTTTCATTAAATGGTAGAAAGACAATTTTCTAGAATGATAAAAATATTCTATTGTGATGGAGGTGGTGAATTTATCAAAAATGAATTTATTAAGCATCTAGAAGCCTATGGCATTGTTGGACATATCTCTTGTCCAAATACACGAAAACAAAATGGTGTCTTTGAAAGAAAATACAGATCTATAATTGAGACTGGCCTGGCTCTATAGTTCAATGTCAAACTACCTCTATTCATGTGGGTGAAAGCCTTTTTAACTATTGTTTTCCTCACAAATAGATGGCCCTCCTCAGTGATAAAAATGGAGACTACTTTTGTGAACCTATATGGTGCTCAGCCTGATTACAATAGTCTAAATGTATTTGATTATATGTGTTTTCCATACCTTAAAGGCAATAGTAATACTAAGTTTTCTTCAAAACTTATCCTTGTGTATTTATAGGATATAACAGTCTTCACAAAGACTACATATGTTATCATCCTCCTACCAGAAGGGTTTATGTCTCCCGACATGTGATTTTTGATGAGAACATATTGCCTTATGCGCACTCAGATCAGTCCAAGACAAATACTAACACTTCAACTCACTTACTACTTTTGTTGAATTTTTTTTCTCAATTGCAGGCTCAAAATATATATGTTTCTACTTCAAGGGAAGTGTTGAAGTCAAATGGAGAGAAAAATGTTGAAGTTGCTGGCATAAATGAATTTGTTACTCCCTCAAGAGATGACGTTATTGCACCATATGAAGTAGCATGTGAAGCAAACTGTATTGAACCAGTTGCTACTACTACTATTGCTACACCCGGTTTCGATTCACGAATAAGAGTGGCGGTGGGCGGGCTCGAATCTGTGGCAGATGCAGCGGTCGGGTCGGGCGGGAAGGAGAAGAGGCGGGGTCGGGTCCGCGGGCTCTGGCGGGTCGGTCCGCGGGGATCGAGCAAGTCCGTCCGATCCCGATCCCGTCGGGCTCGGGTCGGGGTCGGGCTCGGGTCGGGATACGGCGGGTTTTCATTTTTTTTTTAAAATAACATATGTATAAAAAAACTCAATAAACAAAACAAGATAGTGTAATAAAAACATCCCAAGGCTGTTTTTGTGCCTCTTATATTATTTAATAGATATATGATTTTTTTGTAATACAAATACAATTGTTTAAAATCTAAATTGCAACTTTGTGGTGTTGTCCAAAAGTTACAAATTACATAATAAAATTACAATTAAAAAAATTACATTTTCAAAAAAACCTGTTCTAATTGCTTGATGATTTCATGTGGTTCTTCGGTTGGAATTGGTATTTGTTGGTCAAATTGATCCACGTCGCTTCCACTACCTTCGGTTAAGATTTCGTTGTAGTTTTCATCATCTTCTTCGTTGATCTCTGGTTGACCGCACCTTCTCCGCTCCGCTCGTATCCAATCTCTGAATAATACTGCAATTTCCAAGCTGTCTCCGGCTAATGAGTGTCTGTGGTCTCCTATTTGATATCTGCCTGCAGAAAAAGCGCTTTCAGACGCAGTTGACGACGCTTGAATGTTCAAAACATCTCGAGCCATCATTGAAAGTGTCGGAAAGGTCTTCTCATTCCCTCCGATTTCAAAGCAAGTCTTCATGTCCATCTTCATTGATAACTTCTTGATACGGATGCAACCTGCAAAACAAAAATATCCAACTCGCTAATTTGATTAGTAGTAGAGGTACGACCGCACATTCTATTTCTGAGGCTTTCAATACTAGCCGCAGAAACAACATGTCTTTTGTGAGGTTGTATTGAAGATGAAGAAGATGGTATGAAAGCTGGTAAATTACTAGCATTTTCTTGTTGATAAAATCTATATATATTTTTGCATTGGTGTTCTACGCTAGACAATACTTCTTCTTTAGTTTGTTCAATAGGTGGTGGGTGATTTAGATTTTTGGGACTTGGAGGTGGTAGTACTTCTATACAATCGTAAATAGTTTCAATTAGTGATTTAGTACCGTCTATTTTAATAGTAGGATTTAATACAGAACCAATAATATAAATAGAGGGAATAGGAATAAAATATTTTTTTATTTTGAGAAACATTTTTTTAATAGCTGCCTTATAAGCTGGTTTTTCCATATATTCACTAAGTAATAAAAATATTAGAGTTATATAAAATAACATAGTTGAAATAGTAGGATAATATATACCGAAAAATTCTTTTGTTGCTTGAAAAAATTTCTCTAAAAATACAATAAGTTCGGAAATTTTTTCCCAATCACTATCTAAAATCATATCAGCTGGCTTTTTATTATGAGAGTTAAAAAATAAAGTTATAGGTAATTTATAGTCATAAGCAACAAGTAGTTGCTCGTATAAAGAATTCCACCTAGTGGATACTTCTTGTGGAGTTTTTCTAAAAGGTAGTCCACAATCATGACAAATTTTTTTATATTCTTTTCTACGTTGTACTTTATTACTTTTTAAAATAAAGTTTATAGCAAATTGTATTTTACTAAGAATGTCTTCAAAAAGTTATAGACCATCCTTTACAATTAAGTTATATATATGACACGCACATTTTATATGAAAATGGTCTGGAAAAGACGGAGTTAAACTATTTTTTAAAATTATAATTGCGTAATTGTTATTAGAAGCGTTATCTAATGTAATAGTCATAATTTTATCGGTAATTCCGTAATAATCGCACACTTGATAAATATTTTCTGCAATAAAAGTACCAGTGTGCCTATCATCTATATATCTATACGCTAAAATATGTTTTTGCATAGACCATTTATAATCTATCTAATGACAAGTTACAGTTAAATAATCATGGCCGTTAGTACTACGACCTATATCAGACGTGATGGATACTTTGCCATTAAAATGATATAATGAAAAACGTAAATATTGTTGATATTCATGCGCGAATTTAAATACATCTCTCTTAACAGTTGATCTAGAAAAACCGTTAAAAGCAGGATTATATATATCTCTAATGTAATGAATAAAACCGGGAGATGAAGGAAATGAAAAAGGCAAACCCTCCACAGCAACTAATTTTGATATTGCTTCCATATCTCTATGTTTATTGTATTTAGGACCTACAATTCCCCCCGTCATAGGGTTAATTTGACCTTGTACTTGGTCCGGGACAATATTAGTATGTGAACCTTGTCTCGATGGAGGCGGGCGTTTGCGCACCGGTTTTGAAGCCTGGTATTGGGCATACCTAGCTGGATGAGCACTTACTACGTGTCTAATTAAACCCCGCCCCACCGTGACCTTTTCAGTTTAAATTTTAAAACATTTTTACAAATTTTACATATGGCTACTTGATTCTCTACGTCCCTATCAAAAATGTCCATGCATCTGATTTTAATGGTCGTTTCTTTGGACCTCGCCTCATACTAGGGGAATAGGAGGTATTTAGGTTGAAGGTGCACTAGTGGGTGTGTTGTCATCAACATTAGTGGGTATATCATCTAGATCATCGTCTAAATTAAAGTCTTCTTGAGTTCCGAAAATAGCTCCTGGTCTAAATCTAATGGTATTGTAGGAAAATGTTGAGTATCAACAAAATCATCCTGTAGGAATAAGATGACTAGAAGAAGTACTCTTGCCCTGGTTGCCCTACTAGAAGAAGCACCCTTACCCTTACCCTTAAACATACCTTTTAATCCTTCCATTTTAATTATGATAATAAATAAATAAATAAATAATTAAAGACAATAAAATTAAGTGATCTAAACTAAATAAGCAGACAATAATAATTTAATGAAGGAACGAATGTACCAACGCAAGCGTAACGTCGACGTGTAATCGAGAGGTTGAAAATTGAAACTTTGCTCGATGGAAGATCCTCAAGCTAGTTGCCAACTTCACTACCAATTTCCAAATGAATAAATAAAATTGAATATTTAGCAAACAATGTAGACTTGTAGAGAGATATATTGAGAAATTAAAGAGATTGTAGGAAGATTTGTGAGAAAGATGAAGAGAAAATGAGTTATTTATAGTTGAAAAATTGGGTTAAAGTGTAAATATAATAACTTATGGGTTAAAAATAAATATTAAGGGGTAGGGGGTTGGGGGAGGGGGGGAGGCTAAAATGGCCGGTTGGCAGCAGCCATAATCTAAAATGGCGTTGGCAGCAACCATAATCTAAAATGGGTTGGTGCAAGCGGCCATTTTTGCAAAAAGCGGGCTTCGGGGTCGGGGTCGGGCGGCGGGCTCGAGGCGGGCTCGAGGCGGGCTCGGGTCTCGCGAACTGGGCGGGCTCGGGTCTCATGGGGCGAGACATCGTCCGATCTCGAGTTCGAGTCCCGCCAGTAATTTTTTTTTTTGGCGGGGTCGGGCGGGACGAGGCGGGCTCGGGGCGGGCTCGGGTCGGTCGGGCCATCCGACCCAGCGACCCTAGTTACAATCGAGTCAAACGCTGATGAAGATCATTCATGTGATGAGTTAGAGGAAGTAGGACACTCTGCTGAGTTAAATAATACTTGCACTTCAGAAATACATCAAGACGTGTTTTCAGTGTTTGATCCTCAAAGTATAAACCTGGAAGTTGATCTCTCAAAATGGTTTTATACTGAGAGAAATGATCAGGAGGAAACTGTAACAATTGAATATGAGCCTAACCAAACTGAATTGGTTGAAGTAACAGTTCAAGATCAACCAAGACATCATATAGTGACAAGATAGAAATAAAAAATAGTTCCTATTACTCATATGTCTCTCATTGCAGATAAAATGGAAACATATAGAGAACCAAAGACTGTAAATGAAGCACTTAGGATTCCATACTGGCTTGCAACAATGAATGAAGAGATTGATGCTTTGCACACTAACAAGACTTGGATCTTAGTACCTGAAATTGTAGGTATGAACATAGTAGGTTCAAACAAAGCTAAAGGCATATGAAATCATAGACGAGGTACAAAGAAAGATTAGTTGCAAGAGAATTCTCTCAACTTGAGGGAATTGATTCTGAAGAGACTTTAGTCCAGTGGTGAAGGATACAAGTTGTAAGCTTAAAATGGAAAATTAAACAACTTGATGTGAAGAATGCATTCTCACATGGACATCTACAGGAAGAGATTCACATGAGTCAGCCACTATGTTTTGCTGATCCTAGTTATTAAAATTTGTGTGCTTGTTAAAGGAAGCCTCAGATGGACTCAAACAAGAACCTAGAGCATGTTTTGATAGGTTCAGTATGCACTTGCTTCATATTTTCTTTAATTGCAGTAAAACATATCCTTCTTTGTTTACACTTCATAGCAAGAAGGGTGCAATTATTCTCTTTGTTTACACTTCATAGCAAGAAGGGCACAATTTTTCTCTTACTATATGTAGATGATATAATTTTCACAGGAAGTAGCACTGAATTTGTTTTAGAGGTTGTTGCAAGTTTAGGCCGAAGAGAATTTGCAATGAAGGATCTTGGAATTTTACACCTTTTCTTAGGTGTTGAAGTAAGATATTTCTTAGAAGGAATACATATAAGTTAAAGCAAGTATGCAACTAAGCTTCTTATCAAGACTGAGACACTTGCAAAGACAATGAACACACCGTTAGCACAAAAGCTTGGATTACAGGAAGCTACATGAGAGCTAGTTGATGCCTCTCTGTACAAGAGTATTGTGGCAAGTCTTCAATATCTAACACTCACCAGACCTGACATAACTCATGCAGTGAACCTAGCAAGTTAGTTTATTCAAAATCCAAATAGTGGACATCTTCAAAGAGTCAAGAGGATACTCAGATATATCAAATGAATAATACATCAGGGCTTTAGAATTATCTCACAATCACCTTTCAGACTATATGGTTACTCAAATGCTTATTGGGAGGCTTCACTACAACAAGGAGATCAACTACAGATTACAACATTTAACTTGGTGCAAACTACATATCTTGGGATTTAAAGAAACAAATCACAGTAGCAAGGTCAAGTGCTGAAGCCGAGTATAGAGTACTAGCCTCAACTGCAGTTGAAATGACATGGATTACTTACATTCTAAATATTATTGGAGTGTATATAAATACAATGCTTAAGTTATTTTGTGACGATTTGAGTGCATTGTACATGATAGTGAATCATGTCATGCATGCTAGGACAAAACATGTTGAAGTAGTCTATCATTTTGTTAGAGAAAATGTGGCTAGAGGACAGTTAACTACACAGTTTGTGCGATCACAAGATCAGCTAGCAGACATACATACAAAAGCTTTGACAAAGAAGATATTTTCTGATTTTAGAAGCAAGCTAAGATTGAGTATTCCACCAATTACTAGATTGAAGGGAAGTGTTGAAGATCATGATAAGGATAAAGACTAGAGTAGTCAAGATAGGATCAAAGTGTATTATTTGTACTAGGATTGTACTTAGTAGAGAATATGTAGTTTGATAGAACTAGAACTCTTTTATATGAGTTATATTTTCAATGTATATCTGTTGTATACTCTCCTATAAATTGGAGCTCATGTACTCGAATTTATTCATCAATACAATCAATTTCTTCTCTCTAACTAGCTTAAGTTATCTACAGACCCATGTAAGGGAAAATGGATTTATGCACTCCGAGTTTATTCCCGCATTAAGTAATTTAAATTTAAAAATCACAACTTAAAGTAACATTAACTTAATTATAGTTAAAAAAAATAGTAAGGTTCGGGGGAGGGGCTGCAACTAATGAGGTGTGATGTAGACTGCTTAACCTAATGCAATCATTAGTACTTCTTCCACAGCTTAGCTCAAAGACAACTTTATCATTTCTCCAAGTCTCTCCTTCATTAACTTAATTATAGTTAAGTAATAAAACTTGATATGCACATAAAATACATATGTTTTGCATTCACAGATTCAGTATAAACACGTGGAAGTGTGTATTTTCCGTCTCGTGAATCCATTCCCGATTTAAAAGTTGAGAACTACTTAACTCATCAAATCCCATGAAAGTCTATAATTAGTTAAAGAGTTAATGAATTGAAATTGGTAGGATTTACTTTATTCCCATATGTTTTAACTTCTTTTCCCATACACATATACAAATAATGTGGACAGAAAGTCATATACGCAATTGTATTTATTGTTGTTATAATGCAAAGGTGTCTCTGGACAAATTAAAATCCTAATGATTTGCCTCATTCTCATCTAGAAGATTAAAAAGATTATCCAAATAATCTTAATCAAAGTCAAATTTTGTACACATGAATGAATTCTCGTTCACACTACTACAGTAATGTTTTCTTATCATCCATCATATTCTCTCTTTTTGTAGTGGTAGTTATGCTAGATTGCGAATTTTCTCTGTTTTATCTTGTTATGGGTGGTGGGGGTGGGAGGTGGGGTGAGGCATAGGTGTATTTCATTCAACGACTATAAATTGGCATTGTGAACAAAGTAAACGGACAGAGATAAATTTGTTGTCTTAAAAAACTCAGAAACATGGGTGTCCATATCATGAGAATAAAAATAGCTCTCATGAGCTTATTCTTTTTTTTTTTTGATATCCAGTTTCCTGATTTACGCCAGACTATTCCAGGAGATAGTAGTACCGGTCCCTCAACAATACTACCAGTAAATCGCGGGATGTGCCTGAATGATCAGGGTTTGATAACAAAGCAACTGATATCACCTACAAGGTCCTATCCCAGAAGAGAGCAAAGTGCTCCCACCAGGATTTCAACCCACGCTGTAGGCCTCCAATTGGATTTTAAGTTCATCTCCTTTGTCATCCAGCTATGCCCGGGGGACCTCATGAGCTTATTCTTACTTGAAGTTAGGATAGTCCTCGGGGACATATGCACCGCAACATCTTATCCTCCTTATACACGTAAGTTTTTTTTTCTAAACTTTTAAACAAATTATGCTGACTTCTTCCTTGTTATGCACAAAGACGAATCTAGGATAATTGCGAGTTCAACTGAATTTTTTATCAAGTGTTCAAATTATTTGTATAAATGCAAAAAATTTAAAATATATATAAGATTAATACGCTTACATCAATCCGCATACTTTAGATTTTGAATTTCTCTCTAAATATGTAGGCATTCATCCATAAGTCTGTAACACTTATAATAATTACTTTTATCAAACGTTCATGTCACGGTAATAATACTACCAGATATTAGTATAATAAAAATTTCAGCTAGACTTTTTAATTCCTTGCTTTGATTCTTCTACAAAAAAACTACATTCTTCTTCTTTTCAGCAACAAGATGCAATGGGAATAGAGCAGATCAGTTTCCTGCAGGGAATTTGTTTGTGGCAGTAAGAGAAGGGCTTTGGGATAACGGGGCGGCGTGTGGACGGCGTTACAGACTGAGATGCCTGAGTGGAAGTGGTCGTAGGCCGTGCAAGGGCGGCACTATTGATGTTAGGGTGGTGGATTACTGCCCCAGACGGCCATGCCCCTCCACCATTGCCCTCTCAGCTGATGCTTTTTCCCAAATCTCTCGTTCTCCTAAGGCTAAAATTAACATCGAATACATCCAGTATGTTCCCATTACTTATTCTCCATCATTATGTCTATTTTTAGTCTTTCTTCGTCGTTTTCCTGAATATGGTTCATGGTTGTTTTGTAGGATCTAGTACGAAAGAATGGATGAGGCTCTTTTCCCAACTTATCATTATATTGACAAGATTTTGCAGTTAGTATCCAAGAAACTGAAGCATAGAAGAGAGGCTAGCTAAAAATAGGTGGCAAGTAGAGTTGCAGAGGAAATAACCTCTTACAAAAATGTTTAGTTGGGTACAACTCAGTGTTATTACTCTTTCTTGAATTTTTATTGTGGATAAGTTCACTCGTAACTATTATCTAGTTTGGAAAGGCTAATAAAAAATCATTTGATAATAACGGAATTGCATTTCCATTGCAATTGATTTATTCGGACACCTATAATCCTATGAATGTGAAAGTAAGGCAAAGAACTTCTATTTCACCATATTAATTGATAAAAATTACTTATTATGATATTGTCCGTTTGATGTCACATAAATCTAAGACAATAAATTAATTTAAGTATGTAAAAAAGTTTGAAAATCAAGTAGACAAATCAATGAAAGTATTGAGAATCAATGAGGTCAGGTATACGTCTTGGCCCCGAACAAATTTATATAATTAAAGTGAAATTGTTGATCAGTTGACTATTCCTTTTACAAAAAAAAAAAGGTGTTGCAGAAAGAAGAAATTAAATTCTCTTGGAAATGGTTAGATCAATGATGTCGCAAGCAAAATTGCGTATTTCCTATAGAAGATATGTGTTGTATTGATTGTTTCCTATGTTCTTAATCGTGTGCCAGCAAAATAAATTACATCTACACCATAAGAGTTATGGAGTAATATAAATCTCAATTATTTTTTAGACCTATGTGATGTGCAGCTTATGTATTCTCAAGGAAAATTGTGTCAAAGCGAAAAGCGAAAGCAAAAACATCTATATTAGATACTATAAATCACAAATGGTTGTGTGTTCATGGGCTGCATCACAGTGGGAACATCACTGAATTTGACTAAACAAATGTCATATCCATTCAAGAAAGGCGAGGAAGGTTTAGACTTATCTACTCATGAAATTAAGACTCAGATAAAATAGGATCCCTTCAATCCGATTGGAATGATTTTGAGTTATAATGGATTAGTTTCTCAGCAAGATCACCTTCATTATTATATGTGAATAAAAGTGAACGTGCTCCGAGTGGGAGAAAATAATCTTTTTATTTCAAATTAGAGCGAGATAAATCTTGTTTCAAGTGGGAGCAAAATGAATTTTCAAGTAAGAGTGAGATAAATAGTTTTGGTCTAAGTAGACGCAAAATTGATCCAAACTGAGATAATATGATATTATATTAATTTCAGCCAAGAATAATGCTCCTACATGATGGAAAAGAGTCCAGATATTTACAAAGACTCAATTTTCTGTCCTTCAAAGGATAAAATGAATAGATGCAAAGACAAATAAATGGAGCTTAAGAGAATCAATCAAATTTAGGAATTAGTTAATTTTTCAAAAGAACATAAAACTATTGGAACCAAATGAGTTCTTAGTTAAGCACATGGCTTGTGGCAAAGTTGAGAAATATAAAGTCAACTTGTTGCTAAGGTGTATTGTAACACCTCATAAAGTCGGGTTAGTTTTAAACTCTTTAAATGCTTGTGGTTAGATCCAAACATTA
Organism: Anisodus acutangulus; assembly: GCA_029783415.1. Taxonomy (NCBI): domain Eukaryota; kingdom Viridiplantae; phylum Streptophyta; class Magnoliopsida; order Solanales; family Solanaceae; genus Anisodus; species Anisodus acutangulus. The sequence goes on along the minus strand of CM056505.1, from coordinate 27,820,961 downwards.
AAAATTAAGGTGTATTCACGTGTGAAATTCCAGACCTAAGCATGTACCAAGTGTATAAAAAATTAAAATTGAAAATAATTAAAATAAACAAAGTTAAAAGATCTAGATCGAGATACAATTGGGATGCGGATCGCATGTTCAACACACAAACCGGATGTCCAACCGCATTTCAGATATTCAGAAAATACTTAAAGCTGAAAATTTGAAGCCTCTGAACTTCATACAGAAGCAACATAGACATGCGGATCGCAAGTTGTACCATCTTTTAGAACCTAAAAGTGAAAATTTCAGGTCTTTGAAATCGAAATCGACATATGGAAACCATATACGGTATGTTGAACTGTATGTTTGACCTGACAACAATTCAATAATTACGAGATTTCAAAAATTTTAAACTCGATTTCATTTTGGACGTGTTTTATAGAGCTATTTTGGCCTAGACTCATACCCAAACATCCAAGGTGATTTTTTATCATTCTATGGTCAAATTACATCAAATTATCAAGGACTAACACTAGATTATCATCCAAATTCATAGATTCTTAAAAATCATCCCAAGATCAATTGAAGAGAAATTTTGAGAATTTCTTCAAAGGTAAGAACTTAATCTCTTTTTTATGTCTCTAATTACTTAAGAAGTATAGTAGGATAATCCAAAGCCCTATAATTCGTTGGTATTGAACTATATTGTGAAAAAAATACTATTCTAGGCTTGAACCCTAGTTTCATGAAAAATGGTGAAAATTTAAAATTCGGTCAAGTCTTAATATTTATCACTCCAATTGAATGTAGAGTGATTGTTTATAAATTGGAGTGTGCGTTTGAGATTATAATTAGCAGAATTTGAGATGTTGATTTTTTTTCAGATGATTGCGAACTTGTTTCTAAACTTGTGGTTTTGAATGAATTTTCACGCACGTGCGAGGCAAGTTTGCATTGTTACTTATGTTGACTTTATGCTTTATGTATATACTATATATAAATTGTTTTAACCTACAATGATTTCTAAATAACTAAATCATGTCATTTATTTTCTTGAATATGCATCGTGGACTCGATCAAAGGATCGAGTCTCCTTTTATAAAAACAGTGATTTCTGAAAATGTTATGTTGGTTCGGCTAAAGGACATGATTCTTAAAATACTGTATTGCGTATAACTTGCTTGTGGTTGTCCTAGATATTCGAAAGGAAGGGTAGTCATTGTGGATATCCTAATATGGTGGTTGCTCAGTCATTTAAGAGGAAGAGTGGTCATCGAGGGCCGACATAATGCCTCACTACGGTTTAGAGACCCTAAAGTGGCTATACCTTCTATATCATTGTATTGGTTTGTAATCCATACCACCCATGTATTTTTGATATGGCTAAGTAACAGGACATGCATTATTTCCTTTGCTCACGTTTATCCTTGTTTCTGGATATATATTTACTCATATTTTGAATTGCTTATGATTTTACTATCTCCATTAGTACTGTGATTAATTTATTATTTAAATCTTACCCCTAGACATCCACTAAGTACCCAATATTCAGGGATACCATTGTAGTTTTTGATGGTATGTTAGGTAACATAGAAGAGTAGGTACAAGGAGATCATGCAAACTAGGTGATAAATATATCCGTGATATACGCGGCATATACATTGCCCTGTGTATACCGTGTATATCATGGAAACACAAGCCACAAAGAGACCGTGTATATCACAGATTGTTAGGAGATGTTTTTGTATATAATTAGCATTGTACACTTACTATATTTGTAGAATTCTTGTACACATGGAATAGGGTTTTGGGAGTAGAATAGGAATAGGATTTTACATATTATGGAAATTGTAAATTGTATATATACTCATTCATTAATGAAAATAATGAAGCGATTATTTTTTTCATGGTATCAGAAGTCTAGGTGCTTCTACCGATTTTTTTCATCTCTTCCGATGCCTCGATTCTCATGTCCATTCTCGAAAACAATGCCCTCTATTCTCAATTTTTCTTCCAAATCCCTCATTCACATATTGTTCTTTCATTATGTCTACGTCAAAGGACATGTTTCATCCTGCCCTTACTGTTTCCAATATCAAGAACCACATATCTATTGTTCTTGAGATAGAGAACGTCCAATATGCGGCGCGGGCAGATTGTTCAAAATTCACGCAATCTCACATCAAGTCCTCCATCATATAATTCTTCCCGTTGTCCCCACACCCGCGGAAGGTCCAGTTATGGATCACTCTTGATGCTACCGTCCTTTAGTGGATTTACTCCACTATTTCTACCGTCCTTTAGTGGATTTACTCCACTATTTCTACCGACCTTTTATAGACGATCATTGAACCGGATACTACGACTATGGCTACCTGGAATAGATTGCGTGATATATTCCAGGATAACAAACATTCCTGAGTTGTCACCCTTGAGCAAGAATTTTCACAAGTCAGCATGAAAGATTTCCCGAATGTTTCAGCTTATTGTAAATGACTCAAGGAATTGGTGGACTAACTCCGTAATGTTGGCGTGCCTGTTACCAATAATCATCTTGTTCTCCAAATGGTTACAGGCCAATCTGAGGCCTATAATGGCGTTGGGACTCTACTCCGACAAAGTAATTCGCTTCCCCCTTTTGGTTAAGCCCGTTCGATGCTCATGTTAGAAGAAGCCGGCTTGGCAAAAAAAGCGGCTACCGGTGCAAGTTCCGTGGCGATGATGACTTTATCCGATAACTCACACGACTTTGTTGAAAATTCAGGCCAAAACCGCAACAAAGGTGGCGGCAAGAAGGGTCAAAACCATAAAAATAATGGCAAAAATCGTGGTGGCAACAACGCCGACGGATGAAACAATAGCAACAATGGAAGTGGGCCTCGGGATACTAGGCCCAACCCACCTGGTCTCAGCCCTGGGCCCCTTGGCAGTGGGCCTGGACCAGCGACCAGTGGTCCAGTCCAGCCTACTACCCGCCCAGTTATTTCCTAGGCAGTTGGGCCCCGGTCCAGCCCAATCACATGCCTAATTTTTCTGGTCCTTCAGGAAGTACCCATGAGCGATATGGGTCGGGTTAGCAGGGCCGTCTGCTTCGATCTCGGCCCCCGCAGGCCTTCACTACTACGGGCCCGACTTCGATCCCGATACCCACCGATATTGAGGCCGCCATGCATACACTTGGATTAAATCCTCCAGACGCGAATTCGTACATGGACACCGGGCCTAGTTCGTATAATTTTTTAGATGATGAAGTCTCACCATACATTATGCACCACTTAATGGGCCGATCCAGTGACCACGAAATGCCAGCAGGCCCACTGCCTGCTGGCCTACCACAACCCACTACTTCTGCCCCAGTCTCTGCTGTTGGGTCGATCGGCCAACCCACTGTCGAGCCTGCTTCTACCCCGATTCTTGCTACGATCCCGCCGATTTCGATTTTGGGCGGCGAGTCCATTACTGCTGGTCAGTCCATCACCCATTCGACTTTTTCGCAAAATCCACCCAATTCTCCCACAGACCTGTTACTCGTAGTCAATGACGTATTTTTAAACCAAAAAGATATTTTAATCTTAATTATAATGTTCTTAAATCTCCACTACCCCGTAACCCAATGTCTGCATTAAATGACCCGAATTGGAAATTGGCTATGAAAGACGAATATGATGCTCTTATTGAAAATAAGACGTGGGAGTTGGTACCCCGTCCTTCTGATGTTAATATTATTCGGACTATGTCGATTTTTACTCATAAAGATAATTCTGATGGTTTTTTTGCACGACATAAGACTCATTTTGTAGGTGATTGTAAAACTCAACAGGTTGGTGTGGATTGTGGTGAGACATTTAGCCCGGTGGTCAAATCGGATACCATTCACACTGTTCTCAATCTGGCTATTTCAAAGGCATGGCCCATTCATCAGCTAGATATAAAAAATGTTTTCTTACATGGAGATCTTAAGGAGACAGTCTACATACATCAGCCCTTGTGGTTTCGAGACTACAAATATCCTCATCATGTCTGTTTATTAAAGAAGTCCTTGTATGGGCTCAAGCAGGCCCCATCGGCTTGGTATAAGCGATTTGTAGACTATGTATCTACTATTGGGTTTTCTCACAGCAGATTTGATAATTCTCTATTCATCTATCATCGTGGTACTTCCCTGACTTATATTCTCTTATATGTGGATGATATTATCCTGACCGCTTCGTCTGATGATTTACGCAAGTCTATCGTGACACTACTCAGTTCTGAGTTTGCTATGAAAGACTTGGGGCCCTTGAGTTATTTCTTGGGATTTTCTGTCACTCGTCACTTAGGTGGGTTATTCTTATCACAACGGATGTATACCGCTGAGATAATTGAGCAAGCTGGTATGTCCTCGTGTAAGTCTACTTCCACTCTAGTTGATACTAAATCCAAGCTGGGTGCTGCGGCTGGCTCACCTTACGAGGATCCCACACACTATCGCAGTCTTCCAGGGGCTCTTCAGTATCTTACTTTTACTAGATCGGATATTACGTATACCGTACATCAGGTGTGTTTGTTTATGCATGATCCTAGGGTTGAGCACATGAATGCGCTCAAACGCTTCATACGGTACATCCAGGGAACACTTGACTATGGCTTGCATTTATATCCTTCATCGACCTCTACGTTTGTCTTGTATACAGGTGCTGATTGTGGTGGCTGTACAGATACCATATGCTCCACGACTGGTTATTATATGTTTCTTGGTAATAACTTGGTCTCATGGTCTTCCAAACGATAATCTACATTATCATACTCTAGTGCAGAGGCAGAGTATCGAGGGCTAGCCAATGTGGTATCTGTATCATGTTGGTTATGTAATCTTCTCTTAGAACTTCATTGTCTCATTCAGAAAGCTACCTTGGTTTATTATGATAATATTGGTGCAGTTTATCTTTCTGGTAATCCAGTTCAACATCAGCGCACTAAACACATAGAGATGGATATCCACTTTATTCGCGAAAAGGTAGCTCGTGGACAAGTACGCGTCTGCCATGTCCCTTCCAGGTATCAAATATCTTTACTAAAGGTCTTTTCTCGGTTCTATTTGAAGATTTTAGGGACAGTCTCAGCATACGAAGACCGTCCGCTATGACTGCGGGTGTGTGATAAATATACCCGTGATATACACGGTATATACACTACCCTATGTATACCGTGTATATCACGAAACACAAGCCACAAAGAGACCGTGTATATGATGGATTGTTAGGAGATGTTTTTGTGTATAATTAGCATTGTACACTTACCATATTTGTCTTGTACAAATAGAATAGGGTTTTGGGAGTAGAATAGGAATAGGATTTTACATATTATGGAAATTGTAAATTTAATATATAATCATTCATTAGTGAAAATAATGAAGAGATTATTTCCTTCACTAGGAGTACTTGCTGCTTTCAGACTTTTGGTGAGCCCACATATTTGTTCGTTAGACTCCAGTTATTTATTCTTTTATTCATAGTAGTTTCAAGTTGTGTCCCGATTTTTATTTGTTATTTCAGTCTTCATAGAAGCTCCATAGATAAATATTGGTATTGTGGGTAAATATAGTATTTGATACCATCATTAGTAGACCTATTGGGCTATTGAAACGTTGATTTTTTTCATTGGTTATTAATCTAAGTTAGAGTATTTATATGATTATGTCTTATCTTAATATTCTTTAATAATCATTGAATGAGAATGAGGTATCTGTCAGTGTATTGTTATCTCGATAAGGTGTTTTCAATGTGGTTCCTTATCATCGGATGTCTGTTGCGCTAGAGATAGGTTTAAGGCATGACAAGTATGCGCAATACGAAGGGACTGACTACAACGATACTTTCTCACTTGTTATGAAAAGTCACCTCTACTTATATTGTTGTCCTACCCGTCCCCTAGTCAATTTCACAACCCTTTTGAAGTCATGTTTCATTCTATATGAGCATACTTATATTAGTCTGAAATCTACGTAATGAAAGAGTGTATGGTACTTTGTGCATGCATGTGAATTTCTTTCTGAGTGTGAGTGTTAATCTATATTTTCTTTGTGAGAGCACTTGTTTCATGACATATACATGAAGTTATTAGATTTCTCTGATAGAGTAGGTGAGCAAGTTTGTACTTGTGTTGAGTTTGGAATCCGTCTTTAAGGCTAGGAGGTTATGAGCTTGTTGTTTGATTGTTCAGAATTATATATATATATGTGTGTGTGATAAGTCTAATTATTGGTATCAACTAAAGTCATAGGTGTTTGGACGTATTTGAGTCAAAATAAAGCCACATGATGATTGAAAAGGTAGAGTTTAAGGATTTTCTTGAGGACATGCAGAGGATCAAGTATGAGTTGCGATCTCGGCAACAACGCCAAAAACTTAGTCGGGTCCATCACATATGTAAATATACATACTCGACAAGTAATAAGTGATAAGTAGAGAAAAGTTTCACGAGGATTTGTGATTAACTATTCACGAAATCAAACTATTAAGAAAAATTATCTATTCGAGCAATATCCAAGAGGTTATTTTAGCTAACTAAACTACACCGACACTATAAAAAGAAGCAAGTAGAAAAACAAGAAGAATACGAGTAGATGCAAGCTCCTAAGGCAATGGTAGCTAACAATTTTGTTGAGTTATCCACGAGAATTGACTAATTATTTTATTTAGTTTATTGATTGACAGAGTTTATAACGCTCATAAGAATCTTTCAAGTTCTTACTCGCCTATTCAAGTTAACCTAATGTCTTTGTTGCTATGGAATTAGAATTAACAAGAACACATTTGTATTTCCTATAAAATAACCAAGAAATTCAACTAGGTATATTTGTATCCTAAACAAAAGTTCATTCCTTGAGATCCAGGGTAAAAAACAAGCTTTATTCATCCTATAAGCAATATAAAATTCTCCATCCCAAGTTCAACTCTAGCTTCATAGCTAATATTGAATTGTTGGCCAGACAATTAAATAATTAAGCGCAAGATTGAATATATAAATTCATACAATAATCAATATAATCAATTTGAGCTTCAAACTATAACATTTATGTAACACCACAACCCTAAGAACTAACTACAAGAGAAGAGATGAAAGAAAGCTTAGATCGATGTATGTTAAGTTGTGTTCCCCCAGTCGGATCTCCCTCTCTAATATTATTTCTTCTCCTATAAAATATCTAGAATATGCTCTAAAAATGTAGATAGCATATATTTATAATGTATGAAAATACCCTAAGACTCAAACACATTTCCTAAACCAAAACGGACTCGGATAAGGCTAAAATTGGCATGACATGGCGTCAAGTGTGCCGCACCAGACCAAAACATTAGAGAGTTAAATTATGTCACATATGCCTAATTTTACTATGGTGCCCCGCAAGGCACCATAGCTTGCATCAGTGTGATTTTCTAGCTTTTGTGCTTTTGGCGGTCGAGTTCATACAAGTTCCGTTGTTGACCCCTGAACTTGATCCCAATAATTTTTCTTTGATTTTTCCTCAGACTTCTAAGTTGCATGCTATTCTTTTTAGATCCATATCAGTTCAAGTTCTCAATATTGTGTTCTTTCATTTTTTGGACTTCTACTCAGACATCAAAGTCCGTTTTTCATTTAATTTGGAACCGAATCATAGCAAATTTGTTTGCATGTTGGACCTGCTTCTCATGAAATTGTGTGAGGAAATCAGAAAAAGTCTCAAAAATCGGCGAGCAAGCTTTTAAGCACACGAAAAATGAAAGTTGGTGGAGGGTGCTTCTCAGCTAGAGTTGGGGTCACTATAGTAGCTAAGGTAAGTGCCTTCCTACACAGTTGGATACCCGGTTCAAGACAAAACTGCGGGGGTTAGCACCATATTATATTCCGTATCCTACACAACAAAATATGAATATTAAGCATAAAATTAATAATATAAACTTAAATACAAGTAAAGGGGTCAAAATCTCAGGCAAAAAATAGCTAAAACATGTACTTCTAGCCACTGATTAATGTTTTTCCTAGAGGGTAGCATACATTCAAAGGCTTAATGGCACCCAAACTCTTCCTTTCTAATTTGATGTTGATTAACGGCTACAACCTTTCTCTAATTAGAATATTCTTCTTCTTTCATATTTATATCATTCCTCAAACTATGCTTTCCTAATCTAACTCAATATACGAATATATTAGTTACCTTGCGTAAAATTGTTTCATTTCTCCTTTCTCATTGGCTCCAACGAGCTCGAAGGGGGTGTCTTTGTCTTTTTGTGCATAATTTACATCAGCTATTTTGCTTCAATGCGCTCAAGGAATCCACTATGCTTCTCCATTTTGCGTCAAATCAGTTGTAGTTACTAATTAAGGAACTATATGTAGAATTGTATTAATTCTCATTAATACAAATATATATAGTGTATACAATGTGGAATCCTAATACAATAGGGATCTTATTTCTACCATAATTATACATCACTAATAATTACATGAGATATGGTGAATATTTAACATGTTCTATAGCAATAACAGTCTAGGTAGTCCTTTAGTGAAGATATTTGCATACTGATAGGAAGATGACACATGCAATACCTTAACATGTTCTATAACAGCCTTTTCACGAACAAAATGTATATCCACCTCTATGTGCTTGGTTCGCGAATGCTGAACTAAATTATGAGATAAATATATGGCGGATATGTTATCGCAGTTTACCAAAGACGCCTTACGCAAGGGACACTGAAGCTCCAAAAGAAGGTTTCGGAGCCAGCAAATCTCAGCAACAACATTTGCAACACCTCTATACTCTACTTATGCGCTCGAAAGGGATATGGCGGCTTGCTTCTTGGCAGACCATGAAATGAGATTATCCCCTAAAAATACACAATAGCCGGGGGTCGAGCATCTCGTGTCCGGACAACCTGTCCAATCTGCATTCGTATAAGACAACAACCTAGTTGGTGCAGAGCGGTATAGATGTAATCCATAATCAAGTGTGCCCTTAACGTATCGAATGATACGCTTAGGAGCAGTAAAATGAGATTCTCTGGGGGTAAGCATAAACAAGCACACATGCTTAACAACATAAGCAATGTCAAGTCTGGTGAAAGTAAGATACTGAAGTGCACCTGCAAGACTCCTATAAAGTGTCGGATCGGACATTGGATCACCATCAACAACACTTAGCTTCGATTTAGAGTTGACCGGAGTAAGCATGATCTTGTAATTAGCCATTTTAGCCCTGTACATAATCTCCTCTGCATACTTATGCTGACATAGAAATATAGTATCTACATATCGAGTCACTAATATCCCCAAAAGTAACTCAACTTCTCTAAGTCAGTCATGGCAAATTCAGTTTTAAGCAGTGCAATAATCTCATTTTTCAAATCATCAGATGAGACAGTAAGCACAATATCATCCACATATAACAATAAATAAGCAATGTCACTACCTCGATGAAAAATAAAGAGAGAATTATCACATTTGCTGCAAACAAACCCAATCTGCATAATGTACTTAGCAAAGCGGTCATACCACACTCTGGGGGCATGTTTCAAGCCATAAAGTGACTTACGTAGACGATATAATACATAATGAGGGGCTGAAAGATGACAAAACCTGGCGGCTGGTGCATGTAAATAATTTCTTTCAAGTCCCCATGTAAAAATGCATTATTCACATCAAACTGATGGATCGGCCAATGCTTACCCATGGCAATACTCATAACTATGCGAATAATGGTCGGTTTAACAACCAGACTGAATGTCTCACCACAATCAATACCTTCTTGTTGGTTAGTACCATTAGCCACAAATCTCACCTTGTATCGCTCTAAGTCACCACTGTCTCTAAATTTGTGATGATATAGCCACATGCATTATATCACATTCACTCCATCCGATCTAGGAACCAAATCCCAAGTGTGTTATTTTGTTAAAATATTAAATTACTCACTCATGGCCGCATTCCAATTAGGGTCTAATTTGGATAATTTTTTATTTTTGAGAATAGGGGATATGATTTGTGTGGATAAGTTAAAATGAACTTTGGGTTTGAAAATCCCGTGTTGGGCATAGGTTTCCATACAGTGTGTGGGGGCAGGGGAATATTGGGTATTTTGGTGGGGTTGTTGGTCATTAGGATGCGAGGCAGTTATGGTGACTAGTGCTCGGCGAGTTTGGTGGACGGAGTAAGGGGTATCACAAGAGGGTTCGATAGATGGATACTGGTTGTCTGGGGTTTGTGATTTGGGCAGATCGGGTGGTTATGGGTTGGTCGATGCAGGTACCAGTAATGGTGTGAGGATCTAGGTGTGGGTTCTGGTGGTGTGTGAGGTTCCATGATCTGGTACTGTTGCAGTGTCGATTTGGGTGATTGGAGTGTTGGTGGCCAGCGGTTACACAATGGTATTCGGCTGGGTGTATCGGTGGGTGGTTGAGGTGACGATGGGATGTGGCAGAGAGAAAAATAGTTGATTATCGGTGGTGGTATGGGCAATCGATGGTGACCGATGAGGGTCAGACCAACTACTGGTGGTGGCAGTGGCAGTCGGTAGAGACGAGGATGTGGGGGTAATGGTGGCGGTACAAGCTGAAGGATTGCCTGACAGACCGTCGGTAGTAGCACTGGCACTGGCGGAAGGTGGTGGTGACAGAGTGTTGACTGCTGCCGGAATAGTGGTAGCATGACGGAGAGTTTGGTGGACAAGCAGTGATGTGTCCGAATCATCAAGAATTTTATAATCAGTGACTCGGAATTTTTGAATGTTATCAAACAGGAAAACATACTCGACAAATGTGACATGACATGAGATTATGATTTTGTTGGTGGATAGTTCATAGCACAAGTACCCCCTATAGTTTGATGGAAAGCCTAGGAAGGCGCACGAAGTAGATCTGGGTGCCAATTTGTAGAGGCCCGTGGATGTCAGATTAGGGTAAAACAGATAACCGAAAATTCTAAGATGGTCATACGTAGGGGTCCGACGATAGAGAATTTCGATGGGTGTCCTATTTTGAATCGCATGGGTAGGTAAAATATTGATAATATGTTCTACCATTTTAATGCATACCCAAAAAGTAGGGGGGAGACGCATGAAAAAAGAGGGTACGAATCATATTATTAATGGTGCGGATAATTCTTTCAGCTTTACCATTTTGAGGGGAGGTATGGGGGCACGAGAAATGAAAGATCATGCCATTAGCCGCACAAAATTTATGAAATAGGAAATTATTGAACTCACGACCATTATCACAGTGAAACGTTTTTATGTCTTTTTCAAATTGCGTTTCAACCAGTGTACGAAATTCAATGAATTTGGAGAATACTTGAGATTTGAGTTTGTGGGGATAGACCCAAAGGAAGTGAGAGAAATCGTCCAAGAATACCAGATAATATTTGTGGACTAAGTTGCTAGTTATAGAAGAAGTCCAAAAATCTGCATAAATAATATCAAAATGAGAGAAAGTAATACTCATAGAAGGCTTAAATGGTAGTCTAACGTGTTTCCCTAGATGACACGAGGAGCAACTATGTGAAAGGTTCCTTTTATTACATTGGATTAAATTTTGGTTTCTAAGGATATAAAAAATGTGAGAATCCGGATGACCAAGTTTACTATGCCACATTGAGGGAGATATTGTTGTTAAAATGGTGGGAGGAGTGACGAGGGCAACTAGAGATGTAGGGGGTGACACTGGTACCGGGCGTGGATAGAAAAGGATAGAGGTCCCCCTCACTATTGCACCTCGTAAGGAGTTTCCCGGTACGGAGGTCCGTTACAGAAAACCCAAATGAGTCAAAATTAATTGAAACCGAATTATGGGTGGCAAATTTTCTAACGGAAATTAGGTTCTTGATAATGTTTGGGGCATATAGGATGTTTTTAAGGGAGAAGTGGGGATGCAGTAGTGGGGTTAGTGTGTGGCCTAATCCTTGAATTGGAATGTTATGACCATTTCCGACCATAATAGATTGCGGAGTATTAAAATTACGCATTTGAGGAAGATTACCAAAATTATTGGTGAGGTGAGACGTGGCGTCCGTATCCATATACCACGCATTATCGGGCTTCCGAGGAGTCAATGTGCTGAAAGCCTGACCCAAACTGGATTGGGGAAGGCTCGGAGTAGAGAAGTGGGCCATAAGAAATTGGGCCTGGCTTCTGTGGGCCGTCGAATGGGAATCCAGGCTTTGGACCATTCTTTGGGACGAGAAGAATTTGGTGGGCGGATGGCCTTGGCCCAGCAGTTAGTCGAGCACTGCTTATTCTTTGGGACTTGGGCGCCACGGGCTATGTCTGGTGGCCACAGCTGCTGGGCTTTGTCTGGGGGCTGATGGGCTCAAGCTAGAAGTCCAGTTCCCAGCTCGCCCATTGCTGCCAGCGCTGCAGCTCTGTCCACAACAACATCCGTGGTGGTTTTCGACCATGGTGGCTACCGGAGATCGGGTAGGAGAGAGAACACAATAAGGGGGGGGTTGGGATGTATACGAGGCATATATGAGGTAGACACAGCCGTATACAAGGTGTATAACGGCTTAGGAAGGTTGTATACGAGTAGTATATAGTGGCATGAATGGTATATCAGTCGTATACATAGTGTATATGGTGTGTATAGCCTGTATACAAGGGGTATACGACCTGTTGGAGAGATATGGACGGAGGGAGGGCTGTATATCAGCAGTATACCAGGGGTATACAAGGCTGTTTAGCATAATTGGAGGGCTGGGCAGTTGTATATCAGCGTATATTGAAGGTATACCAGCGGTATACAGTCGGTTCGGCGCCGGAAAAAAGAGGGGAATGGACGGCCGAAATTAGGTTTTGGGTTTGGAAGGATTGTTGGCTTTACCATGTAGAATTGTATTAATCTCCCTTGAGGAGTGTCTCATTAATACATATATATATAGTGTGTACAATGTGGAATCCTAACACAATAGGGATCCTATTTCTACCATAATTATACATCACTAATAATTACATGAGATATGGTGAATATTTAATATTCACTAATACTATAAGCTTTTTTACAATTTAAAAAGTGAAGAAGATGAGCTAAACGACATTAAAGTTCGCCTTTTGAAAATTTAAATTTTCAAAATTGAAATTTCATTCGAGTGGGTGTGGGATCTAGTGGCTCAGTTGGTTGACTACCTGAACTTTCACCTTGTTGGTGAGGGATTGAATCCCCACATTGTAATGCCCTCCCCCAATTCCCCCGCCCCCGCCCCCGCCCCCTATGTATTTTTTTTAAAGAATAGATTAGGTACATCTTAATGAGTTTGAATCTCAATTTTGGGACGATGTAGGAGAGATTTTAAGCTGGTTTGAATTGAAAATTTCTAGTAGAAAATGAACATGAAAGATGAGTTGGTATCCCCTGTGTATCTGCGGTGTATCACATATATATCAACTGTGTATCCCGTGTGTATCCATGTATACTTATGTGTGAAATACATTTCGTAGTGAGATTTTTCAACTAGATTTTAACTACCAATGTTGACTCCAACCAATCCAAATCACCTCAATATTCCTCAAAATTTATATATTACATCGTTCATGTATTATAAACATTCCAACCATACCCATTGAAAAAAGTTCTTTTTTCCCTAAATTTTTTGAATGCCGTATATCATCAAAAACGTTTTTTTGGAAAAAATGGTTAAATGGTAAAAATGGCCAAGTGGCTGGAATTCTTTTTTTGTTTTTTTGAGGGCTGTTCCTGTGGACTATATTGTGAAAAACTATTATAATTTAATAAATACTCAGTTTGAACCATATATAATTATAAAATTGTCTTACACATTTTGTAATGAGAACATAAATATTAAACCATTTAAATTTAAATTTTAAATTCTCCTCAGAGCACCGTAAAGATTGAATAAGGACAGATGGCATTATAGCCTTGCCTCTGGACTTGCAAGACGAGAAGTGAGTCTTTGGACAAAGCATATATATGTGCATTATCCTAAGCATCATTACCATTATATCCACGCATGCATATCTGCTTCAATTCATTTAGCAGCCATTAACATATAATGGGTGTTCACTAATCTTGATTCATATGGAGCAGCCACAAAACTACAAAATTAAAAGTCACCAAATCTTCATACACAAAAATTAATCTTATCTACTTAAGATAAGTGCTCAAAAGAACAAAATTAAAAGTCACCAAATCTTCATACACAAATATTAATCTTATCTACTTAAGATAAGTGCTCAAAAGAATTATCATTTAGATGAAGGTGACACACCTCTTTGTTTTATGACCAAGTAAATGCAAAACTTATCCTGGAGTTAATTGTCCCTAGATTTGGTCCATAATATCTTAGTCCCTCTTTCAGTGCATGTCTAAGGGGGAAGAAAGATGTAAAAGATATGACCTCTCTCGTGATGCATGTTCAAAAGTGGAGAGTACTTATTTGTCAGCTTCCTCCTAATTAAAAAAACAAAAAACAAAAAGGCAACATTTATGCATGCCAGTACTACCTATAGAGATTAAAAAGATTTGGGACATTATTTATGATACTTTTATATATCATCACTAAATTCACCTTTTTACTGGTTGCACGCTTGGGCATCTCCATCATTTTCCTCGAGAATATTATAAAACTCTAATGGTAGTTGTTTATGGGAGGTGGTTGGGGAGTAAGGGTGTAGGGTGGTGGGGATTGGGGTGGGTGAAGATGAGGTTTGTTGGAGGGTTATTGAAAGCACACGATCAATTTGAAATGTAAACTTGTAAAATTTTTCTATTATTTTTCTCATTTTTAAGAAATTTATTTTTTAAAAAAAATTATTTTTTAATAATTTTAATCAATAGAACATAGAAAATTTAAAAAATATTTTCAAGAAAATATTTTCCTGGAACACACTCAAAGTGTTCGTATTGCTACATTTAACACGTGTTTTTATAGTGCACTAATGATACATGAGACGACATAACAAAAACGTCTGCTTATTGGGTGGACTGTTGTGCTCATCTAAAGTACTATTTTACTCCGAGAGAGAGACCAAATGCTAAGGTATACAATAATTATCACATCTCCTTAAACAAACGCGATAGAGTTTACTAATAATTAGAAATTTTAAAAACCAAACACAACTAGCGAGTTACTTTCTTGAAAATATGTTGAGAGATTACGTACTAGAATTCGACTCTTTTCTCAACTATAAATAGTTTGTAGTAAGACCAAACAAGACACATTAAGCACTTTCTATATATGTTGTCTTTGTACTCTACGGACAACCAAATGAGCATGGGTCGATTTGTCATATGTTTTGTTCTCCTAAATTTATTTTACATTAATAAAGTAAGCTTAGTCCTCGGAGATATTGGCACTGCTACTTCTTATAATCCCCCTTATACCCGTGAGTAATCCTTCTTTTTTCTTTTTTCTTTCTTTCTTTCTTTCTTTCCCTCTTCCTTCTCTTTGACATTTTAAAAGTACAACAAAAAGGTACTGTGGTTAGTTAAACCTAGTTTCAGATTTCTATTTCTTTAAAAAAATGGTAAGATCTAGTAGGTTCATAAATAGTGAGAGCAAAGACTGCAGAGTGGTCAATATATAGTCTTTTGAGAAGAATTAGAAGTAATGCAGTCTGCAGAGAGGAATTCCAACTACATCCAAAAATTCTTTATATTATAATTTTCTTAAAGCACAGCTTAATGTTCCAAAATGTATTATTAGTTAATCAGCTCCCTGCTTGCTCATTTTTATAAAGAATCCATATTATGTATGTTAAAAATGAGGTTGATATAACTGGTGTTAAATGGAGGGGCTGGGTTATTGATTCGCCCAAAAGTTACTTGAGCTGAAATGAGTTAGGCTAAAATATGACCTAAGAAATGAGTTACAATCCAATCCGCTCAATTCATATTAAAGTTTAATTTCTTTATTCATTTTCCTATAATTTGTTTAAGTAATTAATAATTTTTTTTCTTTATAGCTACATGACATACTCCCTGTCATTCCAAAAAAAATATCTTAGTTTGACTTGACATGGAGTATAAAAAATAAAGGAAGACTTTTGAAATGTATGATCCAAAACAATTCTTAGATATTTATGTGACTGTAAATTATCTCATAAAGTTAAATTGTTTCTAAATATAGCAATGTGCGGGACAAACTAATATGAAAAGTAAGACAATCTTTTTGGGACGAAGGAAGTATTAAACAAAAAAAAAGTATTTGAAAAATGTTTTTCATGGATCAATTTATGCTACATATCAACCGGAGATTATAGATAAGATGAGCTGAATTGGGCGGTCAAAATAAGCTTAGCTAACAAATAGACGGATCAATAATTAACCCGCCTAAACTTGAACGAATTGGATGGGTCATACTTTCGTGAGCTAACTTTACCACCCTAGGTTAATAACTTGATATAATTGTAACAGGCATTAAGATTTTCTTATACTTTGTTCCATATTTGAACGGCAGCCACCAAGTGCAGCGGCAACCGGGCGGATCAGTTCCCGTCGGGCAATCTGTTTGTGGCGGTGAGCGAAGGGCTGTGGGATAACGGAGCCGCCTGTGGCCGACGTTACAGGCTGAGATGCTTGAGTGGAAACAACAGGCCATGCAAGGAAGGAACTATTGACGTGAGAGTTGTGGACTATTGCACCAAAAGGCCATGTCCTTCTACTATTGTCTTGTCAAGTGATGCCTTTGCTGAAATCTCTCATTCTCATAATGCTAAAATCAACATTGAATATGTCCAGTAATTTTTCTTTCTTTTTCTTTTTCTTTTATCATTCTGGGTTTTAATTAATCATTAACTTTTCTGTTTCATTTTTTTATAGTCTGTCATTTAATTTTTCTTTTCTTCTTTATCTTTCAGGATTTGACGAGAAATAAAGTGAAGCTCAGGAATATGGAAGCCAGCATCCTACAAAAGACGCCATGATATAAATATAATTCAGCAATATCTCAACTTTTATGTAATTTAAACACCTTTTTGATTAAACATATATGAAAAGAATACTAGTTTCTCTCTTGACTCTTCGTCCAGTCACAAAAATATAATATACTAGAAGAAGCAACACAACGAAAATGTAAGAAAATGAAGGACATGCTATGCCTAAAGAAAAGTGAATATCGAGAATATATAGTTACTGCTATGTAACATAGTTTGAATCAATACAAATTTTAAGAATAAAATGAAGATTTTTTAAACTTGTAATTTTAAACATGTCATAGTATTTATAACATTGTGTGGTTATAATAGTTTTTCATTAAGGATAAAATGCTAAGTGTAAAGCTAATTGTTTGAAAATGGAGTGAGAGAAGAGGGAAGCTAAACTGAAACGGAGTGACGTACTTACTTTCTATCCTTGCTTAGCTTGGTCGCAATTTAGGAAGTAACAAATGTGTTTCGTTGCAAAATGAACCTATCGCTAAGAAGTTTGAAATTGCTAAAGGACATTAAGCTAGCTCATATGACCTTCCCATAGGGAGCGGCTGTGAGAGAAGAGGGAATATGTGGATGAATCATATATTGCTTATTAGCAACAGAGCTCAGGAAATGAAAGCAGAGTGTAGCCTAAAATATTTCATTCACTATTTCATGCTATAAGCTTAAACAAAATGATCTTTTGTGCAACTATTTCACAAAAGTGAATTACCTCATCATGGGATTGTCTTAATTGAAATTAAAGGCCATGTCCATTCGGTCGTCTAAACCACCATTTTTAGCCCAACTATCCACATCATATCCGATTTAGCCCAATTATGTAGCCTTTTTACCCGGTTTACCCAGCTCTATTGACTCAACCTCTCTTGTTTTACATCGGAACACCCACGACTTTGAGCTCCATTGATTTTGACCCAGCTAGTAGAAGCCTTTACTGATCGGAGGAGTTCCATAGCGTTGCTTGGTAGTGGAAGTTTTAGGTAGCAGAGATTGGTTTCAATGGTGGAGAAGGAAGAAAAGAGAAGTGATTCACGCCAGAGATGTCGTCTGTCTGTGGTGCTCCCATCCTCTGTATTTCCCTGTTTTGTGTGTGCGTTAGGAATGGAGTTTTGTGATGGCGATGAAGATGAACTGACGGAGGAGAGACAACGGACTTATGGTGGTAAGATGTCGGGGGAACGAGCTCGTCAGTGGCGTGAACTCTGTTTTTTTAGCTCTCTGTCATCTCCTATATCATCGTTTCTATATAGTATATGATGGTGTATTTGTTGTGATTCTGCCTAATCCCCCTGGTCCTCTGAGTGTGTGGCTTTCCTTGTGCTACTGTGACAATGAAACTGATGAATGGTGGTGTACCGACCGAGATATGGTGATGTTTGAGAGGAATTTTTCGGTCATAAAATACTATATACAGTGTTTATACATAGTTACATGAGAAGATTTGAAGGCCACTTTGAAATTTAAACCTAATTTTTGTTTTGATTTATTTTTCTAGATTAGGATTTCTAAAAGAGAGCCCAGAGTCACTTTCATAATTTTTAAATGTTTGAAGTTTTAAACATACACTTAAATTGGTGTGGCAAATACTAAAATATACAAAAGTCCTTCTCTCTTCCTCTAAAGTATGAATAAGTCTATTTCTATCTCTCTTCCTCTTTTCTGAAAAGATATTAATCTCTTCACTCGATTCGGAAGCTCTCCAATCATCGTCATCAGGCATATTAATTAATTTTACATCAGTGACGAAGCATTTTGAGCTCCATATTACCTATAGAAAAGTTTTTATTTTTTTCGAACTAGATAAACCCTAGTGTTCATAAATTTTTGGAACTTTAGCGTTTTTATATATTAAAATGTGTTATTTCTACTTATTTTGCTTGTTTCGATCGCGTTTTTTTCTGTTTCTGTTTTTGCAAATTCATCTTGGTCTATTACTAGACTTGAAAATTTAGCCTTTTTTGTTGGTTGACATATGTGTTATTTCTACTTATTTTTCTTGTTTCGGGAATGCTTTTTATGTTTCTTCAAATTTATCACGGTTAATTTATAGACTTGTTGTCAATTATTATTATTGTTATTATTATTATTATTATTATATTGTGGTTGACAACACCACTCTATTGTTTGCATGTAGATCACATACAACAGATGAAAATGCACATTCTCTACGTGTAAGCTTGGAAAGGTTCGGGAAAGAGCTGATGATCTGACCGCCATCTTTCTACCCCCTAATAGGCTATTGTTTTATGTTATTTTTTGCAAAATTTTTATTTATGAAAAGAGAATGGATGAGTTTCATCAAGAAAAGAGACAATGGAGGAATTTGATCAAGAAAAAAGATAATGGAGGAGTTTGAACTTTAGGTCAATTTTATATAGGGAAGGATGTATTGTTACAGTTATAAATTTGAGAATTTTCTTATTTGATTACCGTGTAAAAATGTGGTATGTCAGTCGAAATAAAGCTAAGTACGTTGGGTCAATTATAAGTCAAACCGAAAAGAAATCACCTTGTTCTATAATAACTCACTGCTTAGTATATAATATTTGATCATTTTGGTCGATGATAAACTAGAGAAATAAAGGCGACTGTTGGAATGTGAAGCATGCTTAATTTTCACTAGTCTAATCGGAATTTTTTTAAAAAAAAAAATTCAAACCCAAACCCTAACTTCCAACCCCCAATCCCAAATTGCATAAATCTAAGGGACTGTAGATAGGTATATCATAAATCGGCCGTTGTCAATAGCTAACAGTTATCATTTAGACTCAACTTGATGCATAATCAATAATTATACACATGTTATATATAGACCAAGGATAATATTTATCTAAAAGACATAAATAAATAAAATGAAATAAATAAAAGTACATGCCACTATTAACATTTGAATACATCATATGAGAGTCCCAATCCATTGAACACATGATCAAAAGAGGTTTGGGACAAATAATGGTACTTAAAAGGTCAATACTTGCCTAAAAAGACATAAATAAATGAAATAAAATAAAAATGACATACCATTATTTAAATATTATAATAATACTTTAATACATCATATGAGAGTTCTCATCCATTAAACACATGATCAAAAGAGGTTTAGGACAAGTAATGATACTTAAAAGGCCAATATTTATCTTAAAAGTCATAAATAAATAAAATAAAATAAATAAAAAGACTTGATACAATTTAGTCATTATAATAACACTTTAATACATCATATGAGAGTCCCGATCAATTGAACAGATGATCCAAAGAGTTTAAGCATAAGTGATGGTTGTCCGTAGAACAAGGTTGTGATTTGAGCACCATAACTTGTTGTCAGATTAATTGGATACTGGGGTTAGATTACCATTACTTGTCCTAAAACTCTTTTGATAATGTGTTTAATGAAGGGAACTCTCATATGCTATATTAAAATGTTTAAATAATATTAAATCTTTTTATTTACTTTATTTTATTTATTATGGTTTTTTTAGATAAATATTGACCTTTTTTAAGTATCATTACTTGTCCTAAAACTCTTTTGATCTTGTGCTCAACAGATGAGGATTCTCATATGATGTATTAAAGTGTTACTATAATGTTTAAATAAAATCAAGTCTTTTATTTATTTTATTTTATTTTATTTATTTATGACTTTTTAAATAAATATTGACCTTTTAAGTACCATTACTTGACTTAAAACTCTTTTGAACATGTGTTCAATGGATGGGGACTATCATATGATGTCTATTAAAGTGTTATTATAATATTTAAAGAGTGGCATGTCCTATTATTTATTTATTTATGACTTTTTAGATAAATATTGTCCTTGGTCTATATAAAACATGTGAAAAATTATTGACCATGTGTAAAGTCGAGCCTAAATGATAACTGTTAGCTATTGACGACGATCGATTTATGGTATACCTATCCACTGTCCCTTATATTTGTGCAGTGTGGGGTTTGAGGTTAGGGTTTGTTGTTTCATTTCTTTTAATTTTTTTTGTTACACTCTTCGTCATCACTATCAGGATTATCCTGTCACCTTGCTCATAAAAATTCAATTCCAACATTTTGAGGTCTCCTCCCATTCACCCATGTAATCACCATCTACTATATATATTCTGCAATTGACGCCATAATAAATCTATAATAAACTATGGCTATGGTCTATGACTGTAATCGACGCCATGATAAGATGTTCAGACTGATTTTCTGATGAAAAGTCAAAATTTTCGCCGGAAACGGGATCTGAAAAGTGGAGAAATCTGGAGCTTCTGAAAGGAAATATTCAATTTTTTTGGGATAATTAAAATGGAAGGAAATATTTAGTTTTCTATTTCTTTTTGAATAATTAAATTGTTGGGGGTTGGGGGCCAAAATGTATTTTTTAAACTTTGGGGCTAGGATTGACAACTTGTGGGACTGACGATGTTGACGTCATAAATGATGATTGTTTTGTCAATACTTTGAGACTTGTGACCTTTTGACAAATATAAGTCTTCAAAGTGGTCTTTTCAGCAAGATCCCATAGTTACATTATTTATACATTATATATGCGGTGTATAAGAATTTATATGCAATATATATATGTATGTATGTATGTATGTATAAGGGTGTATATGTAATGTATAATAGTGTATATGTGTGTTTTATAACTCATGTTATACAGATTTTAAAAATGAAAAGGAGAAAATTGAAGAGGGTTCTGCGGTAGCTCGGGGAGAAAGGTTAAAAATAACATCAAAATAGATTTGGCTTTATGAAATTCAATGTAAACATATGTTGGCTATTTTAGAGGTAAGAATTTATTGAACTATGCTCATTATGAAATGTTTGTTTGGACAGTACATATGGGTGAGTATCCCTAGATCATATTAGGAATAACTCATTCTCTCAATCAATGTGAGACGCCTACCTTCCTACACATCTGAGACCGAAGAGCGTTTGAAATATGAACAACATAACATAAAAGTACAAATATCAAATGGACCGGGCCTGTCTAACTCACATGGTCTGTAGATTTTATCTCGGGCGCTAACGCTTCAGTTATGGGTTCGGTCGAGCTCAGTATTTTTCATTTTTCTTGTCTCTCCATAGGTTTTCTTCTTTTTTATTTCTCTAGTTACTCGAAACCACAATCTTAGAGTTGGAGGTGGAGAGTGCTTAGCACGTGAGCAATCCTCTCTTATCCAATTGTTTTTGTTCAAAATTTGTATTTTTGTACTAAAAATGTATATTGAATGTATACAAATTTTTAATTTAAAACCCAATAACTTTAGTCTTTAAAGGGTTAGAATTCCGAATTCATAAATTTTAAATTATTGATCCATCTCTGAATTTTATAATCAACTCACCCGAACTCATGGCTTTCAACATGTTTACCTAGCCCAACCTTTCTCGTCCCTAGTTAGCTTGTGAGTTGCTCTCCTAAAGACATAATCCAATAAAAAATAAATGTATGTTCTCCTCTAGATTAAATTCTCGTGAATGGTGACTAAAATGTCATATTAGTAGTTAAATACATTTATGCGCTTCTCCTTGTATGATGAAAAACTTATGAAATATTTGCTCGTGAATTAGTCTGAATTATTTCAAGCAATATCACTTCTTGTACCTAAATTTTTCTTTTACTTGTAACGTCGTAAAGTAGCATGTTGTCGATATTGTATCTTGTAATATAGGCGTAATACACGGATAGACCCTTGAAATTTTTCAAAAATTCTACTTGCACCTTCTAACTGAGACTCGTACCATCTAAACCCTCCAAAATTACTTCACTGTTCCACTTAGACATTGTTGATGTTGGATGGATGTTGTGACAACATCTGTAAATGCTCAGGACAACATCTTATGAAAATAAGAATGTTGCCTGCGATGTTGTGACAATATTCCTGACAACATTTCTGTAACGATTTTGCCTATTCTTCCGGCCAAAACATGTTGTGTTACTGTGAGTAAAAAATAACTCAGGCAAGCTTACAATGATGTTGTGTTTAAAACGTGGTAAAAGAAACAGTCAAAGCTTGTAGAGGAAGCAGCGTGAAGATCAAGTCTAGAATGTTGAGATTTTTAAGGAGCAAGAACCGATCCAAGCTGAAGCTTCTTTTACTCAACCTCAGCAACCAATCAGTGAGGATTTCAAGGGAAGTTCCACACTATAAATAGAGGGGAGCTTCAGAGTATCGATATCCAGAATTGAATGAAAAGAATTATCAAGAGAGCTCTCGGATATTCACCTTAGAAACTGGATCAACACACTTAGCCTAAAGTAGTATAACAACATCTAGTCGCACGTTACTATTGCTGCCCAGATTCTAGATCAAGCTTATATTTCAAGCAATAGTAATGAAGATGTTGTATTTGTCTTTTTAGATCCTTTAACTTTAGGCTGAAGTCATCTGCGACTTCACTTTTGTTTGTAATTTCTTTTTCGCATTTATTATTCAATCTTGTAAAAAGAAATTCATTTGTAATTATATATAATTTATACAATTCTTTGGTCATTGACCATCAAGGGATATATTAATATATACCCTTGAAAATATAAACCTTGTGTCTTTTTACTTTTCCGCTGCATTTACTCTATAAAGGTTTATAACTGTTTTATCATAATGTTGCCTCAGATGTTGACACAACATTGAAGGCAACATCCAGAAACTGTTTTAATTATTCTAGCTGTTACGATTTTATTCTTACATATTCTTGCTTATCCGTAGCCCCGGACCCAATAAGTGGTATCAGAGCCAACACTTGATACAATAAGTGTTTGATTCTGAATATTACGGCTATGGACTCAGCTATACAAAACGTTGGTACACTTCCAATTCTTGACGGAACTAACTATGCCTATTGGAAAATTCGACTACGTTTGCACATCAAATCCATTGATGTTCGAGCTTGGAGATCAGTTTTCGAAGGCTATGTGATCCCCAAGAACCCAACAGACGAGGATGGTGATGTACTTACCAAACTCGAATCTGAATGGACCGCGGAAGAGATCAACAATGCGAGCTTCAATGAAAAGGCCCTAAATGCGATATTTGAATGGGTAGATCTCTATATGTTTAAACTTATCCAGAATTGTACTACGGCCAAGGACGCTTGGGAGACCTTACAAACTTATTGTGAAGGTACCTCAAGTGTACGACTTACAAAGCTTTGCATGATTTTGAGCCAATACGAACGCTTAAGGATGGAAGAATTTGAAGACATAAAATCCTATTTTGAAAAGTTAATTGACATTGCAAATCAGTGTCAAGTTCTTGGTTCTCCTTTAACCAACACACAACTTGTGGATAAAGCTCTCAGATCTCTTCCTAAAAGGTTTAATACTAAGATTTGTGCTATTGAAGAGGCCAATAATCTTGCTATTATGGCTGTACATGCCTTGATGAGCATCTTTCAAACATATGAGATGGACATGCAGAGACAAAGAGATCTGTATAAATACAAAAATTTGGCACTCCAAGGACAAACCTCGGAAACTGAATTGGAAAACGAGGAAGAAAACTTGGAGGAACTAGGAAATGGTGCAACTGTTGCCTTACTTACTCGTCGATTCAATTCGATGGTGAGAAAGATCAACAATGATCGCAATAAAGCCAAATACAAATAGCATCAAAACCCACTCTTTAATAAACAACCGAATAGGTCACCTTCTGATAAAAGTAATCACAATCCATTGAGGAAATCTAACTCCGACAGTACCAATTTCAATCCCAAACAACTGAGGGAGTGCAATGTAATGCATGCTCGGGTTGGGGACACTACGCTAATGAGTGTGCAAACACCTTTAGAAAAATTGGTAAGGTCATGTGGGTAACTCTTAGCGATAATGAGAACGAAGAGGAGGAAGGAGATCAAGAAGAAGAACCACAGGCAATGCTGGCATCCGTGTTTGAACACTCACTATCCGACGATGAAGATGTTGTTGACAATGTTGCAACAACATCAGGAACAACATCAGACTCAACATCTGGAATGTCTTCAACATCAGAGAGGTATGTATACTTTGACTATTCTGATGTAAATTGTTTTAATGGATTTACTTCTTCATATGAGGCTGTAAATTTGGATCTAGTTAACTCCAAAGATGACATAATAAAGGAATTACAAAGTCTTTGTAAAGCCTTAATCATTGAATCTGAGCAACTAGACTCAAAAGCAAAATTATTGACTCTTGAGAATAGCAATCTGAAAGGCACAATCAACCGATTAGAGGTGACACTTACCAAAAAGGACCTAGAGCTTGGTAAGATTCGTGCACGATTGAACGTAGCTAAGACCACCTTTCAAAGGCTCAACATGGGAACCTCCAAACTGGATGAAATATTGAACTTCAATAAACCTACAAGGGCTGGACTTGGGTACCAATCTCCTAGCAAAACAAATACTTCCAGAATCCATAGTCAAACTGAGAGGATAGAATTTGTCAAAGAAAATCCGAGTAATTCTCAGATCATTGAGATTGGATCGAAGTTTGTATGTAGCTTCTGTAAAAAATCAGGACATCTTATGCCCTACTGCTACAAACTTCAAAACTCTGTACTTAGAATATTTCCTAAAATGTCATCAGCAATATTGCCCAACATCACTGACAACATTCAAAGAAACCAGGCTGAAAGCAGAAGGAAGAAAAAGGAATGGGTACCCAAATTGAATCTGAAATGTAATATGTGCATAACTGCTTTGCGTACTAATATTTCAAGTTCTTGGTATTTCGATAGTGGCTGCTCACGTCATATGACAGGTACCAAACGCCTATTGAAGGAGTATGGAGCATTCAATAGAGGATACATGACCTTTGGAGGAGGAAGTAAGAGTAAGATAATTGATAAAGGAACTCTTAATGTTCCGGATGTACCAACCTTGAAAAATGTTCTTCATGTAGAAGGTTTGGTTGCTAATCTTCTTAGCATAAGCCAACTATGTGATGATGATCTCGAGGTGAAATTCAATAAGCTTGGATGCAAGGTTACAGATTCTGCGGATAAATGTGTCATGTCAGGAACCCAAGCAGGAGATAATTGCTATCTAGTCGATAGACAAGAGTTGTTCAACTTTGCAAAGGTAGGTGACTTGACACTTTGGCATCAAAAGTTGGGACATGTCAACTACGGCACCTTGGAGAAGCTGATCTCATTTGAAGCTGTCAGAGGCATTCCCAGACTGGATCCAAAAGATAAAACACTATGCAAAGATTGTTTGAAAGGAAAGCAGACCCGAGTCTCTCACAATGTTGTCCAACATGACGGACAACATTCAGGTACGTCTCATTGTTTCCAATTATTGCATATGGATCTTATGGGTCCAATCGAGGTAGATAGCCAAGGAGGGATGAGATATTCTTATGTGATAGTAGATGATTTTTCTAGATTCACTTGGATCTATTTTTAAAGGAAAAATCACAAACCTTTGAGATGTTTAGAACACTTTACTCTAGGATTAAGAATCTGTTTTGTTCTTCGATTTTCAGAATTAGATCTGATCATGGAAAGGAGTTTGAAAATCAAACCTTTGCAAAATTTTGTGAAAAAGAAAGGCATATTTCATGAATTTTCGGCACCAAAAACACCACAACAAAATGGGGTTGCCGAGAGAAAGAACAGAACTTTACAAGAAATGGCTAGAGTTATGTTAAGTTCTAAGCAATTGTCAAAGAGGTTTTGGGCAGAAGCCTTGAACACGACATGTCACATAACTAATAGAATTTATTTAAGGCCAGGGACCAAGATGACACCCTATGAACTGTTAAATGGAAAGAAACCTACAGTGCGATACTTTCATGTCTTTGGGTGTGTGCACTATATTCTTAATGACAGGGATAAACTGGCCAAATTTGACTCTAAGAGTGACAAGGGAATATTTGTTGGCTACTCTCAGAATAGCCATGCTTATCGAATATACAATCTTTGGACAAAGACCATACAAGAATCAGTCAATGTTATTTTTGATGACCTGCTGGATATATCTGGTAGATCTTCAGAAAACAACATTGTGGTTGCAGTTGAAGAGAAGCAACCCACTGAATAAACAAATGTAGTCCCAAATATTGTGCCAACATCAGAAGAAACATCTGAACCTCAAAGAGAGAACACAGGGGACAAAATCGAGGAGGAGTCTTCTACTGAACTAAATGATCAAGTGAGAAGAGACCCTCCATCGAGGATTAGAAGGAACCATCCACTCGATCATGTGATAGGGGGAGTTTTTTAGAAGAGGCGTACAAGATGGAAAGAGCCAGTGAATTACCGAGAAATGGTAAGGTATGTGTGCATGTCCACCATATACCAACATGTAAGTCTTTCTTGTCTTACATCTACTTTGGAACCCAAAAATATTGGGGAAGCATTAAAAGATAATTTTTGAATTCAAGCAATGCAAGAGGAGCTTGAACAATTTGCCCGAAATTAGGTTTGGGACTTGGTACCATGACCTAACAACACAAATGTTATTGGGACCAAGTGGATATTCAAAAACAAATCAGATGAGTTAGGAAAGATTGTTAGGAACAAAGCTCGACTTGTTGCTCAAGGTTATACACAAGTAGAAGGTATCGACTATGACGAGACCTTCGTTCTTGTGGCCAGAATTGAGTCAATAAGATTGCTTCTTGCTATTGCCTGCTATCTAAAGATTACCTTGCACCAAATGGACGTTAAAGGTGCCTTCCTCAATGGATACTTGGACAAAGAAGTATATGTTAAACAACTAAAGGGATTTGAGGATCCTCACCATCCACATAATGTGTACAAACTCAAGAAAGCTTTGTATGGACTAAAACAAGCTCCACATGCATGGTATGGTCGTCTAACTAACTTCCTTGTTGAGTTTGGTTTCACCCGTGGAGAAGCTGACAGAACATTATTTATTAAAAGATACGGTGTAGATGTAATAATAGCTCAAATCTATGTTGATGATATTGTTTTTGGTTCGACTACAAAATCTTTCTTGAAGTCGTTTGTCGAAGCAATGTCGACAACATTTGAGATGAGCATGATTGAAGAACTAACATTTTTCTTAGGCTTGCAGATTAAACAGAATGAAGATGGGATCTTTGTATCTCAAAGCAAGTACGCCAAGAATCTTGTTAGGATATTTGGTCTGGAAAATGCTAAACACATGAAGACTCCAATGGGCTCTACGCAACAGGTATGTAAAGACGATGTTGGACAAGATGTTGACCCAATATTGTACCGATCTATGATAGGTAGCCTTTTATACCTTACTGCCAGTTGCCCCGATATCATGTTTAGCGTATGTGTTTGCTCCAGGTTCCAAACCAGTCCCAAGGTATCTCATTTTAATGTTGTGAAACGTATCATTCGATATGTTGCCGGTACAAGTGACTTGGGAATTTGGTACTCCAAAGACACTAATCCTAATCTAATAGGATATAGTGACTCGGATTAGGCCGGTGATGTAGACGATAGGAAAAGCACTAGTGGTGGGTGTTTCTATCTTGGCAATAATATAGTCTCATGGTACAGTCGTAAACAAAATTGTGTATCACTCTCGACTGCCGAATATGAATATATGGCAGCCGGAAGTTGTTGTGCTCAATTGATTTGGTTACGACATATGCTAGATGACTATGACATATCTAATAACTCCATGATTTTGTACTGTGATAATCTGAGTACTATTAATATTTCCAAAAATCCTGTTCAACATTCACGTACAAAGCACATAGATATAAGACATCATTTTCTAAGAGACTTAGTGGAAAAACAACTAGTTCAAATCGAACATATTGATATTTTTTGTCAAATGGCTGACATTTTTACCAAACCTTTAGATCATGAGAGATTTTCTAGCTTAAAAAAATCTCTCGGTCTCTGTTTTCTTTGAAAATAAGACAGGCTAGGTAGATGTTGTCCGAAATGTTGTCCCAACATTTTGGATAACATTTACTGTTGAGTCAATATACATGATAAGTGTTGTAGTGATGTTGCAATATTTTTTTCAAAAGATTCAAGCATGACTCTAAAAGGACAAAATAAGAAGGCAAAGCCTCTACTAAAAGATTTGGTTGTATACAAAAGAGCAAAGCTCTAAGATCGGTATCGTTCCTATTCTATAGGAGTACCACGTAAGGTTAAAAATTCCTCAATATTCTTTAAACTGTATGTGTTCAACTAAGTTGATTAAGAACAATGGTAAAATGTTACATTAGTCCAGCGACCAGTCTCATAGGGAACATATACGGAAGTATCATTTGCCAAATCAAAAAATCTTTTGAGTCTCATAATGCTTGTTTAACTTTGTAAATGTTGCCAACATCATTAACAACATCGTGTTCCAGTACATTGATCAATCTGATTTATCTTTTTTTTTCCTGTTTTTGGTATTTAACACGTCTCTGTTTTTTAACTGGAAGTCCAAAAATTCTGGAGGACCGTTTTAAAAAAAATGATGATATGTGCTATGAAAATCCTTATTTTAGGTGTATAAAAAGTTTTTATTCTTCTATACAATCTAAATTTAAGGAAAAGGAGTTTGAGTGTAAGTATACTTTACCATAACAAAACCTCCCATTTTGGTCTTGGAATTGTCACATTAGCCGACTATCAATCCATCAAACCATGGCAGCCCAAACAACACCGTCATTTCTCAAAACCCAAAGCTTCTCCAAAACCTTCTGTCGCACCCGATTTTGACCTGCGGGCTTCGCGACGCTATGGCGTCGATTCCCTCTGGATTGGATAAAATGCTTGCTTTGAGGAGTCGCCACCTAATTATTCTAAGGTGAATTAGGGCACCTGAATGTTTAACTAAAAGATGTAAAATAACTCCAATTTTGTGGTCTACGAAACTAATGAAATTCTAGACAAGGGTTCTTTATTATCTTAAAGGGAAGGGGTTAGGCATCCTTTAAGATCCGCTAACTTGCGGTTATCCGATCAAATTCATGTTAATTGCTATGCTAAGAAAAAGTGCATGTTTTACAAGTATAAAAATAATGTTGCAAGTATTTAATGAAATGATGCGTCTGTACCGGCGTGCATTTGTATGACAATAATATACATGTAAAGCTAAAAAAAGAATATGAATATGCATTCGTATGAAAATTGATAAAGAAGTATGCAATGTGATTTCTTACGGGCGACGGGCCTAAAAATATATAAACTAGCGATTAACGATTTTAAAACTAACCGAGCCTAAAATAAATAAACTAGCGATAGGTTTTCAATTTCAGACTACCCTATTAATTAATTCTATGTATGCCTATTCTAAACATTTCAATAATTTCACGAGTACAATAATATTACAATAAAGAATGAAATAAAGCTGAATTAAAGAAAGTAAAAACAACAACAAAATAGATAATCTCCGAGGGGTATTTGCCTTCTTTGACTTTATCCCTTGCAAGTCATCAAGAACAAACGGTTAGAAACAAATGAATATACATAACTTCGATCCGTGATCCAAAACAATAAATGTTTTGATTACGGAGGACTCAAACTTAAATTTTGAAAAGATCATTCCAATCACGTCGTGGTCGCGAACATATGACTCGTTGGTCATTTTAGTTGCCTTGCCTACCGAACATGTTGGTCTCTCGGGTGAAAAAGATTTAAGTTTCATCATTGCCGGAAGTTTTATTTTCCGTCTTTACAACTGTGGAGGCCTCAAAATCGACGGATATTTTTCATCGGCCAATGTGGTATCGTGGTTCAAATCAAGAAAATTAAAAATTGGAATCAGACGCAGCAGCGGCAGCAGAGGGCGATAAACAATAAGCGTAAAAAGCGAGGCAATTCCGAGAAGACGGGATGTTTAGTAAATAAAAAAGAAATATCCATTTGCCGGATGTTAAAAACAAGGTCTTTAAAAGCAAAGCTAAATGCAATATTTATTCAAAAAGCGAGAACCTAAACCAAAACAAGAATCCATTGCACGGATGTTTAAAAGCGAAATCGAAAGAGAAACGAAAGAAAGAAAAAAGCGCGGCCTCGAATTCAATTTCATCGGCCTATGTGCAGTGTTTAATTAAAAAACAGTAAACAGTAAAAACAGTACATATCCGTTGCACGGATGTTTAAAACAGTAAACAGAGAAACAAACAAAAAAAGCGCGGCCTCGAATTTAATTTCATCGGCCTAAATGCGGTATTAGTTAAAAACAGTAAAATAATACCGAAACAGAAATCAGTAAATTCAAAACAGCAAACTGAAACAGAACTGATTTCTGAAGAGACGCGGCCTCGAATTCAATTTCATTGGCCTAAATGAAGTATTTATTTAAACTAGTAAACCAGTAAGACAATCCGTGCACGGATGTTTAAATGCCAAAAACAGTAAACTGAGAACAAAGAAACGAAAAATGCGGCCTCGAATTTAATTTCATCGGCCTAAGTATAGTATTAGTTAAAACAATAAAACAGTAATCCGTTGCACGGATGTTTAAAACAGAAAACAGAGAAACGAAACAAAAAAGCGCGGCCTCGAATTTAATTTCATCGGCCAGTACGTAGTATTAGTTAAAATGATAAAACAGCAAAATACAAGATATCCGTGTATGAATATTTAAATGCCAAAATAAACCAACAGTTTGCAATTAAAATGTCCGACCCGAATTCTGGAATTTGACCCGACTCGGACACCGAACAGTGAATCCGGCCCGGATCTCAGGTTGACCCGACCCGGAATCAAATGTTTTTTTTGGAATTTTCAGATAACAAACAAACAAGATATTAAAACACAAAATCTGAAAATTTATTCGAACCGGGTCGAATCGACCCGGCCCGGAACAGTGACCTGACCCGGATCGGATACTTCAATCCGAATCAAATTCTTTCCAAATTTTCAGGGAACCAACAACACAATATAAACACACAAAAATCTGGAATTTAACCGAACCGGGTCGACCCGACACGGATCAGTGACCCGACCCGTATCGGATGTTTTTTCAACCCGAATCAATTTTCTCCAAATTTCAGGTAACCAACAGCACAATATAAACATACAAAATCTGAAAATTAACCGAACCGGGTCGACCCGACCCGTATCCGTAACCCGACCCGAATCGGATGTTTTTCAACCCGAATTAATTTTCTCCAAATTACAGATAACCAACAACAAAATATAAATACACAAATCTCGAAACTTACCTGACCCGGTTTGTTCTTGTTTTTTTAGCACTCCGACCGAGAAAACAGAATCACAAAACCGACCGGAAATAAAACCCACAAAACCGAACGGAAACCACCAACAAAACGACCTCTAACCCCCCTAAAATCGAGTTTGAAATCAAAACAAAGGGGGCAAAAGGTTACGGATTTTAGGGGTCGAAATCGCGAGTTTTTGGGGTGTAGGTATGGGTGAAGTGATGGGTGCGGCGTATGGGTGACCGACGGTGTGGGGTCGTGGTGGTGTGTGCGGCGACTGGTGGCGGCAGTGGGTGAGGTGACCGGCGTGTAGGGGTCACGGGTATGGGGTTGTCGATTGTGGGTATGGTAGTGGTGAGGGTGTCGTGGCCGGCGTGGAGTGGGGTAGAGTGGTGGTGGTGTGGTGGTGTTGGCGAGGTGACCGGCGACGATGGGGTCGCCGGTGTGAAAGTGCGGTGTGTGTCTTTGATGGAGAGAGAGAGTGAGATAGATATATGGATGTTGCGGCTGAAAATTTGGGAGGGTGTGTGGAATGAATGTTTTAGGGTTTGGTTTGGTTTAAAGGGGGAAATAAAGGAAATGGGATTGGGCCGGTTCGGGTGTGGGCTTTGGGAGTTGGGCCATCGGGCTTGGGGAAATAAAGGGTGATGGGTTGGGCTTGGACGAAAAATGGGTTTTAGTTTGGGTTGGGTAGAAATTGTTTTGGGTTGAGTAGAAGTTGTTTTGGGGAAATAAAATGGGTTATGGGTTTAGATTATAAAAAGAGGTTTTATTATATAAAAAGAAAGCTTTGCAAAATTTATAAATTGTAAAGATGACAATATGATAAAATATAATATTTGTGAAATACTTGATGCTTAAATAAAAATAAAAATGCAATGCCGCTTTATAAAATAAAATAACATATAATATTAGGATAAAAGTATGATTATGATATAAAAATGCAAATGACAATAAAAAATGCAAATAATAAATGATAATAATGATATATATACATATATATGCCTATATTTTAAAATTGTTTTAAAGTGTCAAAAATATTAAAAATTACAAATAAAATCCAAAAAGATGGGACAAAATTGGGTGTCAACAGATGCCCCTCTTTGGTCGGAGACGATGAAAGAGTTTTCGGCCAAAGAAGTTGACTGAGTAGCCAATTTTGTCCTGATTATTGCGGGAAGGTTAAGGATGCATGGTAAGAAATAGAATCCCGAGGGGGGGAGAGAAGTTGTAAAAGATGGTGCAGATTCAAGAAACAATGCCCCAGTGTCGACTTATGATGACACTGGTTGCAGATGTGGCGAGATACTGGGGGAAAGGCTGAACGATGTTCGAAGTATTTCCCAATGTAGATGATGATGTAGCATAGGCGTGATGAGGTGACGTCGTTGCTTAGACGTTATGCAGATGGCGTCGTTGCATAGGCGCGATTGAAATTAAAATACCCGCATTAGGAGGTGGGTGCCTGACTGAAATTAAAATAACCGCATTGGAAGGTGGGCGTCTGACTGAAAATGAATACCCGCATTAGGAGGTGGGCGCCTGAATGAAATTGAAATACCCGCATTGGAAGGTGGGTGCCTGACTGAAATTAAAATACCCGCATTAGGAGGAGGGCGCCTGACTGAAATTTAAATACCCGCATTAGGAGGTGGGCGCTGATCAAATTTAAATACCGCGTTAGGAGGTGGGCGCTGATCAAATTAAAATACCCAGACAGAGGTGGGCGCTGATCAAATTGAAATACCGCGACAGGAGGTGGGCGCTGATCAAATTGAAATACCCAGATAGGAGGTGGGCGCTGAAATTAAAATACCCGCATTAGGAGGTGGGCGCTGAAAATGAAATGCCCGCGATTAGAGGTGGGCGCTGATCAAAATGAAATACCCGCATTAGGAGGTGGCGCGTGTTGAAAATGAAATACCCAGACAGAGGTGGGCGGTTGATCAAATTGAAATACCCGCATTAGGAGGTGGGCGCTGATCAAAATGAAATACCCGCATTAGGAGGTGGGCGCTGATCAAAATGAAATACCCGCGACAGGAGGTGGGCGCTGATCAAAATGAAATACCCGCGACAGGAGGTGGGCGCCTGAAAATTGAAATACCCGCGTTAGAGGTGGGCGCTGACGAAATGAAATACCCGCATTAGAGGTGGGCGCTGATCAAATTTAAATACCCGCATTAGGAGGTGGGTGCCTGACGAAATTAAAATACCGCATTTGGAGGTGGGCGTCGACTCAAATTTAAATACCCGCATTAGGAGGTGGGCGCTGATCAAATTGAAATACCCGCATTAGGAGGTGGGCGCTGATCAAATTGAAATACCCGACATTAGGAGGTGGGCGCTGATCAAATGAAATACCCGCATTAGGAGGTGGGCGCTGATCAAAATGAAATACCCGCAGAGGAGGTGGGCGCTGATCAAAATGAAATACCCGCGACAGAGGTGGGCGTCGATCAAATTGAAATACCGCGATAGGAGGTGGGCGCTGATCAAATTTAAATACCCAGATTAGGAGGTGGGCGCGACTAAAAATGAAATACCGCGACAGGAGGTGGGCGCTGATCAAATTGAAATACCCGCATTAGGAGGTGGGCGCTGACTTAAATTAAAATACCAGACAGGAGGTGGGCGCTGATCAAAATGAAATACCCGCGTTAGGAGGTGGGCGCTGACAGAAATTGAAATACCCGCGTTAGGAGGTGGGCGCTGTAAATGAAATACCGCGTTAGGAGGTGGGCGCTGATCAAATGAAATACCAGCGTTAGGAGGTGGGCGCTGATCAAAATGAAATACCCGCATTAGGAGGTGGGCGCTGATCAAAATGAAATACCCGCATTAGGAGGTGGGCGCTGATCAAATTGAAATACCCGCATTAGGAGGTGGGCGCTGACTGAAAGTTAAATACCCGCGTTAGGAGGTGGGTGCCTGTAAATTGAAATACCCGCATTTGGAGGTGGGCGCTGACTCAAATTTAAATACCCAGATTAGGAGGTGGGCGCTGACTTAAATTAAAATACCCGCATTAGGAGGTGGGCGTGTTGAAAATGAAATACCCGCGATAGAGGTGGGCGCTGTAAATGAAATACCCGCATTTGGAGGTGGGCGCTGATCAAATTTAAATACCCGCATTAGGAGGTGGGCGCCTGACTTAAATTAAAATACCCGCATTAGGAGGTGGGCGCCTGACTGAAAATGAAATACCCGCATTAGGAGGTGGGCGCCTGACAGAAATTGAAATACCCGCATTAGGAGGTGGGCGCCTGACAGAAATGAAATACCCGCATTAGGAGGTGGGCGCCTGACTGAAATGAAATACCCGCATTAGGAGGTGGGCGCCTGACTGAAAATAAAATACCCGCATTAGGAGGTGGGCGCCTGACTGAAAATGAAATACCCGCATTAGGAGGTGGGCGCCTGACTGAAATTGAAATACCCGCATTAGGAGGTGGGCGCCTGACTGAAATTTAAATACCCGCATTAGGAGGTGGGTGCCTGACAGAAATTGAAATACCCGCATTTGGAGGCGGGCGCCTGACTGAAATTTAAATACCCGCATTAGGAGGTGGGCGCCTGACTGAAATTTAAATACCCGCATTAGGAGGTGGGCGCCTGACTGAAATTGGAATACCCGCATTAGGAGGTGGGCGCCTGAAATGACGTCGTTGTATTGACGTGATGCGTTAGTGACCCGCATGGGTTGAAATGACGTCGTTGCATAGACGTGGTACGTTGAAGACGTCATTGTGTAGACGTGTTGTGCAGATGACACCGTTGTATAGGCGTGTTGCTGATGATGCCGTTGTATGGGCTTGTTGCTGATGACGCCGTTGTATGGCGTGTTGCTGTCGTTGTAATGCTGTGAAAGATGTAAATGACGTCCATTGCCGTCATTTTGGTGTAATATGATTCCACGTTGTGTTGAATCTTCCACGATTCAAACTCATGTGGAGTGTGAATTAAAATGTCATTCTTGCACGGACGAAAATGTGAGGCGACGTCTTTGCCAAATTAAGCACACATGTTGCGGCTTCTCTGCCTTTGTCAACCTGAGGACCTGCACTCAAAGAAATTTGTGAGTTGTAGCTTTTGCCCTGGACGCTTGCAAGCTCATATTGGTTTAGATTGGAGACTCAGGTGGGTGGCATTTTCCAAGTCCATTGGCATATTCTTGCAGTGAACCCTTAAAATATGCCCCAGTTTCTGATATATATGATGATGCTGAAATTCCAGCTGGACAAAATCGAGTTTGTGCGGGCAACCTGCTTGTCCTATTAAGGCGATCATGTGGGCCTATTGCGTTGTGTGCCAGATAATGGAAGAAAAATTCCAATGGTGTGACCGAAGCCGATATAGGCTGCCTACGTATTCCGCCGAGGAAATCAGGTCATAACGTAGTTCATGCGGCAAAAGAGATTGTGAACTTTTCCAAAAATGTGACCGAAGCCGATGTGGCCGCCTACGTATCCCGCCGGGGGAATCAGGTCATGACGTAATTCATGCGGCAAAAGAGATTTGTAAGGATTTTCTAAAAATGAGACCGAAGCTGTTGTGGCCGCCTACGTATCCCGCCGAGGGAATCAGGTCATAACGTAGTTCATGCGGCAAAAGGATTTTGTAAGTTTTTTTTTTTTCTTTCCAAAATGGGACCGAAGCCAATCTGGCCGCCTACGTATCCCGCCGAGGGAATCAGGTCATAACGTAGTTCATGCGGCAAAAGGATTTTGTAAGTTTTTTTTTTCTTTCCAAAATGGGACCGAAGCCAATCTGGCCGCCTACGTATCCCGCCGAGGGAATCAGGTCATAACGTAGTTCATGCGGCAAAAGGATTTGTATTTGTAGAATTTTTTTTTTTTTTTGTAAAAGAGAGTGACTAGAGTTTGAAAAATGATGCAATATATTTTGCAAGGTTTTTTTTTTTTTTTGTGAAAATATGAAAAAGACATAATCACGTCTTGACTTCGGTAGGTACCAACAATTAGTATTGTGCTTAGGAGTTTTCGTTATTTGCTTTCTGTCAAATCGAGACAGACTTCAAGGTAATTCCTACAGCCTTGAGATGCTACCTCGGACATACCGAGTATCGACACTTGCTTCAAGCCAAGATTTTGACATATATGCATCCTCATGTTTCAAATGCCCTCACTGAAAGAAAGTCCCTTCCTCACATGTATTTCAGTATTTTGAACTTTGGGACGTCTAGAGAAGTACACTCACCCTCAGAAAGATGTTCAATGCATTTAATTGTGATACCATAGGCTTGGCCGTCATGTGGGTATCCACTAATGTGAGAACCCTCGGTATAGGATCATGTAGGGCTTGTTATGGGTTTGTAATGTAGGCTTGGGAAAGGAAAGGATATTATTTGGGTAAAGAGTGACTAATCCTTCCTTGAGCGTTGGAATATGTCCGTGCTTGGTATTTGTGTGCATTGATTCCGATTTGCTTCTTTTTGCCCCCTTTTGTTTTGTACCGGCTTCTTTTGAATATTTCGTTTGGAGCTTTTTCCCCTTTTTTCCGGAGTTATTTCCTTCTTTTTTTTCTTTTTATATTGTCGGGGCTTTTAACTTCCTTTTTGTGTGAAGTCGTCATTTGGTTTTGTTTTGTTTTCCTCTTTTGGGAATATTGCAACTTCAACTCGAATCATTTTCAGCAATTTGCATATTTCTGATGCGCTCAAGGAGGTCGGGCCAAAAGAGGGATAGTGCGTGTACGCACTCAGAAAGGGTATAGGCATAAGATGTGGTTGTTCAAAAAAAAATAGGCTTCAGGCTCAAAGGGAAAATGCTACGGATAATGTTATTTGGTAAGCTGGAAAGGCTCAAACGGATCAAAGAAAGCCTACGATCCTTTCCTATACCAAGTGTTACTCAGGATTTCGCCTCAACAAACATTCGAGCCAAGTTCTAGATCACAATGCAATGCAATTGAACTTATTCTAAAAACTCACCACACAATGCACATGAAACGATGAGGTTGGCTTTGTTCATATCTTGGAAGCATGAAAAACAATTTTTTAAGTGTCAACACAGGCGTGAATGAGAGGTACCAGAAGAATCTATGGTTTACCACGAAGACAATCTTCTCCACTTATTCTTTCCTATGCACACTCCTAACTGTGTTGGTATCAACCAAGTCCATCAATGATTCTTAATTTTTTTTTTGTATTTTTGAATAAAGGGTACCGAACCCGAATAGGGCTGCCTACGTATCTCATCTTTGACGAGAATCAGGTGTGCGTAGTTCGTGCAGAAAGTAAAAAAAATTCATCCATGATAGGATAGTAAAAGTAAAAAATTGTATAAAACAGATGATTGTCCACTATGAGACGAATGCAAAGTAAAATATAATTGTCCACAGTAGAATGAATGTAATGGAAAAATGATTATCCACAAAGATGAATGTAATAAAAAGAATGATTGTCCATTATAGGATGAATGTAATAAAAAATGATTGTTCATTATAGGATGAATGAAAAAATTAATAAACCAGATATGTCCCTTTCTAAGGTTGACAAGGAAGGGCGTTTTTTTTTTTTTTGATTGATTTTTTTTTTTAGTGTTTTTTTTAGGGGTGTCGCACCCGAGAAGGGTTACCTACGTATCACACCTAACGGTGAGAATCAGACACTCGTAGTTCGTAAGATATGTGGTAAAAATGTATGATATAAAGAAATTATGCAACGAAAATTAAGCATATCAACAGAATTTGCAAAATATATATAAAAAACAAATATAGACAACTAGAGTAACGCCTCGTTGACTCTGAAGTTGGCTGACTTTTTCGAGTCAAAACATCTTCCGATCGTCTTTGTGAAAGCGCTTTGGCTTTGTTCTTTCCCGGAGTCTATCAAGAGATAATGTTTTAGAATGACCGCCTCAACTGCTCATGAGGACGATCTTCCCGCAAAAATAAGAGCACCGGGTGAAAGGAGGAAATTCACTAAAAGAATAATAAAATGTAGGAAAGTGACAAAGATAGTCAAAAACTCCCCGATTGCTTTGCACGAGGTCCGAGTCTTGATGTTCAAGAACGCTTTATTCTAGGCGTTGACACAATTTTTGTCCCAGAGTTGCAAACAATATGGTATGATATGTACAGAATTGAAGCAGGTAAATATTACATTAAATAATATGTACAAGGATAAAAGAAGAAAAATAGCAAACAAACTATGCAGGAATTAAATATGCATCCTATCATGCATGGAGCCTCTCTTATGCCAGAGATGGGCCTAAACGCCAAATATGAGAGATTATGACAGAATAATCCAAGCTGTCAAACTACAATGCTTTTGTTGGAAATGAAGACAAAATGTATGTACATTTTCCAATATCGGCATGTCATGATTAAGCTTGGATTAGTCCATCATTATCACGCTACAAATAATATGTTGATGGTCGTTGGGGGGGCGAGACCCGTCGACAATATTGGTGGATTTCTTAATTGTGGAGTCGATGCCAAGGATCGACCCACCTATAGTGTATGTATGCATGATTAAAAATAAAAGGGTATAGCTCTATCCTAAATTTACTAAGATTAGGCTTACTGGACTCAAGGTTCCCGAGCGGACTACTCGAGTGAGAAGGCTACGCGGCCTCCGGATGGTGCGGACACTCCGCGCATACGCCAACTCTCCTAAAATTTGGTAATTTGAAAGAATTTGCGGGTGCGCAAAACACACCTCGCGTGTAATGTGTGATAGTGTCAATTTTCCATAGTGGAAGAAATATGAGCGAAATGCCAATTTAAGAAAAGCAATAAAAGAATATAGCAATTAAAGAAGTTAAACATACAAAATTTAAAAAAGAAAACAATTAGAAGCAGTAGAATAAATAATAAGCAAAATAAAGCGCAATAACAATTAACCTGAACTTGCTATGGTTAAGAACCTGATTCCCCAGTGGAGTCGCCATGCTGTCGCACCCGATTTTGACCTGCGGGCTTCGCGACGCTATGGCGTCGATTCCCTCTGGATTGGATAAAATGCTTGCTTTGAGGAGTCGCCACCTAATTATTCTAAGGTGAATTAGGGCACCTGAATGTTTAACTAAAAGATGTAAAATAACTCCAATTTTGTGGTCTACGAAACTAATGAAATTCTGGACAAGGGTTCTTTATTATCTTAAAGGGAAGGGGTTAGGCATCCTTTAAGATCCGCTAACTTGCGGTTATCCGATCAAATTCAGGTTAATTGCTATGCTAAGAAAAAGTGCATGTTTTACAAGTATAAAAATAATGTTGCAAGTATTTAATGAAATGATGCGTCTGTACCGGCGTGCATTTGTATGACAATAATATACATGTAAAGCTAAAAAAAGAATATGAATATGCATTCGTATGAAAATTGATAAAGAAGTATGCAATGTGATTTCTTACGGGCGACGGGCCGAAAAATATATAAACTAGCGATTAACGATTTTAAAACTAACCGAGCCTAAAATAAATAAACTAGCGATGGATTTTCAATTTCAGACTACCCTATTAATTAATTCTATGTATGCCTATTCTAAACATTTCAATAATTTCACGAGTACAATAATATTACAATAAAGAATGAAATAAAGCTGAATTAAAGAAAGTAAAAACAACAACAAAATAGATAATCTCCGAGGGGTATTTGCCTTCTTTGACTTTATCCCTTGCAAGCTGTCAAGAACAAACGGTTAGAAACAAATGAATATACATAACTTCGGATCCGTATCCAAAACAATAAATGTTTTGATTACGGAGGACTCAAACTTAAATTTTGAAAAGATCATTCCAATCACGTCGTGGCTGCGAACATATGACTCGTTGGTCATTTTAGTTGCCTTGCCTACCGAACATGTTGGTCTCTCGGGTGAAAAAGATTTAAGTTTCATCATTGCCCGGAAGTTTTATTTTCCGTCTTTACAACTGTGGAGGCCTCAAAAATCGACGGATATTTTTTCATCGGCCAATGTGGTATCGTGTTCAAATCAGCAAAATTAAAAATTGGAACTCAGACGCAGAAGAAAGCAGCAGAGGGCGATAAACAATAAGCAGAAAAACAGAGGCAATTCCCGAGAAGACGGGATGTTTAGTAAATAAAAAAAAGAAATATCCACTGCCTGATGTTAAAAACAAAGGCTTAAAAGCAAGCTAAATGCAATATTTATTCAAAAAGCAAGAACCTAAACCAAAACAAGAATCCATTGCACGGATGTTTAAAAACAGAAAAACAGAAAGAGAAACGAAGAAAGAAAAAGCGCGGCCTCAATTCAATTTCATCGGCCTATGTGCGATGTTTAATTAAAAAGCGATGCTTGATAAAAGCAGATTACATATCCGTTGCACGGATGTTTAGAACAGTAAACAGAGAAACAAAAAAAAGCGCGGCCTCGAATTTAATTTCATCGGCCTAAATGCGGTATTAGTTAAAAACAGTAAAATAATACCGAAACAGAAATCAAGAATTCAAAGCGACAACCTAAAGCAGGCGATTTACGAAGAGACGCGACCTAATTCAATTTCATTGGCCTAAATGAAGTATTTATTTAAACTAGTAAACCAAGAAGACAATCCGTGTACGGATGTTTAAATGCCAAAAAGCGATGGCGAGAACAAAGAAACGAAAAATGCGGCCTCGAATTTAATTTCATCGGCCTAAGTATAGTATTAGTTAAAACAATAAAAGCGATGTCAGAACTGCTGTACGGATGTTTAAAACAGAAAAACAGAGAAACGAAACAAAAAAGCGCGGGCTCGAATTTAATTTCATCGGTCAGTACTTAGTATTAGTTAAAATGATAAAACAGCAAAATACAAGATATCCGTGTATGAATATTTAAATGCCAAAATAAACCAACAGTTTGCAATTAAAATGTCCGACCCGAATTCTGGAATTTGACCCGACTTCGGACAAAACGTTGAATCCGCCCGGATCTCAGGTTGACCCGACCCGGAATCAAATGTTTTTTTTTGGAATTTTCAGATAACAAACAAACAAGATATTAAAACACAAAATCTGAAAAATTATTCGAGCAAGTCGAATCGACTCGAACGATGACTGACCGGATCGGATACTTCAATCCGAATCAAATTCTTTCCAAATTTTCAGGGAACCAACAACACAATATAAACACACAAAAATCTGGAATTTAACCGAACCGGGTCGACCCGACACGGATCAGTGACCCGACCCGTATCGGATGTTTTTCAACCCGAATCAATTTTCTCCAAATTTCAGGTAACCAACAGCACAATATAAACATACAAAATCTGAAAATTAACCGAACCGGGTCGACCCGACCCGTATCCGTAACCCGACCCGAATCGGATGTTTTTCAACCCGAATTAATTTTCTCCAAATTACAGATAACCAACAACAAAATATAAATACACAAATCTCGAAACTTACCTGACCCGGTTTGTTCTTGTTTTTTTAGCACTCCGACCGAGAAAACAGAATCACAAAACCGACCGGAAATAAAACCCACAAAACCGAACGGAAACCACCAACAAAACGACCTCTAACCCCCCTAAAATCGAGTTTGAAATCAAAACAAAGGGGGCAAAAGGTTACGGATTTTAGGGGTCGAAATCGCGAGTTTTTGGGGTGTAGGTATGGGTGAAGTGATGGG
This sequence comes from Anisodus acutangulus, assembly GCA_029783415.1. Classification (NCBI taxonomy): domain Eukaryota; kingdom Viridiplantae; phylum Streptophyta; class Magnoliopsida; order Solanales; family Solanaceae; genus Anisodus; species Anisodus acutangulus. Next base: position 27,778,381 of record CM056505.1, on the reverse strand, counting down.
TGCGGCGTATGGGTGACCGACGGTGTGGGGTCGTGGTGGTGTGTGCGGCGACTGGTGGCGGCAGTGGGTGAGGTGACCGGCGTGTAGGGGTCACGGGTATGGGGGGTTGTCGACTGTGGGTATGGTAGTGGTGAGGGTGTCGTGACCGGCGTAGGTGGGGTAGAGTGGCTGGTGGTGTGGTGGTGTTGGCGAGGTGACCGGCGACGTGGGGTCGCCGGTGTGAAATCTTGGGTGTGTGTCTTTGATGGAGAGAGAGAGTGAGATAGATATATGGATGTTGCGGCTGAAAATTTGGGAGGGGTGTGTGGAATGAATGTTTTAGGGTTTGGTTTGGTTTAAAGGGGGGAAATAAAGGGAAATGGGATTGGGCCGGTTCGGGTGTGGGCTTTGGGAGTTGGGCCATCGGGCTTGGGGAAATAAAGGGTGATGGGTTGGGCTTGGACGAAAAATGGGTTTTAGTTTGGGTTGGGTAGAAATTGTTTTGGGTTGAGTAGAAGTTGTTTTGGGGGAAATGAAATGGGTTATGGGTTTAGAATATAAAAAAGAGGTTTTATTATATAAAAAGAAAGCTTTGCAAAATTTATAAATTGTAAAGATGACAATATGATAAAATATAATATTTGTGAAATACTTGATGCTTAAATAAAAATAAAAATGCAATGCCGTTTTGCGAAAATAAAATAACATATAATATTAGGATAAAAGTATGATTATGATATAAAAATGCAAATGACAATAAAAAATGCAAATAATAAATGATAATAATGATATATATACATATATATGCCTATATTTTAAAATTGTTTTAAAGTGTCAAAAATATTAAAATTACAAATAAAATCCAAAAAGATGGGACAAAATTGGGTGTCAACAGATGCCCTCTTTGGTCGGAGACGATGAAAGAGTTTTCGCCAAAGAAGTTATTTGAGTAGCCAATTTTGTCCTGATTATCTTGAGGAAGGTTAAGGATGCATGGTAAGAAATAGAATCCGAGGGGGAGAGAAGTTGTAAAAGATGGTGCAGATTCAAGAAACAATGCCCCAAAGGTGTCGACTTATGATGACACCGCTGCGGATGTGGCGAGATCTTGGGGAAAGGTGAACGATGTTCGAAGTATTTCCCAATGTAGATGATGATGTAGCATAGGCGTGATGAGGTGACGTCGTTGCTTAGACGTTATGCAGATGGCGTCGTTGCATAGGCGCGATTGAAATTAAAATACCCGCATTAGGAGGTGGGTGCCTGACTGAAATTAAAATAACCGCATTGGAAGGTGGGCGTCTGACTGAAAATGAATACCCGCATTAGGAGGTGGGCGCCTGAATGAAATTGAAATACCCGCATTGGAAGGTGGGTGCCTGACTGAAATTAAAATACCCGCATTAGGAGGAGGGCGCCTGACTGAAATTTAAATACCCGCATTAGGAGGTGGGCGCCTGACTGAAATTTAAATACCCGCATTAGGAGGTGGGCGCCTGACTGAAATTAAAATACCCGCATTAGGAGGTGGGCGCCTGACTGAAATTGAAATACCCGCATTAGGAGGTGGGCGCCTGACTGAAATTGAAATACCCGCATTAGGAGGTGGGCGCCTGACTGAAATTAAAATACCCGCATTAGGAGGTGGGCGCCTGACTGAAAATGAAATGCCCGTGACAGAGGTGGGCGCTGATCAAAATGAAATACCCAGATTAGGAGGTGGGCGTGATCAAAATGAAATACCCGCGATAGGAGGTGGGCGGTGGTCAAATTGAAATACCCGCATTAGAGGTGGGCGCTGATCAAAATGAAATACCCGCAGACAGAGGTGGGCGCTGATCAAAATGAAATACCCAGATAGAGGTGGGCGCTGATCAAAATGAAATACCCAGACAGAGGTGGGCGCTGACAATTGAAATACCCGTGACAGAGGAGGTGGGCGCCGACAAATGAAATACCGCGTTAGGAGGTGGGCGCTGATCAAATGAAATACCGCGTTAGGAGGTGGGCGCTGATCAAAATGAAATACCCGCATTAGAGGTGGGCGCTGATCAAAATGAAATACCCAGACAGAGGTGGGCGCTGATCAAATTGAAATACCCGCATTAGGAGGTGGGCGCTGATCAAATTTAAATACCCGTGACAGAGGTGGGTGCCTGGCGTAAATTGAAATACCCGCATTTGGAGGTGGGCGTCGACTGAAATTTAAATACCCAGATTAGGAGGTGGGCGCTGATCAAATTGAAATACCCGTGACAGAGGTGGGCGCTGATCAAATTGAAATACCCAGATTAGGAGGTGGGCGCTGAATGAAATGAAATACCCCATTAGGAGGTGGGCGCTGATCAAAATGAAATACCAAGATTAGGAGGTAGGCGCTGATCAAAATGAAATACCCAGACAGGAGGTGGGCGCTGATCAAATTGAAATACCCGCAGACAGAGGTGGGCGCTGATCAAATTTAAATACCCGCATTAGAGGTGGGCGCTGACTAAAAATGAAATACCCGCGTTAGGAGGTGGGCGCCTGATCAAATTGAAATACCCGCATTAGGAGGTGGGCGCGACTTAAATTAAAATACCCAGACAGAGGTGGGCGCTGATCAAAATGAAATACCCGTGACAGAGGTGGGCGCTGACAGAAATTGAAATACCCAGCACAGAGGTGGGCGCTGATGTAAATGAAATACCCGCGTTAGGAGGTGGGCGCTGATCAAATGAAATACCAGCGTTAGGAGGTGGGCGCTGATGAAAATGAAATACCCGCGTTAGGAGGTGGGCGCTGATCAAAATGAAATACCCAGATTAGGAGGTGGGCGCTGATCAAATTGAAATACCCAGACAGAGGTGGGCGCTGATTGAAAGTTAAATACCCGTGACAGAGGTGGGTGCCTGATGTAAATTGAAATACCCGTGATTTGGAGGTGGGCGCCTGATCAAATTTAAATACCCAGATTAGAGGTGGGCGCTGACTTAAATTAAAATACCCAGATTAGGAGGTGGGCGCCTGATCAAAATGAAATACCCAGACAGAGGTGGGCGCTGACAAATGAAATACCCGCATTTGGAGGTGGGCGCTGATCAAATTTAAATACCCGTGACAGAGGTGGGCGCGACTTAAATTAAAATACCCAGATTAGGAGGTGGGCGCTGATCAAAATGAAATACCCGCGACAGAGGTGGGCGCCGATGTAAATTGAAATACCCGTGACAGAGGTGGGCGCTGACGTAAATGAAATACCCGCGTTAGGAGGTGGGCGCTGATCAAAATGAAATACCCGCATTAGGAGGTGGGCGCTGATCAAAATAAAATACCCGCATTAGGAGGTGGGCGCCTGATCAAAATGAAATACCCAGACAGAGGTGGGCGCTGATTGAAATTGAAATACCCAGATTAGGAGGTGGGCGCTGATCAAATTTAAATACCCGCGTAGGAGGTGGGTGCCTGATGTAAATTGAAATACCCGCATTGGAGGCGGGCGCCGATCAAATTTAAATACCCGTGACAGAGGTGGGCGCCTGACTGAAATTTAAATACCCGCATTAGGAGGTGGGCGCCTGACTGAAATTGGAATACCCGCATTAGGAGGTGGGCGCCTGAAATGACGTCGTTGTATTGACGTGATGCGTTAGTGACCCGCATGGGTTGAAATGACGTCGTTGCATAGACGTGGTACGTTGAAGACGTCATTGTGTAGACGTGTTGTGCAGATGACACCGTTGTATAGGCGTGTTGCTGATGATGCCGTTGTATGGGCTTGTTGCTGATGACGCCGTTGTATGGCGTGTTGCTGTCGTTGTAATGCTGTGAAAGATGTAAATGACGTCCATTGCCGTCATTTTGGTGTAATATGATTCCACGTTGTGTTGAATCTTCTGCCGATTCAAACTCATGTGGAGTGTGAATTAAAATGTCATTCTTGCACGGACGAAAATGTGAGGCGACGTCTTTGCCAAATTAAGCACACATGTTGCGGCTTCTCTGCCTTTGTCAACCTGAGGACCTGCACTCAAAGAAATTTGTGAGTTGTAGCTTTTGCCCTGGACGCTTGCAAGCTCATATTGGTTTAGATTGAAGACTCAGTTGTCTGGCATTTTCCAAGTCCATTGGCATATTCTTGCAGTGAACCCTTAAAATATGCCCCAGTTTCTGATATATATGATGATGCTGAAATTCCAGCTGGACAAAATCGAGTTTGTGCGGGCAACCTGCTTGTCCTATTAAGGCGATCATGTGGGCCTATTGCGTTGTGTGCCAGATAATGGAAGAAAAATTCCAATGGTGTGACCGAAGCCGATATAGGCTGCCTACGTATTCCGCCGAGGAAATCAGGTCATAACGTAGTTCATGCGGCAAAAGAGATTGTGAACTTTTCCAAAAATGTGACCGAAGCCGATGTGGCCGCCTACGTATCCCGCCGGGGGAATCAGGTCATGACGTAATTCATGCGGCAAAAGAGATTTGTAAGGATTTTCTAAAAATGAGACCGAAGCTGTTGTGGCCGCCTACGTATCCCGCCGAGGGAATCAGGTCATAACGTAGTTCATGCGGCAAAAGGATTTTGTAAGTTTTTTTTTTTCTTTCCAAAATGGGACCGAAGCCAATCTGGCCGCCTACGTATCCCGCCGAGGGAATCAGGTCATAACGTAGTTCATGCGGCAAAAGGATTTTGTAAGTTTTTTTTTTCTTTCCAAAATGGGACCGAAGCCAATCTGGCCGCCTACGTATCCCGCCGAGGGAATCAGGTCATAACGTAGTTCATGCGGCAAAAGGATTTGTATTTGTAGAATTTTTTTTTTTTTTTGTAAAAGAGAGTGACTAGAGTTTGAAAAATGATGCAATATATTTTGCAAGGTTTTTTTTTTTTTTGTGAAAATATGAAAAAGACATAATCACGTCTTGACTTCGGTAGGTACCAACAATTAGTATTGTGCTTAGGAGTTTTCGTTATTTGCTTTCTGTCAAATCGAGACAGACTTCAAGGTAATTCCTACAGCTTCAGATGCTACCTCAGACATACCTGAGTATCGACACTTGCTTCAAGCCAAGATTTTGACATATATGCATCCTCATGTTTCAAATGCCCTCACTGAAAGAAAGTCCCTTCCTCACATGTATTTCAGTATTTTGAACTTTGGGACGTCTAGAGAAGTACACTCACCCTTATAAAGATGTTCAATGCATTTAATTGTGATACCATAGGCTTGGTCATGTGGGTATCAACTAATGTGAGACCCTTCGGTATAGGATCATGTAGGGCTTGTTATGGGTTTGTAATGTAGGCTTGGGAAAGGAAAGGATATTATTTGGGTAAAGAGTGACTAATCCTTCCTTGAGCGTTGGAATATGTCCGTGCTTGGTATTTGTGTGCATTGATTCCGATTTGCTTCTTTTTGCCCCCTTTGTTTTGTACCGCTTCTTTTGAATATTTCGCTTTGGAGCTTTTTCCCTTTTTTCCTGAGTTATTTCCTTCTTTTTTCTTTTTATATTGTCGGGCTTTTAACTTCCTTTTTGTGTGAAGTCGCTATTTGGTTTTGTTTTGTTTTCCTCTTTGGGAATATTGCAACTTCAACTCGAATCATTTTCAGCAATTTGCATATTTCGATGCGCTCAAGGAGGTCGGGCCAAAGAGGGATAGTGCGTACGCACTCGTAAAGGGTATAGGCATAAGATGTGGTTGTTCAAAAAAATAGGCTTCAGGCTCAAAGGGAAAATGCTACGGATAATGTTATTTGGTAAGTCGAAAGGCTCAAACGGATCAAAGAAAGCCTACGATCCTTTCCTATACCAAGTGTTACTCAGATTTCGCCTCAACAAACATTCGAGCCAAGTTCTAGATCACAATGCAATGCAATTGAACTTATTCTAAAACTCACCACACAATGCACATGAAACGATGAGGTTGGCTTTGTTCATATCTTGGAAGCATGAAAAACAATTTTTAAGTGTCAACATAGGCGTGAATGAGAGGTACCGTAAGAATCTATGGTTTACCACGAAGACAATCTTCTCCACTTATTCTTTCCTATGCACACTCCTAACTGTGTTGGTATCAACCAAGTCCATCAATGATTCTTAATTTTTTTGTATTTTTGAATAAAGGGTACCGAACCCGAATAGGGTCGCTTACGATCTCATCTTTGACGAGAATCAAAAGTGTGCGTAGTTCGTGCAGTAAAGTAAAAAAATTCATCCATGATAGGATAGTAAAAGTAAAAAATTGTATAAAACAGATGATTGTCCACTATGAGACGAATGCAAAGTAAAATATAATTGTCCACAGTAGAATGAATGTAATGGAAAAATGATTATCCACAAAGATGAATGTAATAAAAAGAATGATTGTCCATTATAGGATGAATGTAATAAAAAATGATTGTTCATTATAGGATGAATGAAAAAATTAATAAACCAGATATGTCCCTTTCTAAGGTTGACAAGGAAGGGCGTTTTTTTTTTTTTGATTGATTTTTTTTTTAGTGTTTTTTTTTAGGGGTGTCGCACCCGAGAAGGGTTACCTACGTATCACACCTAACGGTGAGAATCAGACACTCGTAGTTCGTAAGATATGTGGTAAAAATGTATGATATAAAGAAATTATGCAACGAAAATTAAGCATATCAACAGAATTTGCAAAATATATATAAAAAACAAATATAGACAACTAGAGTAACGCCTCGTTGACTCTGAAGTTGGCTGACTTTTTCGAGTCAAAACATCTTCCGATCGTCTTTGTGAAAGCGCTTTGGCTTTGTTCTTTCCCGGAGTCTATCCAGAGATAATGTTTTAGAACGACCGCCTCAATCTGTTCGCGAGGACGATCTTCCTGCAAAAATAAGAGCACCGGGTGAAAGGAGGAAATTCACTAAAAGAATAATAAAATGTAGGAAAGTGACAGTATAGTCAAAAACTCCCCGATTGCTTTGTGACGAGGTCCGAGTCTTGATGTTCAAGAACGCTTTATTCTAGGGCGGTGACACAATTTTTGTCCCGTAGTTGCAAACAATATGGTATGATATGTACAGAATTGAAGCGAGGTAAATATTACATTAAATAATATGTACAAGGATAAAAGAAGAAAAATAGCAAACAAACTATGCAGAATTAAATATGCATCCTATCATGCATGGAGCCTCTCTTATGCCGTAGATGGGCCTAAACGCCAAATATGAGAGATTATGACAGAATAATCCAAGTCAAACTACAATGCTTTTGTTGGAAATGAAGACAAAATGTATGTACATTTTCCAATATCGGCATGTCATGATTAAGCTTGGATTAGTCCATCATTATCACGCTACAAATAATATGTTGATGGTCGCTGGGGGCGAGACCACGACAATATTGGTGGATTTCTTAATTGTGGAGTCGATGCCAAGGATCGACCCACCTATAGTGTATGTATGCATGATTAAAAATAAAAGGGTATAGCTCTATCCTAAATTTACTAAGATTAGGCTTATCGACTCAAGGTTCCCGAGCGGACTACTCGAGTGAGAAGGCTACGCCCTCCTGATGGTGCGGACACTCCACAAGATACGCCAACTCTCCTAAAATTTGGTAATTTGAAAGAATTTATGGTGCGCAAAACACACCTCGCGTGTAATGTGTGATAGTGTCAATTTTCCATAGTGGAAGAAATATGAGCGAAATGCCAATTTAAGAAAAGCAATAAAAGAATATAGCAATTAAAGAAGTGAAACATACAAAATTTAAAAAAGAAAACAATTAGAAACAGGAGAATAAATAAGAAGCAAAATAAAGCGCAATAACAATTAACCTGAACTTGCTATGGTTAAGAACCTGATTCCCCAGTGGAGTCGCCATGCTGTCGCACCCGATTTTGACCTGCGGGCTTCGCGACGCTATGGCGTCGATTCCCTCTGGATTGGATAAAATGCTTGCTTTGAGGAGTCGCCACCTAATTATTCTAAGGTGAATTAGGGCACCTGAATGTTTAACTAAAAGATGTAAAATAACTCCAATTTTGTGGTCTACGAAACTAATGAAATTCTGGACAAGGGTTCTTTATTATCTTAAAGGGAAGGGGTTAGGCATCCTTTAAGATCCGCTAACTTGCGGTTATCCGATCAAATTCAGGTTAATTGCTATGCTAAGAAAAAGTGCATGTTTTACAAGTATAAAAATAATGTTGCAAGTATTTAATGAAATGATGCGTCTGCAGATCAAGGCATTTGTATGACAATAATATACATGTAAAGCTAAAAAAAGAATATGAATATGCATTCGTATGAAAATTGATAAAGAAGTATGCAATGTGATTTCTTACGGGCGACGGGCCGAAAAATATATAAACTAGCGATTAACGATTTTAAAACTAACCGAGCCTAAAATAAATAAACTAGCGATGGATTTTCAATTTCAGACTACCCTATTAATTAATTCTATGTATGCCTATTCTAAACATTTCAATAATTTCACGAGTACAATAATATTACAATAAAGAATGAAATAAAGCTGAATTAAAGAAAGTAAAAACAACAACAAAATAGATAATCTCCGAGGGGTATTTGCCTTCTTTGACTTTATCCCTTGCAAGCTGTCAAGAACAAACGGTTAGAAACAAATGAATATACATAACTTCGGATCCGTATCCAAAACAATAAATGTTTTGATTACGGAGGACTCAAACTTAAATTTTGAAAAGATCATTCCAATCACGTCGTGGCTGCGAACATATGACTCGTTGGTCATTTTAGTTGCCTTGCCTACCGAACATGTTGGTCTCTCGGGTGAAAAAGATTTAAGTTTCATCATTGCCTAAGTTTTATTTTCCGTCTTTACAACCGTGGAGGCCTCAAAATCGACGGATATTTTTCATCGGCCAATGTGGTATCGTGTTCAAATCAGCAAAATTAAAAATTGAACTCAGACAAGCAGCGGCAGAGAGGCGATAAACAATAAGCGTAAAAACAGAGGCAATTCCCGAGAAGACGGATGTTTAGTAAATAAAAATAAAGAAATATCCACGCCTTGATGTTAAAAACAAGGCTTTAAAAGCGCATAAATGCAATATTTATTCAAAAACAAGAACCTAAACCAAAACAAGAATCCATTGCACGGATGTTTAAAACAGAAAACAGAAAGAGAAACGAAAGAAAGAAAAAGCGCGGCCTCAATTCAATTTCATCTACTATGTGCGATGTTTAATTAAAAACAAGAAACAAGAAAAATAAGACATATCCGCTGCACGGATGTTTAAAACAAGAAATGAGAAACAAACAAAAAAGCGCGGCCTCGAATTTAATTTCATCTACTAAATGCGGTGTTAGTTAAAACAAAAAATAATACCAAAGCAATCAAGAATTCAAAACAAAGAACTGAAACAGAATCGATTTACGAAGAGACGCGACCTCAATTCAATTTCATTGGCCTAAATGAAGTATTTATTTAAACTAGTAAACCAAGAAGACAATCCGTGCACGGATGTTTAAATGCCAAAACAAAGAAATCGAGAACAAAGAACGAAAAATGCGCCTCAATTTAATTTCATCGGCCTAAGTATAGTATTAGTTAAAACAATAAAAAAGAACTGCTGTACGGATGTTTAAAACAGAAATGTAAAAATGTAAAACAGAGAAACGAACAAAAGCGCTACTCGAATTTAATTTCATCGGCCAGTACGTAGTATTAGTTAAAATGATAAAACAGCAAAATACAAGATATCCGTGTATGAATATTTAAATGCCAAAATAAACCAACAGTTTGCAATTAAAATGTCCGACCCGAATTCTGGAATTTGACCCGACTCGGACACCGAACAGTGAATCCGGCCCGGATCTCAGGTTGACCCGACCCGGAATCAAATGTTTTTTTTGGAATTTTCAGATAACAAACAAACAAGATATTAAAACACAAAATCTGAAAATTTATTCGAACCGGGTCGAATCGACCGACCCGAATGATGACTGACCGGATCGGATACTTCAATCCGAATCAAATTCTTTCCAAATTTTCAGGGAACCAACAACACAATATAAACACACAAAAATCTGGAATTTAACCGAACCGGGTCGACCCGACACGGATCAGTGACCCGACCCGTATCGGATGTTTTTTCAACCCGAATCAATTTTCTCCAAATTTCAGGTAACCAACAGCACAATATAAACATACAAAATCTGAAAATTAACCGAACTGGTCGACCGACCAGATCCAGAATCCGACCGAATCGGATGTTTTTCAACCCGAATTAATTTTCTCCAAATTACAGATAACCAACAATAAAATATAAATACACAAATCTCGAAACTTACCTGACCCGGTTTGTTCTTGTTTTTTTAGCACTCCGACCGAGAAAACAGAATCACAAAACCGACCGGAAATAAAACCCACAAAACCGAACGGAAACCACCAACAAAACGACCTCTAACCCCCCTAAAATCGAGTTTGAAATCAAAACAAAGGGGGCAAAAGGTTACGGATTTTAGGGGTCGAAATCGCGAGTTTTTGGGGTGTAGGTATGGGTGAAGTGATGGGTGCGGCGTATGGGTGACCGACGGTGTGGGGTCGTGGTGGTGTGTGCGGCGACGGGTGGCGGCAGTGGGTGAGGTGACCGGCGTGTAGGGGTCGCGGGTATGGGGGTTGTCGATCGTGGGTATGGTAGTGGTGAGGGTGTCGTGACCGGCGAGGTGGGGTAGAGTGGCTGGTGGTGTGGTGGTGTTGGCGAGGTGACCGGCGACGCGGGTCGCCGGTGTGGGGGTCTTGAGGTGTGTGTCTTTGATGGAGAGAGAGAGAGTGAGATAGATATATGGATGTTGCGGCTGAAAATTTGGGAGGGGTGTGTGGAATGAATGTTTTAGGGTTTGGTTTGGTGTAAAGGGGGGAAATAAAGGGAAATGCGATTGGGCCGGTTCGGTGTGGGCTTTGGTAGTAGGACCATCGGGCTTGGGGAAATAAAGGGTGATGGGTTGGGCTTGGACGAAAAATGGGTTTTAGTTTGGGTTGGGTAGAAATTGTTTTGGGTTGAGTAGAAGTTGTTTTGGGGGAAATGAAATGGGTTATGTGGTTAGAATATAAAAAAGAGGTTTTATTATATAAAAAGAAAGCTTTGCAAAATTTATAAATTGTAAAGATGACAATATGATAAAATATAATATTTGTGAAATGCTTGATGCTTAAATAAAAATAAAAATGCAATGCCGTTTTGCGAAAATAAAATAACATATAATATTAGGATAAAAGTATGATTATGATATAAAAATGCAAATGACAATAAAAAATGCAAATAATAAATGATAATAATGATATATATACATATATATGCCTATATTTTAAAATTGTTTTAAAGTGTCAAAAATATTAAAAATTACAAATAAAATCCAAAAAGATGGGACAAAATTGGGTGTCAACACCTTCTCCCAATCTTTCAAAACCTTCTCCCATGTCCATGTCCCCAAAATCCACAAACACCAAAGATTATTCTCTGATGTCGACTAGTCCAGCAAACATCAATAAGGTTTACAAGCATTATCAATGACTTGAAACTGGTCGAGGAGGACTGCACACAGGCTATGATCCTGCTTGGTTCAGATAAGCCATTACAGGTGAGCTACCCAGGCGATAATAAAAACCCAATCGATGTTGATGCAACATCTAATTTCTCAAACCTTGCCTCAAGACAGTCAAAATCGACATTTCCGACGCAAAGGTCAAAGAGGGTTTTTGAAAACCAATCCGGTGAATACCAGTCTGCCAAAAGATCCAGGGAAGAGTCGACTTTCCCTGTTGATACTTCCACAAGCAGCAGCACTGACACCAATTTTAGTGCGCCCAGTTCTTCCAGAACTCCATCAACTTCCACTCTACAAGCAGAAACTGAGAAGGAAAAAAAAGAAGAAGAGATGTCAGATAACACACCTCTACGAAACTTCATTCCTAAAGGGGTCCGTAGAACATACTGGAATTTTGATAAAAATGTTGCCTCAACATCAAAGGCAACATATGAGAAAATGGACCCAGACTATGTTGCCCCAACATCTGAGGCAACACCTGCAGCCACCTCATCCGAATAAGAAAACACAGAATCTGAAACAGATTCTGAGATAATTCCCTACTATTCCATGTTTCAAACTAAATCATGCTCCAGTAACTGAAATTGATTTTAAAATAGAGAAGTTAGAGGGGAGAAGGTGATTGACCTAACTTCATTCTCCAAAAATGGTTTAGTTGATTTCTTAAGTAGTCGAAATATCTTAAGCTCTGTATCTGATAAGAATCCTTATTGTGAGAAGGTGATTAGGGTGTTCTATGCTAATATGACGCTTGCTATTAAGGACACAACCTTAAAGAAATTTGGGAAAGTGTACCTATACAACAAGGTATACAATTTTACACCTAATATCATCAACTCCACTCTTGGAATAATTATTAGTGAAAGAGAACCTCAACCAAACCCCACTGTGGAGGAACTCAATTCGATGATCAAGTACCTTATGGGGAATTTGATCACTGTTTGGGCTCCTCGCAGCCCTGTGTCAAAACTCACTGCCTTGTTTGCCACTTTGCACAAACTTTCTATATATAACTGGCTACCCCCCCCCTCAACGAGACAGTAGTGACCATTGATCAAGCATCACTGCTTTCCAAGATTTGAAGGAATCAAAAAGTTGACTTAGGAACACTTATATTCAACCATGTTGTCAACTTAGCAGAAAGACAAAGCAACTCTGCCCTTTCATACCCCTTCTTGATTTTTCAAATCCTGCTCAACCAAGGTTTTAAGACTCCAAAAGGAGAAAAATTGAGTCCAGCCTTAGAGGTTTACTTAGTACAGCGAGAAATTATTAACAACAGGGACAGGGTTATTGACCTGCCCTGGAAGAAAGATGAATGGGACACTGACACATCAAAGGATGTTGCCGACATTCCTGGCAACATTGCTCAAGAAAAGGTCCCAATGTCCAAAGACTGGCTTCGACAACACATTGCTGAACTTGACATGCAAATTCAAGACCTAGTGCGAGCCAGGAACTATTATGTGGGCTTACTTTCTTCACAAAAAGGGGGAGATGATGAATGCTGCTGCTGGAAGCAGACAGACAGGGGGAGCTGCTACTGATGAAGATGCAGGCCATGATGTACGGGGAGAGGAGTTGAGATGATTGATTGCTGACTACTTCTGATGCTATGAAGATGAAGATGGTGCTGCACAGAGTGATCGATCACAGAATGCAGCTGGAAGCTACTGTGACTCGATTACTCTAGTCAAGGATCATCATGCTGATGGAGTTGTTGATTCAATGATGAATGGAGTATTGATAATCCCTGTTTATTTGAATATTGGATATATTGACATTTGGAATATTATTTGAGTTTGTAATATTTTACTTTGGGATATTTGGTCTGTTCTTGCAGACATTGTGACTGCTTTCTAAAGCTGTTTACATATGGTTGGCTGATGTGGATTGGTATGAATGGCTACTATAAAATGATTACGCAATTGTTGTAAGTAAGTCTACAGTAACAGAACATAACTCCTATCTAATCAAATCATCGATACTACACTGCTTGGAATTTAACACTGCAGGTTAAGGGGGAGCATAACACTGATCCTACTGATTCTTGGAATGTAAGGACTACATAGGGAATTAGTATCCTAGTCATTTTCGCTTCGTATGGAGTTTTGTGAAGAAAGGCCAAAAGGGGGAGATTTTTTATGTTGGATGGATGTTGTGGCAACATCTATAAATGCTCAGGACAACATCTTATGAAAATAAGAATGTGGCCTGCGATGTTGTGACAACATTCATGACATCATTTCTGTAACGATTTTGCCTATTCTTCCGGCCAAAACAGGTTGTGTTACTGTGAGTAAAAAATGACCTAGGCAAGCTTACAATGATGCTGTGTTTAAAACATGGTAAAATAAATAGTCAAAGCTTGGAGAGGAAGCAGTGTGAAGATCAAATCCAGAATGTTCAGATTTTTAAGGAGCAAGAACCGGTCCAAGCTGAAGCTTCTTTTACTCAACCTCCGCAACCAATCAGTGATGATTTCAAGGGAAGTTCCACACTATAAATAGAGGGGAGCTTCAGAGTATCGATATCTAGAATTGAATGAAAAGAATTACCAAGAGAGCTCTCGGATATTCACCTTAGAAACTGGATCAACACACTTAGCCTAAAGTAGTATAACAACATCTAGTCGCACGTTACTATTGCTTCCCAGATTCTAGATCAAGCTTATATTTCAAGCAATAGTAATGAAGATGTTGTATTTGTCTTTTTAGATCCTTTAATTTTAGGCTGAAGTCATCTGCGACTTCACTTTTGTTTGTAATTTCTTTTTCACATTTATTATTCAATCTTGTAAAAAGAAATTCATTTGTAATTGTATATAATTTATAAAATTCTTTGGTCATTGACCATCAGGGGATATATTAATATATACCCTTGAAAATATAAACCTTGTGTCTTTTTACTTTTCCGTTGCATTTACTCTATAAAGGTTTATAACTGTTTTATCACAATGTTGCCTCAGATGTTGACACAACATTGAAGGCAACATCCAGATATTGTTTTAATTATTCTAGCTGTTACGGTTTTATTCTTACATATTCTTGCTTATCCGTAGCCCGGACCCAACATACATAATTTGTTGACGTGGCACAGTATGTACATTACACTGCTGCAAAGGGGTGAGATGCTAAGCTTTTCCTTTGAAAGTTTTTTTTTTATTTTTTCTTCTACTCTGTTGCAAATTATAAGGCAACTTTCATCTCCGACGAGCTTACTGGAGCTCCAGCGACCAGCAACCAGCAACCCCATCCCCTTTCCTTCATCGTCACAAGAGGTGGCAAATGAGTTGGTTTGATTGGATTTGGTTTGGTTGAAAAGAGTTTGAATAAAAATGAGTTGGGTTTCAACCTACCCATATTTTATGTGGGTAAATATGAGTTGGGTGAAAAATGGGTTGGTTGGTTATGTGTTAGTCCATATTATATAAGTGTAATATTATTTCAAGTGTAATGTTATTTTTAGTCAAATTAAATTAATTTTTTCATATATTTATAATTATCTAAATAATTGTTTTTTTATTTTTTATAAAAATAAAATATATAAAATAGAAAATGTGTGTATGTGTTTGGGGAGGTGGAAAGGGGGGGGGGTGATGGTGGTTTGGAGTGGGGTGTGGGATAAGAAAAAATTCTCATTTTTAATATTTTTTATAAAAGTAAAATATATGATATAAAAATGCGTGATTAGGGTGTGAGGTAAAAATTCTCGCTTTTATAATTTTTTTATAAAATTAAAATATATGAAATAAAAAATGTGTGGTATGTGCGGGGGTAGGCAGAGTGGTGGGGGTAGGGTGGTGTGTGAGGTAAAAAACAATTCTCATTTTTTTATATTTTATTTATAAAAGTAAAATAGATGAAAAAAAAAATGTGTGGGGTGTGTGTTTGAGGGTGCAAAGTGGTGGTGGTGTGGGGTAAAAATAAATTTTCCACTTTTCATATATTTTTTATAAAATAAATATAAAAGATATAAAATAGAAAATGTGTGTGTGCGTGTGGGGGAAGTGTAGGGAGTGGTGATGGGATAAGTGTAAGGTTGTCCAGTGGGCCGGGTCAGCTCGATCCCGACCCCGCTCCGATCCCCCCAAAAACATTTACGGTGTCGGAATTCAAAATCGGGACGGGACCTAGGCTCGTCCCGCACGGGCCCATCCCGCTTCAACCCGCCCCGACCCCGATCCCCCCTCCCCTTTGCAAAACTAACTGTTGCAACAAAAACCAAATTTAGATTTTGGCCATTGTGCAACGGTTCCAACGACTATTTTTGGCTCTGAGTCGGGACAAGGTTCACATAGTGTCCCAAACCTAGTAGAGGGTCAAATTAACCCGACGACGGGGGAAATTGTAGGTCCTAAATACGATAAACACAGAGATAGGGAATCAATAGCAAAATTTGTTGCGGTGGAGGGTTTGTCTTTTGTATTTCCTTCCTCTCTTGGTTTTATTCATTACGTAAGAGATATGTATAATCCCGTTTTTAACGATTTTCCTAGATCAACTGTTAGGAGAGACTTTTAAATTTTCATATGAATATCAACAATATTTACGTTATGCATTATATCATTTTCCTGGAAAAGTATCTATCACTTCTGATATAGGCTGTAGTACTAACGACAATGATTATTTAGCTGTAACATATCATTGGATATATCATAATTGGTCTATGCAAAAACGTATTTTAGCATATAGATATATTGATGATAGGCACACTGAAACTTTTATTGCACAAAAATTTATGAAGTTTGCGATTATTATGGTATAACTGACAAAATTATGATTGTTAAATCCGACTATTAAAATAGACGGTTGTAAAACACTTATAAGCAACCAACCAGCTTTTATACCTCCTCCTCCTCCTCCTTCTTCTTCTTCTTCTTCTCCTCCTCCTCCTCCTCATCATCATCCTTCTCCTTCTCCTTCTTCTTCGTCTTCCGGCTAGTATTGAAAGCCTTAGAAATAAAATGTTTAGTGGTTCCACTGCTAATCAAGTTAGCGAGTTTGATGTTTTTGTTTTGCAGGGTGTTGTACCATATAAAGCAGTTCTCAATGAAGAAGGACGTGAAGACTTTCTTAAATACTGGAGGGAAAATGAGAAGACATTTCAGATACTAGCAAAGATGGCCCGAGATGTGTTGAACATTCAAGCGTCATCAATAGCGTCTGAAAGCGCTTTTTCTGCCGGAAGATTTCAAATAAGAGAGCACAGACACTCATTAGCAGGAGACAGTGTGGTCAACCAGAGATCAACGAAGAAGACAATGACAATTACAATGAAATCTTGTTCGAGGGAACTGGAAGCCACATCGACCAATTAGACCAACAACTTCCAATTCCAACCGAAGAACCACAAGACATTGTGAAGAAATTAGAAAAAGTATTTTTAACTATGTAATTTTTTTAATTGCAATTTTATTATGTGATTTGCAACTTTTGAACAACACCACAAAGTTGCAATTTTGAAATTGTATTACAAAAAAATCATATTTCTATTAAATAATATAAGAGGCACAAAAATAGCATTGAGATATTTTTATTACACTATCTTTTTCAATTATTTAAGTATTTATATTGACAACATTTTTGAAATTAAGTGTCTAAAAAAAATAGAATCCCGGACCCGACCTCCCCCCGCTAACACCGGTCCCTATTTCTGGCGGGATGTGGGACGGGATGGGACTTCGGTCTGTCCCGCCAGTCCCGTCCAACCGAGACCCGCCCCACCCGACGCCGAACCTGGCCCCTTGGATAGCCCTAGATAAGGGTCAGGGTGGGAGGTAAAAACAAGAAATTCTAATTGAGAGTCCTTCTCTCCTTATGGCTCAACTCTGCCAGTCGCCAGTGTCAGCTCCAGCGAGGCAGAGAAACGGACGAGAGGGAGAAAAACAATTACTTATTTGGCGAATTCAAGCAATGAGGAATGGAGAGCGAACAACTAATCTCATGTACGGGCCATTTTTATTCCGTTAGGAATAGGAAATTCATTCACTGAGGTACCTCGCCATCGTAGATCCCGTCATCGCCGTCCTTTTTCTCTGGCAGTACCTCGTTGTTCCGATGCAATAGCCACTGTCTCTCAGCCTTAAAACCACCATATATACATAAAAACAGAGCATCTTCACCCATTAAAATACCTTTCTATCGAGGTCAGAGGTGCCTGTTTAGGATTCCGTCGAGGTTTTGGCACAAAATTGCCCGGAGGGAGCAAAAGATGGAAAAGCCATAGCGGAGGAGAAGGAGAAAGTGTAGCTATTTTGGGAAGAAAGAGAAAAAGTGTTGTTAATTTTTTTTCTTTTTTATATCTTTTATTGGTTTAAGTTAAAATTAATGTGTCATCATTTTATTTGTCATTTTGGCGGTACTTTTGTTGTTTGGCTACATATTAATTTTGTGTTCAAGTGACATAGTAAATGTGATATTGAAAGGTTCAGATGGTACGAGTCTTAGTTGGAGATGTAGAATTGTATAATCTCCCTTGGGGAGTCTTTCTCATTAATACAAATATATAGTGTGTACAATGTGGAATTCTAAAACAATGAGGATCCTAATTCTACCATAATTATACAACACTAAATATTACAAAATGTATGGAGTATATTATTAATATACGTTAATATATCCCCTCAGCCGGAGCCGGGGGAGGCCGGACGCTAAGATTGGATCTGAAGTTGAGGAATAACTGTATAGGAAGACCTTTCGTGAGATATCTGCATACTGATAAGAAGAAAGTGTATTTCCATCTCAATGTGTTTGGTTCGCTGATGCTGAATCATATTATGAGATAAATAAATGGCGGATATGTTATCATAGTAAACCAAAGGCGCGTTGTGCAGGGTACACTACAGCTCCAAAAGAAGGTTTTGGAGCCAATAGATCTCAACAACCACTTTGTAACACCTCTATATTCTGCTTATGCACTCGAATGAGATAATGTATCTTGCCTCTTGGCAAACCAAGATACGAGATTATCCCCTAAGAACACACAGTAGCCGAAGGTGGAGCGTCACGTGTCTGGACAACCTTCCCAATCAACATCTGTATATGATAATAACCTGGTCGGTGCTGAGTAGGGGTGGCCAACGGGCCGGGTCAGGACGAGTCAGGGCGTGTTTGGCGGGATCAGGTCTGGGCGGGATATGCTGGATCGGGATAGGTGGGATTCGCCGAAGTCCTGTTCCGATCACGGTCCCGTTGGAATCGGGTCAGGGCGGGATTGGGATCGAGTCGGGGTAGGATCGCATTGTGGCATTTTTTTTTGCACTTAATTTTAAAAATAACATATATAAACAACTCAATAATTTAATAATATAGTGTAATAAAAATATCCGAAGGCTGCTTTTTGTGCCTCTTATATTATTTAATAGACATGATTTTTTTGTAATACAAATACAATTATCAAAATTGCAACTTTGTGGTGTTGTTCAGAAGTTGCAAATTACATAGTAAAATTGCAAATAAAAAAATTACATTTTGAGAAAAACCTGTTCTAGTTTCTTGATAATTTCCTGTGGTTCTTCGGTTGGAATTGGTATTTGTTGGTCAAATTGTCGCTTCCACCACCTTCGGATAAGATGTCGTTGTAGTTTTCGTCTTCTTCTTTATTGATCTCCGGTTGACCGCACCTTCTCCGCTCTGCTCGTATCCAATATCTGAATAATACTGCAATCTCCAAGCTGCCTCCAACTAATGAGTGTATGTGCTCTCCTATTTGTTATCTGCTGGCAGAAAAAGCGCTTCCAGACGCCGTTGATGACGCTTGAATGTTGAAAACATCTCGGGTCATCATTGAAAGTGTCGGAAATGTCTTCTCATTCCCCTACAGTATTTCAGCAAGTCATCACGTCCTTCTTTATTGAGAACTGCTTGGTACGGTACAAAACCCTGCAAACAAAAATATCAAACTCGCTAATTTGGTTAGTAGCATTACAACCGCACATTCTATTTCTGAGGTTTTCAATACTAACCGTAGAAACATCATGTCTTTTGTGAGGTTGTGTTGAAGAAGAAGAAGATGGTATGAAAGCCGGTAGGTTGCTATCACTTTATTGTTGGTAAAACCTATATACTTTTTTGCATCCGTCTTCTACGCTAGACAACACTTCTTCTTTAGTTTGTTCAATAGGTGGTGGGTGATTTGGATTTTTGGGACTTGGAGGTGGTAGTACTGCTATACAATCATAAATAGTTTCAATAAGTGATTTAGTACCGTCCATTTTAATAGTCGGATTTAATACAACACCAATAATATAAATAGTGGGAATATGAATAAAATATTTTTTTATTTTGATAAACATTTTTTTAATAGATGCCTTATAAGCTGGTTTATGCATATATTCATTAAGGAGTAAAAATATTATAGCTATATAAAACAACATAATTGAAATAGTAGGATAATATATACCAGAAAAATCTTTTGTTGCTTGAAAAAATTTCTCTAGAAATACAATAAGTTCGGACAATTTTCCCCAATCGCTATCTACAGCCATATCAGTTGGATTTTGATTATGAGAGTTAAAAAATAAAGTTATAAGTTTTTTTATATTCTTTTTCTCGTTGTATTCTATTATTTTTAAAAATAAAGTTTATAGCAAATTGTGTTTTACTAAGAATGTCTTCAAAAAGTGATAGACCATCCTTTACAACTAAGTTATATATATGGCACACACATTTTATATGAAAATGATCTGGAAATATGGAGTTAAACTATTTTTTTAAAATTGTAATAGCATAATTATTAGAAGAAGCGTTGTCTAATGTAATAGTCATGTTTTTATCAGTTATTCCGTAATAATCACACACTTGATAAATATTTTCTGCAATAAAAGTACCAGTGTGCCTATCATCTATATATCTATACGCTAAGATACGTTTTTGCATAGACCATTTATAATCTATCCAATGACAGATTACCGTTATATAATAATGGTCGTTAATACTACGACATATATCAGAAGTAATAACCACTTTACCATTAAAATGATATAATGAATAACATAAATACTGTTGATATTCATGTGCAAATTTAAATACATCTCTCTTAACAGTTGATCTAGGAAACCGTTAAAAGCAAGATTATACATTTCTCTAATGTAATGAATAAAACCAGGAGATGAAGGAAATGAAAAAGGCAAACCCTCCACAATAATTAATTTTGCTATTGCTTCCCTATCTCTATGTTTATTGTAATTAAGGCCTACAATTCCCCCGTCGTGGGGTTAATTTGACCCTGTACTTGGTCCAGGACAGTATGTGAACCTTGTCCCGATGGAGCGGGCGTTTGCGCACCCGATTTTGAAGCCTCGTATTGGGAATACCTAGGTAGATGAGCCCTTGCTACATGTCTCATTAAACCCCCCCGTCCCACTGTGACCTTTTCCAGTTTTAAATTTTAAAACATCTTTATAAATTTTACATCTAGCTACTTGATTCTCTACGTCCCTATAAAAAAATATCCATGCATCTGATTTTAATGGTCGTTTTGCTGGACCTCATCTCATAATATGGGGAATATGAGGCATTTCAGTTGAAGGTGCACTAGTGGGTGTGTTGTCATCTACATTAGTGGGTGTTTCATCTAGATCATCGTCTAAATTAAAATCTTCTTGAGTTCCAGAAAATAACTCCTCGTCTAAATCTAATGGTATTGTAGGAAAATGTTCAGTATCAACAAAATCATCCTATGTAGGAATAGGATTTTGTCTAGAAATAGGATGACTAGAAGAAGTACCTTGCCTTTGTTGCCCCTACTAGAAGAAGCCTGACCCTTACCCATAAGCATACGTTTAAATCCTTCCATTATAATTATACTAATAAATAATTAAAGTAAATGAAATTAAGTGCGCTAAATAAAATAAACAGACAATAATAATTTAATAAACGAACGAATGTACCAAACGCCGACGTAACGTCGACGTGTAATCGAGAGGTTAAAAATTGAAACTTTGCTCGATGGAAGATCCTCAAGCTAGTTGCCAACTTCACTCGCAAATGAATAAATAAAATTCAATATTTAGTAGACAATGTAGACTTGTAGAGAGATAGATTGAGAGATTAGAGAGATTGTAGGAAGATTTGTGAGAAAGATGAAGAGAAAATGAGGTATTTATAGTTGAGAAATTGGGTTAAAGTGTAAATATAAAAAGTTATAGGTTAAAAATAAATATTAAGAGGGTAGGGGGTTGGAGGAGGGGGGGGGAGGCAAAAAATGGCCGTTGCACAACAACCAAAATGTAAAATGGCCATTGGTGTAACAGTTATTTGTGCAAAGAGGGAGTTTCAGGCGGGATCGGTGACGGGACCGGGGTGGGACTGAGATTAGGTCAGGCCGGGAAGGGTCGGGACGATTCCATGTCCCGTCTCAGTTCGAGTCCCGATACCGCAATTTTTTTTTAAATATCGGGGTCTGGGCGGGACCATGGCGTTGTTGGGGAGGGACCAGATCGGGACCGGGCTGACCTGGCCCACTGGCTAGCCTTAGTGCTGAGGGATATAAACGCAATTCATAATTGAGTGTGCCCTTAACGTATCGAATGATGCGTTTAAGGGTAGTAAAATGAGATTCCATGGGGGCATGCATGAATAAGCATACCTGCTGAACAACATAAGCAATATCAGGCCTGGTGAAAGTAAGATAATGTAGTGCTCCTGCAAGACACTTTGAAAGGGTGTGATCAGTCACTGGATTAGCATCAACAACATTAAGCTTTGATTTAGAGTCAACCGGAGTGGACATTATCTTGTAGTTTACCATTTTAGCCCTGTATACTATCTCCTCTGCATACTTCTGCTGACATAAAAATATAGAATCTGCAGATCTAGTCAATGATATCCCCGAAAAATAAATCAACTTCCCCAAGTCAGTCATAGCAAACTCGATTTTAAGCAATGCAATAATCTCATTTTTCAACAAATCAGAGAAGGTAGTAAGCATAATGTCATCCACATATAACAACAAATAAGCAATGCTACTACCTTTATGAAAAATAAATAGAGAATTATCACACTTGCTGCATACAAACTAGGGCTGGCCAGTGGGCCGGGACAGCCCGACCCCGACCCAAGCCCGTCCCGAGCCCGTCCCGACCCCGCCAAAAAAAAAAAAAAATTACGGGGGCGGGACTCGTACTCGGGACGGGATGATGTCTCATCCCGCGAGACCCGAGCCCGCCCCAGGCCCGCGAGACCCGAGCCCGCCCCGACCCCGACCCCGACCCTTTGCAAAAATGGCCGTTGCACCAACGACCATAATCTAAAATGGCAGTTGGCCAACGCCATTTTAGCCCCTCCCCAACCCCCTACCCTTAATATTTATTTTTAACCCATAAGTTATTATATTTACACTTTAACCCAATTTTTCAACTATAAATAACTCATTTTCTCTTCATCTTTCTCACAAATCTTCCTACAATCTCTCTAATTTCTCAATATATCTCTCTACAAGTCTACATTGTTTGCTAAATATTCAATTTTATTTATTCATTTGGGAATTGGTAGTGAAGTTGGCAACTAGCTTGAGGATCTTCCATCGAGCAAAGTTTCAATTTTCAACCTCTCGATTACACGCCGACGTTACGCTTGCTTGGTACATTCGTTCCTTCATTAAATTATTATTGTCTGCTTATTTAGTTTAGAACTTTAGATCACTTAATTTTATTGTCTTTAATTATTTATTTATTTATTTATTATCATAATTAAAATGGAAGGATTAAAAGGTATGTTTAAGGGTAAGGGTAAGGGTGCTTCTTCTAGTAGGGGCAACCAGTGGCAAGAGTACTTCTTCTAGTCATCTTATTCCTACACAAGTATGATTTTGTTGATACTCAACATTTTCCTACAATACCATTAGATTTAGACCAGGAGCTATTTTCCTGAACTCAAGAAGACTTTAATTTAGACGATGATCTAGATGATATACCCACTAATGTTGATGACAACACACCCACTAGTGCACCTTCAACCTAAATACCTCCTATTCCCTAGTATGGGACGAGGTCCAAAGAAACGACCATTAAAATCGATGCATGGACATTTTTGATAGGGACGTAGAGAATCAAGTAGCCATATGTAAAATTTGTAAAAATGTTTTAAAATTTAAAAGCTGAAAAGGTCACGGTGGGACGGGGGTTTAATTAGACACGTAGTAAGTGCTCATCCAACTAGGTATGCCCAATACCAGGCTTCAAAATCGGTGCGCAACGCCGCTCCATCGGGACAAGGATCACATACTGACATCGTCCCTACCAAGTACAGGTCAAATTAACCCTATGAAGGGGGAATTGTAGGCTCTAAATACAATAAACATAGAGATAGGGAAGCAATATCAAAATTAGTTCTTTGTGGAGGGTTTGCCTTTTTCATTTCCTTCATCTCCCTTTTATTCATTACATTAGATATATATATAATCCTCCTATTAACGGGTTTCCTAGATCAACTGTTAAGAGAGATGTATTTAAATTCGCGCATGAATATCAACAATATTTACGTTTTTCATTATATCATTTTAATGGCAAAGTATCCATCACGCCTGATATAGGTCGTAGTACTAACGGCCATGATTATTTAACTGTAACTTGTCATTGGATAGATTATAAATGGTCTATGCAAAAACGTATTTTAGCGTATAGATATATAGATGATAGGCACACTGGTACTTTTATTGCAGAAAATATTTATCAAGTGTGCGATTATTACGGAATTACCGATAAAATTATGACTATTACATTAGATAACGCTTCTAATAACAATTACGCAATTACAATTTTAAAAAATAGTTTAACTCCGTCTTTTCCAGACCATTTTCATATAAAATGTGCGTGCCATATATATAACTTAATTGTAAAGGATGGTCTATCACTTTTTGAAGACATTCTTAGTAAAATACAATTTGCTATAAACTTTATTTTAAAAAGTAATAAAGTACAACGTAGAAAAGAATATAAAAAAATTTGTCATGATTGTGGACTACCTTTTAGAAAAATTCCACAAGAAGTATCCACTAGGTGGAATTATTTATACGAGCAACTACTTGTTGCTTATGACTATAAATTACCTATAACTTTATTTTTTAACTCTCATAATAAAAAGCCAGCTGATATGATTTTAGATAGTGATTGGGAAATTTTTTTCGAACTTATTGTATTTTTAGAGAAATTTTTTCAAGCAACAAAAGAATTTTCCGGTATATATTATCATACTATTTCAACTATGTTATTTTATATAACTCTAATATTTTTATTACTTAGTGAATATATGGAAAAACCAGCTTATAAGACAGCTATTAAAAAAATGTTTCTCAAAATAAAAAAATATTTTATTCCTATTCCCTCTATTTATATTATTGGTTCTGTATTAAATCCTACTATTAAAATAGACGGTACTAAATCACTAATTGAAACTATTTACGATTGTTTAGAAGTACTACCACCTCCAAGTCCCAAAAATCTAAATCACCCACCACCTATTGAACAAACTAAAGAAGAAGTATTGTCTAGCGTAGAACACCAATGCAAAAATATATATAGATTTTATCAACAAGAAAATGCTAGTAACTTACCAGCTTCCATACCATCTTCTTCATCTTCAATACAACCTCACAAAAGACATGCTGTTTCTGCTGCTAGTATTGAAAGCCTCGTAAATAGAATGTGCGGTCGCACCTCTACTACTAACCAAATTAGCGAGTTGGATATTTTTGTTTCTGTGGTTACATCAGTATCAAGAAGTTATCAATGAAGATGGACATGAAGACTTGCTGAAATACTGGAGGGGGAATGAGAAGACCTTTCCGACACTTTCATTGATGGCTCGAGATGTTTTGAACATTCAAGCGTCGTCAACTGCGTCTGAAAGCGCTTTTTCTGCAGGCAGATATCAAATAGGAGACCACAGACACTCATTAGCCGGAGACAGCTTGGAAATTGCAGTATTATTCAGAGATTGGATACGAGCGGAGCGGAGAAGGTGCGGTCAACCGGAGATCAACGAAGAAGATGATGAAAACTACAACGAAATCTTAACCGAAGGTAGTGGAAGCGACGTGGATCAATTTGACCAACAAATACCAATTCCAACCGAAGAACCACATGAAATCATCAAGCAATTAGAACAGGTTTTTTTGAGAATGTAATTTTTTTAATTGTAATTTTATTATGTAATTTGTAACTTTTGGACAACACCACAAAGTTGCAATTTAGATTTTAGACAATTGTATTTGTATTACAAAAAAATCATATGTCTATTAAATAATATAAGAGGCACAAAAACAGCCTTGGGATGTTTTTATTACACTATCTTATTTTGTTTATTGAGTTTTTTTTATACATATGTTATTTAAAAAAAAAAAAAAATGAAAACCCGCCGTATCCCGCCCCGAGCCCGAGCCCGCCCCGACCCGAGCCCGACGGGATCGGGATCGAGACGGGACTTGCTCCAGTCCCGCCAGAGCCCGCCAGACCCGACCCCGCCAGACCCGACCCCGCCCCTTCTCCCGTACCGCCGCGACCTCGACCTCGCCAGACCCGGCCCGTCAGACCCAAGCCCGGCCCACTGGCCACTCCTAATACAAACCCAATCCACATAATATACTGTGCAAAGCAATCATACCATGCTCTAGGGGCCTGCTTCAAACTATAAAGTGATTTACGGAGATGACATACATACTGAGGGGCAGCTGGATGGATAGACCCAGGCGGCTGGTGTATGTAAACAGTTTCTTTCAAATCCCCATGTAGAAACGCATTCTTCACATCAAGCTTATGAATCAGCCAATGTTTACCCATAACAATACTTAGAACTGTAGGAATGGTAGAAGGTTTAATAACCGGACTAAACGTCTCACCATAATCAATACCCTTCTGCTGATTAGGGTCATTAGCCACAAGTTTTGCCTTATATCTCTCTAGGTCACCATTGTCTTTGTATTTGTGATGAAAAATCCACGTGCATCAGATCACATTCACCCCCTCCGGTTTAGGAACCAAATCCTAAGTGTGCTGTTTTATTAAAGCATTAAATTCCTCACACATGAACGTATTCCAGTTTGGGTCTAGTTTGGCTAATTTTGGGTTTTTGGGAATTAGGGAAATGGTTTGTATGGATAAGTTAAACTGGACTTTGGATTTGAAAATCTCGTGTTGGGCATGGGTTTCCATTGGGTGTGTGGCGGCAGTGGGTAGATGGGTATTCTGTTGGGTTGTCGGTGCCGGGTTATTGGATGTATTGACGGGTTCGGGTTGTCGGTTGATTTAGTTGACGGAGAAGGGTGTCCGATGGTGGGTACTAGGGACAACGTCGGGTTTGTTTGGGGCGATGAGTTGGTTAGATTGGGTAATTATAGGGGTGGCGACGATAGGTTCGGTGACTGGGATAAGTTAGGATTTTTGTGATGAGGTGGCGATAGATTGATCTGGGTATGGTTGTCACGGTGAGGGGTGCTGGGAATGGATACTATTACGGGAAAGGGTTGGATATATGTGTTTGGTTGCGGGTGTCGGTGGCCAGAATAAATGGCAGCGGGATATGACGGAGAGACACTGGATCGATTGACTGTGACAGAGGTGGCACTCAGCGATGACCTGTATTGGTCGGACAGACTGCCGATGCTGCCAGTGGTGGATGGTAGAGACAGGGCTAGTCGACTGTCAGTAGTGGCAGTGACTGGTGGCATTGGCTGTGATAGACCTGACAGATTGCTGAAGGGAGGGGTTGCTGCTGCTAAGAACAGTAGCATTGTTGTGGAGGACTGTGTGGATGATAGGAGATATGTCGGTGGCTGCCAGAATTTAGGAGGCAGCGGTGGGCTGGCTTGACGCCGGTAGTGGAAGAGTCAATAGTACAGTAACCTGAGGAATAAATAGGTGGCGGATGGCGAGGGAGGGTTCGAACTCCTCGAGGAATGTGTAATCGGTAGTCTGGAATTTTTGGAGATTGGCGAATGGGAAGATTGACTCGTTAAACATGACATGACGGGACACGATGATCTTACATGAAGATAGGTCATAACACAAATACCCCCTATGATTGGGTGGGAATCCTAAGAAGACACACGTGGTGGTATGAGGTGCTAATTTATGAGGAGCAGTGGAGGAAAGATTTAGGTAGCACAGGCAATCGAAAATTCTAAGGTGATCATAGTAAGGGATCTGATGGTAGAGAATTTTGGTGAGGGTTTTGTTGTGAAGAGTACTGGTAGGTAAAATATTAAGGATGTATGCTACTATTTTGACTGCATAGACCCAAAACGATGGGGGGATAGAAGCATGGAAAAGAATTATACGAACCATGTTGTTGATAGTGCAGATGATTCATTTGGTTTTTCCGTTTTGGGGTGAGGTGTGGGAACAGGAGAAACGGAAGACCATGCCATTATTTGTGCAAAATTTATGAAACGCAGAATTATTAAACTAACGATCATTGTCACATTGGAATGATTTGATGGATTTTTCAAATTGTGTTTTGATAAAGTTACGAACTCAAGAAACTTGGTAAAAACTTAAGACTTGAATTTTAGAGGATAAATCCAGATAAACAGAGAAAAGTCATCTAATAACACAAGATAAAATTTATGACCTAGTGAACTAATGACATGAGATGTCCATAAATCTGCATGAACAATATCAAACGGAGAAAACATAACACTTAAAGAAGACTGAAAAGGGAGGCGAACGTGTTTGCCTAAAGGGAAAGAAAAACACTATTGGAAATGCTTCCCACTAGAACAATGAATTATAATTTTGTTTCAAAGAAAATTAAAGACATGAGCTCCTGGGTGTCCAAGTCTATTATGGCAGGTTGACAGAAAGATTATTGTTAAAGCAGTGGGAGGAGAGACTTGGGCAGTTAGAGATGTGAGAAGGGTGACACTGGCATCAGATGTGGATAGGAAAGGATAGAGGTCCCCCTCACTATTGCATCTTGTAAGGAGTTTCCCGGTACGTAGGTCCATTATAGAAAACCCAAACGGGTCAAAATTAATTGATACAGAGTTATCTGTGACAATTTTCTAACGTAGATTAGGTTCTTGATAATATTTGGGGCATAGAAGACATTATTTAGGGAGTAGTGGGGTTGCGGTGGTGGCGTTAGAGTGTGGCCAAAACCTTGAAGTGGAATGCGATGACCATTTCCAACCAGAATAGATTGTGGAGTATTTAAATTTCGCATTTGAGGAAGATTACCAGAAATGTTGGTGAGGTGTGATGTGGCGCCCGTTTCCATATACCACACATTATCGAGATTCTGAGGGGTCAATATGATGCAAGTAAGGAGGGGTGTTGATGTGTAAGTGGATCGGGTGTTAGTGATATTCGGGTTGACCCAAAATTGGATGCCAAAGTAGGGGGGTCAGGTTCTTAGTTTGGCTGGACAGTGGGGTGTTTGGTGGCTGTTTCGGGTAGACTCAAAGAGAGTTGGGTCAAGGAGTTTTATGCGGTTGTTGTATACACGTTGAGGGTGGTTATGGTGATCGGAACTTGGTGGTTTGATAGTGTCAAGGCCACGGAACAGACCTAAACCAGTGAGGTTCTCGGTAGGTGTGTTAAAGTCGGGCAATGTGGTGTTGATGACTATTTCGGGTAGTTGTATAGGGAAATGGACTTAGGAATTTTGTGTGGTTGTCACGGATGGGTTGAGGGTCAGGATGATGTTCGGGGCTTGGTGTTTTTATGGTGGCAAGGTGACGGAACAGAACTGCAATAGTGAGGTCGTCGGCAAGTTGTGTTATGCGGACTGTTTGGTGTTGTCAGGATTGGATGGGACTTTGTGGGTGGTTTCGGTTGGGGACCTTTGATGGGGATGTTTATGGAGTCTTATGAGATGTGGTGGTAGAATTAATAAAGGGGTTCGAATGAGGGATGAACACAGAATGCGAGATGTAAGTCCGAGTACACACCAAGTATTGGAGGTTTGATTTGGTTAAGTGAAGTGCTTCGGTTGTTATAGTTTAAGTGAGGTGCGGTCGATGAGCCCAAGGATATAGACATGGGGATTTTACTTCCCGAGTCGACACCAAGGATAAGGTGACCAATTCCACAAGGTCAAGACCGGGGTTTGCTAAGTGCAATGCCCATGAACTATCCAAGTGAGGGTGATCGGAAACCCTTTTAGTGACCCGAAGCGTAGGCTAGGTTGGTCCACACAGTTCCAACGTTCGCTTACCGCTAAGGGGGTTCCTCGAGCTTGGGTATTTATTAGGTCACACAGTCCTAACCAAGACTTACACTAAAGGGAAACCTTAGTTTGGGTTCAGCTAAGTCACACAGTCTTAGCTAAACTTGCACCAAGGGGTTTGACTCACACAAAAACCAAGGCCCATAAAGGACCAACTAAAAGTAGACACACACAAGTGAATACAATTAGTTATTGAGTAAAACTCACTTTTATATACCAATCAACTCTGAATATTTACAAGATACTAAGGGTCCTATTTATAGTACAACATGGACTATTCTAGAAGGCAAACTAAAGGACACAAACGACATGACAATTTCGACCTAGTGGGAATGGGTTTGGGTTTACTTGGTGACCAATGCATGAAATTGATTCTTCCAAAAATCTCATCTTCTTGGAATGTGTTTACAGGCTTCCACTCCTTGCACTTGTTTGATGAACCATTTCGGCCAACTCTTGACTTTCCCCTTGGACGATTTTAATGCCTTAAAGTAGTCACATTCATGAGCTAGTTGGTTCATGAATTGCCTTCTTGAAAGCCTTATCTTTTAGACCATTCTTGTCCTTAACCTCTCGGTTTAGTCTTCCTCTTGGAATACTTTTTGGCATAGTCACCTTATTACATGGTTTAACCATTCCTTTCTATTACATGGCTCATTAAATGTTTCCTAAGAAGAACTAAAAGCTATGATAAGAAATAAAGACAAGCTAAAAGAAAAACCAACATGGTCTTCGGCGAAGACCTACATACAAAGGCCGAATAAAACTTGCTTCTTAGATCTTCACGTGATTCCATTCATTCTACTCCACATTGCATCACATTTGAAGCATTTATCCGTAGGTAGATGGTGAATTGTTGGGAGTTTAAGTCCGTGGCCTTTCTTGCATCACAATGTGCCGAGATCCTGGCCCAAAATAAATTGGGGAAGGCCTGAAGCGGACTGTTGGGCTCCAGGTTATTGGGCCTGATGGATGTGGCCCGTTGGTGCTGATCCTAGACTGATGGACCACTGTTGGGCTACAGGCAATTGGGCATGATGGCAGTGGCTCGTTGGTAACGATCCCAAGCTGATGGGCCACTGCAGGGCTGTAGGAGATTGTGTCTGGTGATAGAGGCCCATCAGTAGGGTTCCCATACTGCTGGGCTACGGATGGTCTGGGTATTTGTTGAAGGCCCAGTTCCCCGTTGTGCTCCTACCACGCTAGAAAAACCAGCGTGGTTGTTCTCCGCCATGAGGGTTGCCGGAATTTTTTTTGGAGGTTTAGGGAGGTTGATGAGGTTGTATATTAGATGTATAACAGCGTATACCGGTGGTATACAACCTATTGGAGAAATAGGGAGGTTTAGGAGGCAGTAGAGGTACCGATGGTATACGACCGATTTTGGCACCGGAAAAAGGTATGGAAGGCTGCCGATTTCAAGGTTTAGGGTAGGGAGGAAATTTTGGCTCTTGATACCATGTAGAATTATATTAATCTTCCTTGGGGAGTCTTTCTCATTAATACAAATATATATAGTGTGTACACTATGGAATCCTAATACAATGAAGATCCTAATTCTGCCATAATTATACAACACTAAATATTATAAAATATATGGAGTATATTATTAATATACGTTAATAGGAGAGTCCAAGTGAAATTTTTGAAAAAGTTCGAGAGTCTATCCATATATTCCGCCTATAATATAATAAGGACATGCATAAGAGATTGGTCTGCTAATTGGTTTCAACTTCAAGATCTTTATGATCTAAAATTGGTGATTAAAAAAAGTCTAAAGAACTTGTCTTACCATGTTCTAAAGTTGTGTTTTCAGTTTCTCTTCAATTTGAATGACAAATGTTGAGAAAAGTAAAAGAGGGGGTCAAAGTGTAAAAAAGTTGATTGCTTATATTTTACAAAATGTACTCAGAATATGGGTAGTCAGAATGTTTACTCCTTAAGTACTACCATTTGGTATACATCTCTACATAAAATCCCTTGGAGGTCTCAGTCTGGATGAGGATATTAACCTGGTGAGAATTCAATTTTCGTTGAAACAAGTTAAAAAAGGTCAATCGGGAATTAGTTTGTAGGGGTTTGAATTTTGTTTAATCTAGTCTCAAAAACCAAATAACTTTGAATATGCAACCAAAACTATTATGTTCAATCGAAATATTACGTATGCGAGAGAAGGTAGTAATTAATGTAACTATTGAATCTTTAAATTTTTACTCTTCTACTTATGTTCTCAAGTGTATGATGGTGCTTAAGTTTGTTATAATGAAGGTGAATGGTCTGTGATGTTCCCTTCTAGCTTATCAACATGTAAGGCTCATATTTCAGCATAGAGCATTCCCAAAGGAAATTCCACTTCTTATATAATTAATTAGGAAGGTGGCAGTGTCAATGACGCCAGTGGTCCAAAACAAGCCTTTGCTGATCCATGGGGTTTTTGTTTTGGTTACAATTGACCAATCCTGAGAAGTCAGATCCCAAGATCATCAGATACGAGACAAACACATTGTGCACTCAAGATGATGAATGCCAGAAGAGAGATAGAAGAAAGAAGATCTGTCTCGATTCTATCTCTATCTTTCTTTTGAAAATTTTAATCTAAAGAAAAAAATTGGAGCATAAAGGGGTACAATAAAGCTGATGATTAGAGCAAAGGATCTTGGAAGTGCATCTGCAGTTCTGTTGTAGCATCAACATATGAGTACAAATTGTGCATAAATACGACTTCAGGTTTTTTTCTTTAGAAAGATTATCTATGAAACATGCTTTTGAACCTCTATATCACGAACACTATAGATTGATTATTCAGTCAACACACACAAAGAATTTATAAGAACAAAGATAGAGTACCACCTTTGATTGACAAGAAGTTGTAGGAGGATAAAATAAATTTAATTATACAAGTAACTAAACATAATATGTGAAACTAAGTATAATCTAAATATGTTAAAATATATTGATAGTGTAAAATTTCTTTAAGGGTGAATGTGCAAATATACCCATCAACTTTGCGATTTAGAGCAGTTATACTCCTCGTTAAAAACATGGTGCATATATACCCATTCCGTTACATAAATAGTACAAATATCAGCACCATTATATTTGTATTATTTGTGTAACGACAGGGGTAAATATGTACCACATTTTTAACGAGGGGTACACCCGCTCTAAATCACAAAGTTGAGGGTCTATTTGCACCTTTCCCTTTCTATAATCTGTCAGTATACATGATTTACTATGGTTGACAAGAGAAACATTAATCAAAGGTGAATGTTCTTGTCACGCCCTGAACTTGGGCCTGAACGTAACATGACACTCGGTGTTTGACTGCATGTGACTGAGCAAACCACATGACTGACTGAATCAACATGGGACATGTACTGATGCAAAATGTAAATTATAAGCATACTCAGTTACTAAAAAGTCTGACTGAATAACATAACTATGAAATATTGAGATGAGTCTGAGAATATAAAGATGTAACCGACACGGCTAACACAATATCTAAAAATACTGACTAACAAATACTCTAGTCTATGAAGCCTATGAAGATACTGAAATACTAACTGTTTATTGGGACAAGACCCCTAACGTATCTGACTGTCTAACATAACTGAATAAAAGAAAGTAAAATAATGCCCTGAAGGAAACTGGGTCTCACCAAGCGGATGATACGAATGAGATCCTAACGAACTGATCCGTCGTCCTGAAAGTCAGTACCTGCATTGTGAAATGCAGGCCCCAGGAAAAAGGAACGTAAGTAAATTTGAATTGTACTTGTATGTAAAACCAACTGAAAGAATAAATGGATGTGGGGTACTCAAAAAAAGGGAAGCCCAAATCAATAAACATGAAATATACTGAAACTAAAATTGAAACATAATGATAGTTGAGCTGAATATGAGAAGCACAGTCATAAGTACTCCCTATTGTGAATATGGGAAAATCACA
This sequence comes from Anisodus acutangulus, assembly GCA_029783415.1. NCBI lineage: Eukaryota > Viridiplantae > Streptophyta > Magnoliopsida > Solanales > Solanaceae > Anisodus > Anisodus acutangulus. Next base: position 27,744,753 of record CM056505.1, on the reverse strand, counting down.
TGTTTATAAGAGTGTTTATATTATGTGGCCTCAAGCCCAAATGTAAGTATAGAACTCTGTGGCCTCGGGCCCAAATACATGTGTTCAACATTTAGCTATCTATAATAAGGAATTGAGAATCATACTGTAATGCATAACATGAAATACTGAACATTACTATCTTGAGACATGGACTTATGAGCTGGTTATAGAGTTTAGATTATTAATTGTTCATAAGAATTATGAGTTTTCATGATTGAGACTCATGGGATATCAAACACGAGTCTATACTGATTACGTATTAGTTTCACGATATTTGGAATGACAATCATGAACCAACTACAAAACTATATCACTTAAAGAATAAAAGTTCTGAAGCTTTTCTTGAAACTAAGGCTTAACTCTATTTCTGATATAATTCATAGAAATCATGTAAATATGGCGTCGGAAAGATCAATAACATTCTTACACGTAGAGAGTTGGCTTTACATACCTTAATTGCTCTAAAACTTGAATAAAAGGTCTGCAATTTTGAAGAGGAAACCCAACAATCTGAACTTGAAACATTGAGAAGGGTTTTCTTGAAAACCCTAAGATTGTAGCTTATAATCTTATTAAGAATACATGTATAAATGTTAGAATTACTTAGAAATATATGAGAGAGACTTACCTTGATGTGGGAAGATGAGATGAAGATAAAAAAGTCATTCTAGGACTTGGAGAACTGAAAAATAGAACAAAAATTTGGAAAATAGGATTTTAAAGAAACCCGGGTGCGATCTGCTGTTCAATTTGTACCGCAGATTGCATTATGCTACAGTAGATGCTAAAAGGCTTATCAAAACAGAATGATGAAAACTTTGGGACTGAAATTTGGTCCAAAATATGGAGGAAAATGCATCGCATATTGTGATATGTGTCGCAGAATGCTTTCTGTGCCGCATATGTGTGTCCAACAGATTACTCTTTGATCGTTCAATAAAATGGTCTTAACTCTTTGTACAAAGGTCTATTTGGATTGATCCATATATGAATGGAAATATATTTCAAAGGGATATAACTTTGACATTTTAAGTATTTCCAAATTCACAACTTATATGGGGATTATGATCACCTGAGGTGAGGCCTCATGAAAACACACTTGAAAACATGGTTCGTTTGGTTTTATGGTTCTATACTCTAGTTCGCAATTATCAGATGTTACATTATCTACCCATTGGGATTATTCGTCCTTGAATGATAGGTTGTGAGTGCGGGGATCATTTACCTTGGAGGCTCTGTGTTGGGTCATCAAAAATATATGGATAGTTAGACTTCATTATCACATCCCAACCTCGGGGGGGGGGGGGGGTCCGGCACCCGAATCCTGAATGGCTCGAGCGTACCACTTATATATCATAACCTGAACATATAACTATCCGGGATGACAAGACCTCAAGATGATAATCACAAAAGAAGTCTGAATAAAACAACCTGTAATAATAGGCAGCTAACCAACATATATATAATAGGGCTGACAAGACCATAATAAGTGTACCAACAGACTGACAAGAGGGCCAACAAGGCCGTACAAAACAACTATACATCAACCACTAGTCTGCAAGCCTGTAGGAGTAACACAACATGTCATCAGACCGGTATAGGGTCCCACTATACCCAAAATAGATATAAACATATACAACATAGTCTACCACTCTCTATACATCAACTTCGAAAGAAGAGAAGTGTGATGACCAACTGCTGAACCAGGCAACCTACTAAGGAGGTGCGTCTATCTGTGTACCTGCACTTGCGGGCATAAAGCACAGCGCCCCAGCAAAGGGATGTTAGTAAGAAAGAATGTACTCTGAATATGTAAGGCATGTGAAACATATATTTAAGAATGCAATACAAGTGAAAGGTTCAAAAGTCAACCTAAAACTTAGAACTGCGACTGAAGGCATACAACAGACCTACTCATGATCATATGCATAATAGTAAAATCGGGCCACTCTATGGGGCCATATCATATCATATCAAGCCTCTTTGTGGGGTGAATTATCATAACGTACCCAACTACAGTGGTATGTACATATAAGTATCGTATCTGACCAACTATAGCACGATTTGGTAGAAAATAGATACATATACATATACATATACATATACAATGCATTAAGGACCTTAAGAGATATCATAAAACATGGTAGGAGTGATTGAAGGTCGGTATCCTCCGACTATAAGTATGTAACTACATATGTCAGCTTTCATTAATCAATAAGAGATAAAATAGAGTGTGAAAAGTACTCCCGATAAGGGACAAACAAGAATCATAATAGGCAGCTCAAACTTATCAAGAATGGAGTCGTTTGAAAGACGTTTCATTTCGTTTTTATGTTCTAGCAAGATCATGCCAAGAAAAGAAGGAATAAGCCCTACATACCTTGTCACCTTAGCTATACATATCCCACGAGTCGTCGTATGCTCTACGAATGGTTGTCTATAGCAAACGAATGATTTGTATTAACAACGGATTCATAACTCATAAGAAAACTCATTTAGACATTTCATCGAACACCTAGTAGGCATAAAATTCACATAATCTTTTACATGGAAACTAATGTATAAACCAACACAATCCAATCCTTCCAATCCTTCTCCTTAACCTCCATAATAGCCTCAACAATTCGAAAACTTCATATCACACTCACAACCCCATACACATCCCAACAACACAACAAGCAAGGTTCAATATTCCAAGAACCTGTTCTACACAATTTTTCAATAATCATCCTCCTAACACTTGTATAAACTTATGAACAAGAAGAAAGAGATGTAACTTACCTCCAGAAATAAGAATCACTCTAATTTTGAGATTACTTCATTTCTAAGGAGTCTCCCAATTCAACACAACAAGGAGAAAGCGATCTAACCACAATCACATGTTCTCTTTGATTCGTTTAACTCCTATACTTCCCTACACTTCCATAAACATGTTTTAAATAATCATTACCTCTTAAAAAGGTCTCATGCCTTCCCGTAATACTTAAGTTAATCAACGACACGATTCATCATAAAACTACAAGGTGTAACATCCTTCTCCCCTTAGAAATATTCATCCTTGAATGTCGGGGTAACACAACTTAGAATTTTTTTAAATCTTAGGATTCTTGGAGATTTCGACAGAGTTTCCTCTATAAAAGGGACTATCCAAAACTTGTCAAGCATCCAGTAAACATATCCAATGCCACACATGCCCATATAATATCACAATACAATAATATTGGCCTCACGTGATCATCTATCTATCCAGAAATCAAGAAGATTAACCATAACTCACCTCAACTGTTAAGTGTCGTGATTTGGGCTACGTCTGTCTCATCTGTATCAATAGCATTGCCTATACAAGACACACAAGGTAAGCTTCATGATATAAGATAGGAACAAGGAAATAATATCGCACGAGTCTTAACATAGACTTGTAGTCTGAAAAAAGTGAGGATATCTGGACTTCATGTCCTCATCAGTTTCCCACATCATTTCTTCCATATTATTATTTCTCCATAGAACTTTAACAGATTCTACTTCTTTGGTCCGCAGATTTCGGATCTGATGATCTAAGATAGCAACTGGTACCTCCTCATACGACAAGTCCTCTATAATATGAACATCCTCTACATGGGTAATATGAGAGGGGTCTCCTATGCACTTCAGAAACATTGATACATGAAACACTAGATGGACTGCTTCCAACTCTGGGGTTGTTCAAACTTATAGGCCACCTGGCCGATCCTATGAACAATCTCATATGGTTTGACATACCTAGGTCTTACCTTGTCCTTCTTACCAAGTCTTATCATGCCTTTCATAGACGATTCTTTTAGGAACACTTAATCACTAACAACAAATTCTAGATTCCGGTGTCAAACATCTTAATAGGACTTCTGCCAACTCTGGACATTCAATAATTACTCCTGGATTAACTTTACATTTTCTACCGCTTGCTGAACCAAGTCAGGTCCGAATAACCTTGCTTCACCCACTTCAAACCAGCCGATAAGAGACCTACACTTTTGCCCATACAAGGCTTTACATGGAGCCATCTTAATGCTGGAATGATAACTGTTATTATAAGCAAATTCAATAATTGGCAAATGCTCTTCCCAACTCCCTTTAAAGTCCAAGACACAAGCTCGTAGCATATCTTTGAGTGTCTGTATAGTGCGATCGGCCTGTTTCTCTATCTGCAGATGAAAAGCTGTGCTGAGATTAACCTGAGTACCCAAACTATTTTAGAAAGATCTCTAGAAGTTAGCTGTAAACTGGACCTCTCTGTCAGATATAACAGAAACTGGAACTCTATGAAGCTGAACTATCTCCTTGACATACAACTTGGCATAATCTTCAGTCGAATAAGTAGTTCTAACAGGTTAGAAAATGGATTGACTTTGTAAGCCTGTCAATAATAACCCAGATGGAGTCAAACTTCTTATAAGAATGAGGAAACCCTATAATGAAATCTATATTAACTATCTCCCATTTCCACGTTGTAATATTTATACTATGAAGCAAACCCCCAAGCTTCTAGTGCTCAACCTTGACCTGCTAGTAATTTGGACATTGAGCTACAAACTCTGCAATATTCCTCTTCATATCGTTCTACCAGTAAACCTGTTGAAGATCATGGTATATCTTAGTAAAACCATGATGAATAGAGTACCCGGACTGATGAATCTCTGCCATAATATGCCCTCAGAGTCTTCCAACATCAGGCACACATAACCAACCTCTATATCAAAGAGCCCCGTCATCTGATAGCTCAAACATCTATTTCTTCTGAAAAGGAATCCATTCTCTCATCCTGATCATCTCTGGATCATCAAACAACTTTGCTTTTACTTTTTTATCAAAGATGATTCTGCGGCATTCCGAACTACAACACCTCCGCCATCCGTTTCAAGCAGTCGTACATTCAAACTGGTTAACCGACACAAATATTTGGTCATCTCCAATTTATTAGCCTCCACATGAATTAGGCTACCCATAGACTTATGACTTAAGGCATCAATTACAATATTAGCTTGGCCTGGATAGTATAGGACATCAACATCATAGTTCTTCAATAACTCAAGCGATCTTCTCTGCCTCAAGTTCAACTATTTTTGCCTGAATATATATTTTAAGCTCTTATGATCAGTGAACAAGTCAACATGAACCCCATATAGATAATGATACCATATCTTCAAGGTATATATAACAGTTACCAACTCAAGATAGTGAGTCGGTTAATTCTGGTTATGCTTTCTCAACTATCTAGAAGCATATCAAATAACCTTGCCATGCTGCATCAGGACACAGCCCATGCCAACTATGGAAGCATCATAGTAAATAATATAGTCCTTTGAACGATCTGGAAGTGCCAGGATATGTGCTGCTGTCAACCTATCATTTAACTCTTGGAAACTCCTTTCACAAGTATCTGACCGTCGAAACTTGGATGCGTTACGAGTTAGCTTCACTAACAGGCTAGTAATAGAGGAAAAATTCTCAATGAATCTCCGATAATAACCTACCAAGCCTAAGAAACTACGTACCTCAGTAGGAGTCGTGGGCCTCAGCCAATTCTTCACGACCTCAATCTTCTGGATATCGACTTTAATGCCCTCATCTGAAACTATATGCCCAAGGAAGACCAATGAATTAAAAAAAACTCACATTTAGAAAACTTTGCATATAACTCACGACTCTGAAGTGTCAGTAATATCATTCACAAATGATCTGCATGCTTTTCCTCTGATTGAGAATATACCATAATGTTTTCCATAAACACAATCATGAAGATATCCTGAAATGCCTTGAACACCTAATTCATTAAGTCCATGAAACCCGCTGGTGTATTAGTAAGACCGAACGACATAACAAAGAACTCAAAGTGACCATATCTTGTCCTGAAAGCGATTTTGGAATATATTTCTCCTTAACCCTCAATTAATGATATTCAGACCTAAGATCGATCTTCGAGAAATATTTAGTGCCCTGCAACTGATCAAATAAGTCATCAATCCTTAGATTCTTGATAGTAACCTTATTCAATTTATGATAATCAATACACATTCTTAATGAGCCATCTTTCTTACGAAGAAACAACACAGGTGTGCCCCATAGAGAAATACTGGGCCTAATGAAGCCCTTTTTCTAACAAATCCTTCAAATGTACTTTCAACTCTTTCAGATCAACTAGGGCCATTCTATGAGGAGGAATAGATATAGGCTGGGTGTCCGGAAGTACATCAATGGAAAAGTCAATCTCCCTTTTAGGAGGAATACTCGGAAGCTCATCAGGGAATACATCAAGGAATTCATTAACAACAGGAACAAACTGAAGGGTTGGAGGTTCTGCCTCTGCATCTCGTACTCCTACCAAATGATAGACATAACCATTTGAAATCATCTTTCGCACCTTAAGGTACGAAATAAACCTTCCCTTAGGTGTTGTTGAGTTACTCTTCCATTATATAATGGGGTCCCCTGGAAATTAAAACTAACCTTCGTCCAAAAATCCACATAAGAATAACAAGAAGCTAACCATTCCATGCCCATAATGACATCAAAATCAACCATTTACAATTAATTTAAGTCAACTAGAGTATGAGGATTATAGATCACCACCTCACAACCCCTATACACCCGTCTAACTATCACTGACTCGCCAGTTGGTGTAGCTACCGCTAATGGCTTACTTAATAACTCAGGTTCTTTACCAAACTTGCCAGCAATGAAAGAAGTAATATATGAGAAAATGGAGCCTGGGTCTATCAATGCATACACATCAATAGAATAGACGGATAATATACATGTAAAAACATATGGAGATGACTCTAGATCCTGCCGACCCATCAATGCATAGATACGGTTATGATGACTACTTGAGCTAGATGATTCACTTCTACCTGTGCCTCTACCAGCCGATGTGTGAGTACCCTTCCTACGATGTCGTATAGATGAAGAAGCAATAACTACAGTTCCAGTCGGTTGTGCCATACCACCTCCACCTCTCATCGGATAATTCCACATAATATGGTTAAACTATCCACAAGAATAACACAAGTTTGAACCCTGATGCCAATGCACAAAATAGGCTCTACTACATCGATCAAAATAGGGTAAAAGATGCCTCATCTGACTAGAATCTCCTCTATGTTGCGGGCCTGGCGCCCGTTAACTCTTACCTTGACCAGAATAAGCAGATTGATCTCGGGGAGGTCCTTAAAACTATGGTGGTGCACTGGCCACCGGATAGGATGGGCGCCTAAGAAACTGTGGCCTAAACTCACCCATGAACTCTCCTGAATCACCCACAGACCATGCCCTCTTATGCTGACCCATAGCATTCTCTTGGTCAGCTTGTTGCTGTCTTTTAGGATCCTCTAGATTCTATGAATAAGCCTAGATGCGAGAAATATCCATGCCTGGATTCAGAGAAGCTGTAGTACACTCATTAACTGAATACAACCTCAAACCATTCACAAATTGATGCACCCGATCACTCGTCTCAACTATAACCACAGGGGCATATTTGGCCAAAGAGTTAAATTGAAGGTTATATTCTCGTACACTCATGTTACCCTGCTGAAGGTGTAGAAACCTATCTTGCCTGGCCCGTTGGAGCTCAACCAACATATAATGCTGTAAGAGGGCCTTAGAAAACTCTCTACATACTGCTGGTGGAGCACGTTATCCTCTAGACTGATCCCATGACTCATACCTTACCACTGCAACATCCCACAATCTATAGGAAACCAACTCTGCTAACTCAGTATCAGTGGCATATATTACTTGAAAAGTCCATTGCATCTGGTCTAGAAAGTTCTATTGGTCCTCATTCGGGTCTGATCTCGTGAATAGAGGTCCTCATAAAGTACCCAACTATAGTAGTATGCACATATAAGTGTCGTACCCAACCGACTATAGCACAGTGCAGTAGAAAATAAATATATATACATATACAATGCATGAAGGACCTTAAGGGATATCGTAAAACATGTTCGGAGTGACTGAAGGTCGGTGTCCTCTGACTATCGCTATGTAACTACATATGTCAGCTTTCATCAATCAACAAGAGATAAAATAAAGTGCAAAAAGTACTCCATACAAGGGACAAACAAGAGTCACAATACTTCAACAGAATGGGGAGACATTGCAGCTCAAACTTAAAAAGAATGGAGTCATTTGAAAGATGTTTCATTTCATTTTTATGTTCTAGCATGATCATGCCAAGAAAAGAAGGAATAAGCCCTACATACCTTGTCACCTTAGCTATACGTATCCCACGAGTCCTTATATGCTTTACGAATGGTTGTCTATAGCAAACAAACAATTTGTATCAACAACGGATTCATAACTCATAAGAAAACTCATTTAGATATTTCATCATACACATAGCAGGCATAAAATTCATATCATCTTTTACATGGAAACTTATTTATAAACCAACGCAATCCAATCCTTGTCCTTAACCTCCATTACATCCTCAATGATTCATAAACTTCATATCACACTCACAACCCCATATAAGCAGTCTAACAACACAACAAGCAAGGTTCAATATTCCAAGAACTTGTTTTACAAGATTTTTTAATAATCCTCCTCCTAACACTTGTATAAACTTAAGAGCAAGAAGAAAGAGATGTAACTTACCTCCAAGAACATGAATCACTTCAATTTCGAGATTACTTCACTTCCAAGGAGTCTCCCAATTCAACACAACAAGGAGAAAAGCAATCTAATGACAAACACATGATACTTTACATTGAAATCACTTGGTTTGCCTTTGATTTTGGCCTAGAATCATATGAGAACCTTTGGAGAGGGTTTGGTAGAGTTTTGGGTCGGAGTGACATGAACAATAATGAAGAAATTAACTCCATCACCTTCCATTTGCGGTGGACTTGCGGACCTACGGCCATAAGTCATGTCCACCGTATGTTGAAGAAATTTGTTGACAAACTTTCTGAATCCTATACTTCTATCAGATGTTGGACCTGCGGCCCGTACCTCTAAAATACGATACATAAAGCACTCCATAAGTTGGAAATTTCACCAAAACGCATTCTCTTTGATTTGTTTAACTTGTATACTTTCCAAAACTTTCATAAACAGGTTTTAAACCATCATTACGTCTTAACAAAGTCTCATGCCTTCCCATAATACTTAAGTTAATCAACAACACGATTCAACGTAAAACTACAAGGTGTAACATTCATTTCCTCTTAGGCTTCCCACGTAGCCTCTTTGACTTTCTGACTTCTCCACAACACCTTTACTGAGGAAACTTCCTTAGTCCTCAACTTGCGAACTTGGCGATCAAGAATATCCACAGGAACCTCTTTATAAGTTAGGTCATCTTTATTATCGATGGATTCAGTAGGGACAACCAATAACGGGTCTCCCATATATTTCTTCAACATTGAGAACGGTCGGGGCGTCATACTTTAGCCACAAGGTCCTCCCAACATGTGCATCCATCTATGCTCATAAAATGTGTCATTTCCACAAGAATCAACCCGACAATACCGCCGATGAATGCCTAGCCCTCAAGAAAAGGATTGTAAGGCTGATTGATGACAAAATGATCCAAAACTTATGGGGCCCACATTCTCTTTTATTGCATGATTCGATCATCCCTAGTGAAGAGATCACCCTGGACACGTAAATTTGGTGCTACATCTTCATCATTTTCAAGGACTCATATGCGAGCATCTATCAGAAGTTGGCTAGTATCGAGAAAGTCCGGCGAATCAAAGCTGCTTGGAAGCCCTTTCCCAACAAACCAGACAGAAGGGGAATTTATTTATATCATTCGGGGGCACCTAGGCATGACATCGAAGGATGTGAATCTTTTATGGTTTGAGATAGAGCATCTGGTCAACATCGGGGAAATTTTGGGTAGTATTACCCCACCTACTAAGAAGAAAGGTCATCGGGTAGATGCGTGGTTGTAAGGATGACAACCCACCATGGCTTCGAGGAGAAGCCATCTTTTGGGTAGACTTAGTGTCCCTTGTATTTTCAATAAAATGATATCCCCGTCTATTTATTGTAAAAGAAACCACGTCTAACCTGATGTCCCAATAGGGATACATAGAAAGCTCTTATCGGGCCTGGTTCGGGAAATCTATTCGGATGGAACAAATTAAGGATAATTTTTGTGTAAATCGAACTAAGAAGGTCCTAAGTTCTCGCGAAGGAATACATAGGCAGTCTACATCAGACTTTGTCCCTACATTATATAATTTATATTCCCCATTTTCTCTTTCAAGAATGCCTGAGCCACAAAGGGTCGCCCTAGGATCAATTCTGACAGTGTTACGGTAACAAGTTAACCATAGACTCCCAAACTGAAATCCACATAAACCGAAATGGCTAAAATACCCAAAACCCTCAGAATGGAGGATCAATTTAGTATTTGGATCAAATACATGAGTTTATGTGCTATTTTGTGTACAAATGTATCTGCGATATCTTGTATTATTTATTGGTCACTAACGTACTAACGTCATCTGACTTTGAGTTTTTCTTTTCTTAAATAGGGGATCGATTCATGTTGTGTCACGCTGGCATACTTCACAAGATCCAAAGTAGCAACAACATCCCTTTTCGAGCAGAACAAAGAAACACTGATTAATACTTTGGACAACGAGTATAACAAGAACACACTCGTCATAAGGGACCCCGTATCCTCAGACTCCATGGAAGCATCACACCATGAGTATGTGATAAACATATTATTCATGAGATTCGCTGACCTTTAGGAGAAGGTTGCAAGAGCTGAAATGGCTAATGCCGAAAGTGCCCGTCTAGACAAGGAGGCGTCCTTCTCCATTTCCATCTCTGAGTTCACCCTTACCTGATCATTTTCTGGCCTACCCCATTAGAACCATACTATCTAACCAGACCCCACTTACTATTGAGATTCCCCACATTAGTACCTCTTACCATACCCCCACCGTCAACCAATACCACCCAAATACCGAGAACTTATCGCTTGGTGCCTTCGTACCAAGTACCACCATCTACTCACACAAATGGCATCATAAATCCAAGAAATACTACTCTGCCTACTTCACGAGCCACCAACATTCCCACAGTATCCTTCTACACTCATGTCACTCTAAATGACTACTCCCCATAACTAGAGTATTACGAGGAGATGGAAAAGGCTTGAAGGGACAAACAAGACAGATGGGATAGGGAAATTAAGCAAAAAATGGTGGAACTGCTTGAGAAGTCTAACAGGTCTACTCGAAAGGCAACGGGACTGAGCTACGATGACCTTTGCATGCATCCTGACCTAGACCTGCCTGAGGTCTTTAAAATGACTAGGTTGGAATAGTTCAACGAGATAAGAAATCCCCAAGTCCATTTGTGGTCATACTGCAAACAACTGGTTGGAGTAAAGAGAAATCAGGCCCTAATCATGATGCTATTCAGTAGGAGCCTGGCCGGAGAAGCTTCTGAGTGGTTTACTACTCAAGACATACGCCGTTGGGCTACATAGGAAGACATATCGGAAGCCCTTATAGAAATATTCTGATTTAACATGGAGACTGTACCCGATTGATACAACTTGGAGAAGGTCAAACAAAAATCCACCTAGAACTATCGGGAATATGCAAGTAGGTGGAGGGCCGAAGCCACCCGAGTACAACCGTCTATGAGTGAAGAAGAGGTGGTCTCAGTTTTTATCAATCATAAGAGTCAAATTTCTACGACCGCATGTTGTCTATGGTCGGAAGGCCATTTTCTGAGTTAGTCAAAAGGGAGAGGCTATAGAAGATGGCCTCAAATCAGGAAGGATCATCAGTGTAGTCAACAAAGCCGCTCACCAAAACACCACATGCCCCATGGGGATAAAGAAAGAGGACGTGGCAAACGTCTCCTTACATCTAGCCCCAAACATAGAAAGCAAGAGAGACCGCACTATCCCCTCGATATATATAAATCACCAACTTCAAGTGGCTACCTAGCTGCACCATACAGCCATGTGCATGTCTTTTACGCACAACCAAACATTCAAATTCTCCCACCTACCTCCAAAACAAATTTCCAAATGCCTGCTCCTACTTACCAAACTCCACAGCCAAATTATAAAATACCCTCACCCGTTTACCGAGCTCTACAAAATCACTAAAATCAACCAGCCTGCCACATATAATTTGCCACATCCTAAATTCAAGAAAAGGCTGCCTAGGGTATTCACCGTATTAATTGAAACTCGGACCAAGTTGTTCGAAAGGTTGAGTGCCGCCGGTCTTATCCAGACCGTTCCGCCTAAACCCGCCAATCCTGAAAGCCACTTTTAATGAGATGATAATCATGTGCCTATCATTTTGGTAGAAATGAACACAACACGGAAGACTGTATCAACTTGAAGCACAAGATACATGATTTGATAACAAAATGGAAATCACCTACAGACAACAACACCAAATGTAAACACCAATCCTTCGCCTAATCATGGTAATAATCACATCCATATGATTGAGCGGGAATAATAATGTGATGTATGGAAGACATTGGTCTAAGAACCTATTCAGAGTCTAGAGTAAATGGTAGCCTATCTTAGCATTTAGAAATAACCTCAATTCAAAGTGTTGATCCCTACGTCGGTTATAGCATATGTATCCTAAGAAAGGGTATGAGCTCCGAGAAAAACAATTGTAGTCCAAGATGCAGTCGCTCATGGTATGACATGATCCTAAAGATGTTATACTCCCAAGGAATTGGGACAGTGAGCTCCTAGAAAAGAAGGAAATCAGAGAAGGCCTATTTTAGAAGGGGAGGCCGAAGACTTCTGGCGCAGAGTACATCCCAAAGAGTATTCTATTATCAAACATTTGAAGAAAATGCTCACTAAGATATCAGTGATAGCATTGCTACTAAGCTCCTCACAGTATCACCATGCCTTAATGAGGGTATTGGACGAAATACATGTCCTTGCGGGTAAAAGCAGCGAGAATCTAGATGATGTGGTGGCCCATGTTATAGGAGCCCATCAAATCTCTTTCACTCAAGACGAACTTCCAAAGAAGGAATTGCGCATAACAAAGCATTCTACATCACCATCTAATGTAAAGATAAGGTTGTGGAATGAGTTCTAGTATACAATGGAGCTGACCTCAATATCTGTCTCGAATCCACGCTCAAACACAAGCTACGATGTCAAAAAGATACGCTAGAGCCATACAAATATGAGAGTGGATCCCAACATGACCCTACAGGAAAAGTAGATCTCAATATCCAAATAGGGCCCGCTGAGTTCAGTATTGAGATTCAAGTCATGGAAATCACAGCCAATTACAATATGTTATTGGGAAGACTATGGATCCATATGGCTAGAGCGGTACCATCCTCCCTGCACCTGTCTTTGAAGTTTGTTTGGGAAGGACATTATGTCGTAATCCACAGAGAATGTAGCATTCACAACTACCCCAATAATTCTGTGCTGGTAATCGAGGAAGTTCCTAAGGGCACAGACTTTCATATAGTAGAATAAGTAGGATATTCCCATAGATGAGATGATGAGAAAACTCCCATGCCACTAGTGTATAAAATTATTGCATCCACTATGCTCCAAAATGGGTTTGAACTCGGGAAAGGTTTGGGCAGATACTTGCAGGGTATAACAAAGACGATATCAACCACGAAGAATGGTTTCCGTTTTGGCTTCGGATATGGTCTCGACCCTGAAGAAGCCTCTGAAGTAGACCAGAAGAAGAGGGGTCCTCCAAAGTTACGCAAACCAATTTTGAATTGTACCAATCATTCCCAGTCTGAATGTTAATGCCTAATGACGGAGATGCAGAAGAAGGGTCCAGTCCGAATGTTAATGCCCGATATCAATCCCGTGATACTGGAAGAATGCAATGAAGTGCCAACCATCCATGATGCTGATTCGGGCGAGCAACTGTTCCGCTGGACCTCTACCCCATCTTGGCTCCTTAATAGAGATGATAAATTTAAATTTCCTTTAAAATCGGTGGAAGTCGGCTGAGGCCCGAATGTTTACCATTTGCACTTTTAAATTTCCTCTTGATATTTTTAAAAGGGAAATGACTCGATGTTTATCCGAGTCAGGACCGCAATTTGTACTTCTTTTTATCAAATTAATGAAGCTTGAGTTTAGGTGAAAAATAGTTTTCTCATTTATACGCATATGATTTTATACACTAACTATGCCTTGGCTTGTTTTTCAGTAATAGTAATAAAATAACTCGTAATGTCATGACATATCGCAAAATTAGAGTGTCAAGTGACACAAGATACCCTATCCACCTCTTTTGTGGAATACCAGAAATAGAGATGAATTAGCAGATCATATGGCTAAGTTGAAGCATGCCTGGACCTTCTTCATCGAAAATATCAGATGTCGGTGGCGGGTTCTTATTAGGTATTATTAGGTCCCATTGGCCTCTTAGCTTTGTGTGTGGGCGATTTCGGATGGTTGGTATCTCACCGCATAAGTGTCAGTGATGAAGTAGTGCATTAGTGCTTTCCCGAGGATGTCTGTGCATGCTCTCCCATCTTTAGTCTTTCTCGATGTCAACCGGTTCCTATACCTAATGAACCCGAACAGACGTACTCGCTGCTTCTGATTTCTACCATATGGGTTCAGTTTCATAATGTTATTAACGGAGTCCATTTATTTATTCAAAATATTCAGTAAATTAAGTTCTAATAATGAGGTTAATTTTTTATTTGTATTTGTTGAAAATCAAATAAATTCCAATTTAAGTAGAAAATTCTCTTTCTTCCTCCGTTCATACGTATTTCATACATTCCAGATATGGAATTTATCGAATCAAGATCTTTTGGCTCAACTTTATTCCAGTTTTGCCAAGGGAGCAACCCTATTTTCACCTTGAATTGGTCCATTTCTTCTTCCAGAGACCGCTCTCTCATTGGCATTGGGAAGGCTCGAGTCCTTTTCTGAGTCGTGAATCTCCTCGCTTTCCACTGCTACAGCATTTGTCTTATAGAATACTTCAATTTGGAACCTTAACCCAAAATTGATGATAAAAGATGTACATATCTATTTAATATATAAAGAAGAAAAGAGAGAAAGAATATGAGAAATACGATGAAGAGACCATGTTACCTAAGGGTCTTGCCAAAGAGGTAGAACAATTTGAGAATGAATAGAAACCCAACCTGGATGAGATTGAAGTGATCAACATAGGAGATGAAGAGACATTTAAGAAAACCAGCATAAGCGCATATTTGGAAGCCCCCAAAAAGAGGAACTGAAAATCTACTAAGAGAATATGTAGACATCTTCGCTTGGTCATACGCAAATATGTCGGGTTAAGAACAGACATAGTGGCCCACATGTTACCCATCAACAAAGGTTTTTCCCTTGTTAAACAAAAATTCAGGTAGTTCAAACCAGACTTGAGTATCCGAATCAAGGACAAAATTGAGAAATAGATCAAGTCTGGCGTGCTAGAAGTGACTCTATTCCCGATATGGTTGGCTAACATTGTGCCAGCACCAAAGAAGGACATAAATATTTGGATTTGTGTGGACTATCGTGTTCTCAAATAAGCCAATCCCAAAGATAATTTTCCACTCCTCAACATCGACATACTTACCTATTACTATGCGAAGCATGCATTGTAATATTTCCTAGTTTGTTTCGTCGGTTATCATCAGATCCTGATGAGTGAAGAAGATGGCACAGAAAAATACCTTTATCATCACATGGGGGATATACCACTATCATGTGATGTTGTTCGACCTCAAGAACACCGATGCCATTTATATAAATTTTATGACTACCATATTCCATGACATGATGCACAAGGAAATTAAAGTTTATGTGGACGATGTCATAATCAAATCAAGAGAAAGCTCAGATCATACCATGCACTTGCGGAGTGTAAACGACATAATCAAATCAAGAGAAAGCTTAGATCATACCACGCATTTGCGAAAGTTCTTTGACAGACTCCGAAAGTTTAATTTGAAGCTAAACCGGGCCAAGTGCGCGTTTGAAGTGCCTGCCAAAAAGTTGCTTGGGTTCATAATCAGTCGAAGGGACATAACACTAGACCCCTCAAAGATCAAACGCATCTAAGAACTGCCTCCACCGAAGACCAATAAAGAGGTAATGTGTGTCTGGAAAGGTTGAACTATATTGGATGCTTTATAGCACAATCCATGATAATTGGGGAACCCATACTCAAGTTGTTGAAAAATGATACAATAACAAAATAGATGGATGAGTGTCAGAAGGCCTTCGATACTATCAAGAAGTACATTTCCAACGCACCGGTCTTGTTCCCTCCCAGGCCAGGAAACCTATTATTGTTGTACATGTTAGTGTCAAACAATGTGTTTGGGTGCGTGTTAGGACAACACGATGAAATTAGCAAGAAGGAATGAGTCATTTACTATCTGAGCAAAAAGTTCACCACTTGCGAGGCAAGATATACCTTGGTGGAGAAAATATGTTATTCTTTGACGTGGGTAGCCTAGAAGATGAGGCACTATTTGTCATCCTACACCACCTACCTCATATCTCAGCTAGATCCTTTGAAGTATATATTTCACTAGCCCATGCCCATAAGGAAGTTGGCCATGTGGCAAATGCTTCTGAGCGAGTTCGACACCACGTACGTAGTTAAAAAGGCCATCAAAGAACAAGCACTGGCCAATGTACTTGCAGAAAGTTCGATCGACAAATACTTTGAGCCACTCAAGACATATTTCCCGAATGAGGAAATGTTAACAATAGATGAAGGCACAACCGAAACCTATTCGAGATGGAATATTTTTTGATATCGCAGTCAATTACAATGCTTCGGGGATCCGATAAGTTTTGGTGTCAGAATTAGGACAACATTACCAAATGGCGGAAAAACTCAAATTCCGATGTACCAACATGGTAGAATATGAGGCCTGCATCTTAGGTCTCCACATGGCCCTTGGCATGGATATCCAGGAGCTATTGGTAATAAATGACTCAGAGCTATTGATTTATTAAGTCCAATGAGAGTGGGATGCAAAGAAAGACAAAATCCTGCCATACGTAAGAGTTGCACAAAGGTTGTGCAAAAGGTTAAGAAAGATTGACTTAAAGCACATACCAAGAGCCAAGAATGAATTCGCTGATGCTCCTGCTACCATAGTATCTATGATACAGAATCCCAAAAGCAGTCACATTGACCCACTAGAGATAAGTATTAGAGAAGAGCACGCTTACTGTTCCCACGTGGAAGCGGAACCTGACGGCAAACCCTGGTATGCCGACATAAGCACATACTTGGAAAAGGGAGAGAACTCTAAAAATATCAAAAGTAACTAAAAGAAAACTATCCAGAGGATGGATCATAGGTTCTTTTTGAAAAAATGGGTACTCAACAAGAGAACGCCTGATCTCAGGCTACAAAGATGCGTAGACGCTGCAGATGCCACAAAATTGCTTGAAGAGGTACATGTCAGGACTTGTGGTCCTCATATGAATGGGTTTGTCCTACCTAAGAAGATCCTGAGGGTAGGCTATTATTGAATGGCCATGAAAATTGACTGTAGTAGGTTTGTGCAAAGATGCCATTAGTTCACGGAGAGTTGATCAGAGTCCCACCAAATGAACTTAATTTCATGAGCTTACCTTGGCCATTCATCGCTTGAGGCATGGACGTCATTGGATCCATCGAGCCAGATACATCCAATGGATGCTAATTCATCCTGGTCGCCATAGATTACTTCACTAAGTAGGTTGAAGCTACATCACACAAGTCAGTAATAAAGAAAGTGGTAGCTGCCTTTGTAAGGAAAAATATCATCTGTCGATTTGGCATCCCGAAATCCATCATAACAGACAATGGAGCAAATCTAAACAGTCATCTGATGAATAATATTTGTGAGAAATTCTATATAACCCATCAGAATTCTACCACCTACAGGCTACAGATGAATGGAGCTGTAGAGGCAGCCAATAAGAACATCAAGAAGATACTAAGGAAAATGACAGATAATTAAAAATATTGGCATGAATAGTTTCCATACGCATTGCTAATATATCGAATGACAACTCAGACTTCAACATGAGCAACTCTATACTTGCTTATCTAAGGTACTGAAGTAGTAATATCAGCTGAGGTGGAGATACCATCACTCAAAATTATACAAGAAGTAGAACTGGAAAACGCAGAGTGGGTCCGAAAATGATACAAGAAACCGGTTCTAATCGATGATAAGAGAATGATCGTCGTATGTCATGGCTAACTGTACCAGCAAAGGATAGCCCGTGCTTTCAACAAGAGGGTCAAAACCCGACTCTTTCTGATAGGACAATTGGTACTCAAGCATATGTTTCCATATCAAGACTAGTACAAAAGAAAGTTCGCACCCAACTAGCAGGGTCCCTACATGGTCCGTAAGGTATTATCCAAAGGAGTCGTGATCTTTGAAGAAATGGACGGCTAGGAGTGGCCTAAGCAATCAATTCAGACGCAATCAAGAGATACTATGCTTGAAGACACACTTTTCAACTTGTAATCACATTTTTGCTTATAATCACTACACCAAGACCTATCTCTTTGTTACATCCCGTAGTTTCCCATATTAAGTTTCATCGAACTTTGAAATATTGAACAAGTTATACGAACCGTATGGGATTTTAGTCATGTTCACGCATGCAAATAAAGAACTCAGTGTATAAAAAGATAAAGTCATGAAGTGATTTTAGACTTAACAAGTGTGACGACGGTGATTCGGAATAATATTTTGTTATGGCAAAAGAGGCTATGGACTAGTGCTATATCACATGACCATGATAACGAGCATATGAAGTGTGTTAAAAGTAATATAATATTTAGTTGAATTGAGAGCAAGAATTAATTACATGAGTAGTTGGTTAAATATTAAAATAAAGCAGAAGATTAAGGGATTAATTATTATATAATTGGATAAGGATTAAAGTGGTTAAGTATGGTGTTAATGGATAAGTTTGTGTGGCTACAACTCCCTCCACGTCTACTTTATACTTCCGTTTGAGTATCCATTTACAACCCAACATTTTATTTTCCGGAGGAAGATCAACCAACTCCCAAGTATGGTTATGCAAAATGGAGCCTATTTCACTCTCAATAGCTTATTTCCAGAGCGGTGCCTCTGGAGTTGCCAATGCTTCAGCAATTGTCCTTGGTTCATCATCAACCATATAAGCTACAAAGTCAGGACCGAAGGAGTTTTCCTTCCTGGCCCTTTTACTTTGCCTTAGTTCCATCTCTGGAGTCTCCAAGTTCTGAGAATCTAGAACACTAGATTCCGGATATTTAGCCACTTCGAGATCCACTAGATCTGAACCATCTAGATCCGGGCCGTCAACGACTCCCAGTTCATGAGAGCTTTGTTCATAACTTCGTTTGTGAGAGGTTTTGTCTTTTTCCTTTCTAGGAAAAATACCTTCAAAGAATTGAGCATTCCTTGATTCCATGATCGTACCCCCGTGGATATTTGAAATATCTGACTTATGCTCTAAGAAGCGATAAGCACTACTGTTATTTGCATATCCGATGAATATGCAATCTACAGTCTTAGGCCCAATCTTGACCTGTTTTGGCTTGGGTACTTCGACCTTTGCCAGACAACCCCACACCTTTAAATATTTATAGGTGGGTTTCTTTCCTTTCCATGATTCATATGGAGTTTTGTCCTAACCCTTATGTGGGACTCTATTAAGAATCATATTAGCGATAAGGATGACTTCTCCCCACATATTTTGGGAAAGACCGGAATTGATGAGCAAAGCATTCATCATTTCCTTCAATGTGTTGTTTTTACGTTCCGCCACACCGTTCGATTGAGGTGAGTATGGAGCCGTCGTTTAATGAACAATGCCTTCTTGGGCACAATATTCCTCAAATGGCGCTACATATTCTCCCCCTCTATCGCTACGAATGGATTTAATCTGCATGCTTAGTTGGTTCTCAACTTCTGTTTTGTAACGTCGGAACGCTTCAAAGGCTTCATCCTTACTTTTCAACAAGTAAAGGTAACAATACCTTGTGCTATCATCAATGAATGTCACAAAGTACTTGTTCCCCACTCTAGTTTGTGCACACTTCAAATCACATATATCTGTGTGAATAAGTTCTAGAGGAGCGGTATTCCTTTCGATGGATTGAAAAGGAAGCTTTGTGAGTTTTGTCCTTACGCACACCTCACACTTATGTTGAGGATTTACGTCGATAGACAACAACAACTCTAACTTTACCAACCTTTGGATGAATTTGTAGTTGACATGTCCTAATCTATGATGCCATAAATTAGAGGACTCAAGCAAGTAAGAATAAGAGGCTTTAATATTATTTCTTGTACGTAATACAGACATGGTGTTCACTTGAAGAGGCCTTCATAGACGAATCCTCTTCCCACAAATGTTCCATTCTTAGTGACTATAAATTTATTGGACTCAAACACTAGCCTAAAACCAGCATTAACCAATAAAGGACCTGAAATTAAATTTCTTGTAATCTCAGGAACATGCATCACTTTCTTCAGAGTGAGCTCCTTTCTAGAAGTCATCTTCAGAACTACCTTTTCTACCCCCAGCACGTCAGAGGAAGCATTATTGCCCATGAACATCTTTTTGTTTATAACCGGTGTATAAGTGGAGAAAGCATCTCTATTGGAACAAATATGTCTTATAGCACCTGTGTCCATCCACCACTGCATGGGATTCTCAACAAGGTTTGCTTCTAGCACCACCGCTGAGAACTCCTCAATCATGTCGTCCAGAAACTGGTCCTTGACGACGTTAACCTATGCCTTGCCCTTAGCCGTGGTCTTCTCTTGTTGCTCAGTCTTGAGCTTGCGGCAGTCCTTGATCATGTGACCAGGTTTCCCACAGTGGTGACAGTTTCCTTTGAACTTCTCAGCTGCTTGGGTCTTGCCGTCTTTCTGAAACTTGCGCTTCTTGCTTGGGTTCCCTTTGGTCTCAGCCAGATTTGCCTTTGCCTTAGCGGATTGTTTTCCCATAGGCAAGGCCACCTTACTATCTTCCTGAATTTGGAGTTTGATAATAAGTTCTTCAAAGGTCATCTCCTTTGTCTTGAGTTTTAAGTAACTCATAAACTCATTCCACGAAGGATGTAACTTTTCAATAAGTGATGCAACCAAAAATTGCTCATTTGGCTTCATTCCTTCCAAATCCAGGTGATGTAAAATCATTTGGAATTCCTGGACTTGGGACATCACTATTTTACTATCCACCATTTGAAATTTCAGAAATTTCTCAACGATGAATTTCTTAGTACCTGCATCTTGTGCGTTATACTTCTTTTGTAGTTTCTCCCACAACTCTTTGGCAGTGCCAACTATGCAATACACCGTGTAGAGAGGGTCTGATAAGCAGTTCAATATGTAATTCTTACACATGAAATCACTATGACTTCATGCATCAAGAAACATCTTCATGCCATTAATGACATGGATACCTAGGCCCCCTTCACCCGTTTCAGAAGGTGAAAGGTCTATTTCATCTCCAGCTTGTGGAGGATCTTCTGTTAGGAAACGTGTCATTCCCATAACAGTCAGATAGAATAGCATCTTCTGTTGCCATCTCTTGAAGTTTGACCCCATGAACTTTTCAGGGCATTCATGGTGAAATCCAGCGTGTGGAGGAACGGCAACGTTCCCTTGAGCGGCAGTAAAGGCGTTGGAAGAGCCTTGAGCAACCGGAAAGGCATTAGGAGTGCCTTGAGCAGTGGGAAAGGCAGAGGGATTGCCTTGAGCAACAACAGCAGAATCAGAAACAATTTGATCTCTTCCAGTCATCTTTCTTAGATACTTACAACAAAATCTTGTCTTAAAATTATTGGGATACAATTGTTGTAGGAAACGGGAAATAAGTAACTATTTCAATAATAGAAAGGATAAACTAACTATTACAATAAACTGGAAATCAAGAACTTAACCGATTGCTTGTGTGATTCGCTGAGTTGAGTGATGACACTCTTTCTTTAAGACAAGATTGCCCCGTATATCTCCTTTTACGGTGTTGAGCAATAGTCTCCCAAGATACAACAACAACTTTAACAAGTGAGCAAAGGAAACTCAAGTGTTACTCTTGAAGAACTTTGAGTATAGTGACTTTGCAAGAGAGGAAGAAGATGAAATCAGAAAATCTGGAGTATTTTCTAAGTGTTGAGTGTAGTGTTTCAATTGAGCCAAAGGCCTCAATTTATAGTGTAAGGAGAAGACCCCTCAACTAGCCAACTAATGGCCTTCAATAGCCATGTAATGGCACTTGAATGAGGGGTTATATTCAGCCAAATAATGGCTGAATTCATGTGGCAATTAATGGAGAATCAATGCTCCAAAACCAGCACAAATGTCAGATTTTTCCAACTTCCCGTCGCAGCATTCTGCCTCCGATGCGCCCGGCTCCAGTGACTGCCCAACCATTTAGCGCCACGGCGCTGCCTGGGAGGCGCCGCGGCTCCGACGGTGTGGCGTCGCGGCCCTTCACGGCTCCTCGACGATTTCCGGCTCATTTCATCTTACACTTCTTCCTTCTTTTACCAACGTGGAATACTTTGTCATTTGGCCAATAACCATCCATAATTCTATGTCTCAAACGTATTACATACATACCAATATCTCTTTCACTAATGAAATTTGTGATACTTGGCACTACGTGTGCACGTGTGTGGAAACGACGTTTGCGACGTGCGGGCCCAATTGTTCGAGTCATAAATTAATGGGATATATTTATTTCCACATTTAGTAAATTTCCAACATGTTCATGAATGTCTATTTGTTGGTCTAGGCTCACTTAGGTTATTAGGTTAGCTTGTATGTCAGTTAAGCTATTCATGTATGTTATGTGATTATTTATTGATAATCTACACTTAATGATAATTTGTATGTTCCATTCAGTGTCCCTGTATGCTCATGTGTATATATTTTCTGTTGATTAGTCTGTAGGTTTGTTTAGTGTTCTTGTATGATTTATATACATCCTTGTCATGTTGATTTAGGCTCTATATTAGTTGTTATACCTGCACTTTAGTCCAAATCATGATATATATGGGTTTTTTTTGTATACTTGAATGATGTCTAGTCTTTTCTAGCATATTAGATTGAAATCCTGTCTACCTAGTTTTCTATGTGTTCATGTCCCTGTGAAACTGTTGGTTTGGGATGAATCACCTAGACTATGAACCTATCTGTTAAGTATGGAAGCTGAATGTGCCTTGTTTAAGTATTAGCATACCATGTAATGTCCTGATTTCTAGGTCCTACTATAGGCTTTGGGATTTAATATCAGTTCTCGGTGCTTCCATGTTAGTTTAAGATATTAATGTTTGTTCACTATGTGTATGTCTAAGTTCTGTGATACCTGATTGTTCAAATATATGTCTAGCTTGACAATATCAAGATTAATTACATGTCTTGTGACTTAAAGAATAGATGAAACCAGAGAATTAGTCTAAGTATTGTTATTGTCCCAAAATGCCCTGGTATGAGTCAGTCTTAGCTGACTTCTGCGTAAAGAACTATTCTTGTTTAAGTCCATTTAACCTATCTAGTTAGTAAGTTAAGTGCACAGATTATTTCCAAAATGTCTGAATGCTTGTCTTAGATGCAAAAAGAATGATATGGTCTCCTATGTGTGTGTTTGAATAAGTCATGTTGACCTGTCAAGAATGTGTTTTGAATCATGTTTCTAGGACTTGGTCTAATTCCTTTAGTTGTGTGTTTGAATGCTAAAAGCAGTATGATGTCTAACTAGTGTCTAAAAATGATTTTTTCATGTTTGGTCTGTCAGCTTGCAATTAGTTCAAGACTCTTTAGGTCATCATCATACTTTGTTGATTATGCTTCCTATGAAGTTTTTTTCCTCTGTTTGAATAGAATAAGACTTACTAAAATATAGGTTTCTCCTGATGTCAAATGTGAACTAAGCCTGTATGTTGATCGTTTGTTATGTGCTATGTGGTTAATCTATGATTGGTACTGTGTCAAATGTAATAAGTATGTGTAAGTTATTTGTTGGCATAAGAATTTGCTAGTTTACTCTCTGTTATAGGACTTCAACCATAAACAAATTATACACTGTGTAAGTATACGCAAGAGTATATCGTGTATACTCCATGTGTATCACCCCTGTTAAGGCATTATGAATCTGCTTTAGGCCTAGCCCATTTTGCTTGTCACTACAGTCTTCCTTACCCGCTGATCTCATATATCTGGGCTAGGCCCACATCTCATCCTTTTTATTTCTTTCCCTTGCTTGATTGCTATTATGTATCTGAGGTGGGCCAAGTCCATCTATGTTTCATGTTTAATTGACATTGTCCCGATATTGTGGGCCAGTTTGCATTAATATATATGTTTGGGCTTTAATTTTTATATTTCTCGAAGTTAATAATTATGTGGCATACATGTATACTTGCAAAAATGTTGTAAATAATTTAGATAAGTTAAGATGCCTTCTAAACGAGTTTTTCCTTTTCCCCTCTCCCTTTCCTGCATGACTCGAACAATACGGGCCATTTGGGCTGAAACTGCAGAGCCTCAACTTGTTGGGCCGCTTGCCCAACACCCTCCTTTTATCGAGTCCGGATCACACTTTGAAGGTCCAACCATGGGTGAAAATGGTTAACTGGTGGGCTCGGTACGCCCACCAGCCTTACTTTATCTCTTTAATTTTTCATGTATTATTTTTTATGTTGTTAATGAATGCTTATATATATTGGAACCCGATGGTTATAACTTAGGATTTATACATAATGATGCGTACGTTGTTTAGAACGAATAGGGTCCCAAAACATGATTTAAAATCAGCCCAAAAAAATATAGGACTTGGTACTTGATAAATAAATAAAATTGAAAAATACTTTTCTTACATAAATTTGCAATCTTTAAGTGTTTTTAAGATGTCTTTCTTGATTTGATAATTTTTTACAAAAAGGAAAGATATTGGACTGTTTTGAGGCTAAAAAAATCCATTTTTAAAACTTGTTTCCAAAAATCTGAAAATTAATTGAAAAAAGGGAGAAATCTTTGACAAAAAAATCCATTTTATATCATTTTTAAAGATTATTTTTGGGTCAGGCCCAACCTAATTGATTTAAAAAATGATAAAGAAATTTTATTTAAAAGCCCAAGTTTAAGGAAAAACGTTCTAAAGGATATGGTCGACCATGAAAGAAAAACTTTACAAACAAAACTTGTATAAATATCATAGCATGTAGAACATATATGACTAACATTTGGTCTAAATTAGTTGGGACTCTACTTAAAGGAGACTTTGAATGTGTCTTAGTCCAAAAATGAAGGGACTAAATTAATCTTATATGAGCCTTTTTCAAAACAAAATCTAACTTATTTTAAATAAATTCTTTTGCTAAAGATTTTAGAATAAAAATGACATGCCATTACTTTTATTTTGCATGAATTTAAACACTCTTTTAAGGAATTAATCACAATAAAACGTACTATGGAACTCGAAGGTCAACCGTATTCTACAGATTCTTAATATTGGGGTGTCTCATGCCTTTCTCGGGAAATCACTAGAATCCTTACCTCAAACTTTGATTTTAAAGGATTTTTCTGTGTTTGAAAAAATCCTTTTACTTGGTTTTCCTAATTTCCCTACAAATTGGGTGTCGACTCTAAAAAATAAAATATCTGAATAGAGTCCACAACCTGGAAGTAGATTTTATGCCTCACTTAAAAGTGAACTGTTACAACTGTTATTATAGGAAAACTCGATAAGAGGCAATTGATCATCCCAACTATCTTTGAAATCCGTAAATATATCCTCAAGTGTCTGAACAACGCGATCTGCCTGACCATCTGTCTGAGAATGAAAAGCGGTGCTAAGATTTACCCTGGTACCCAATCCTTTCAGAAAGAACTTCCAAAAGTTCATCGTGAACTAAGCACCACGATCTGAGATAGTGGACACTGGGTCCCTTAAAGCTTGACAAGTTCTTGAATATATAACTTGGCATAATCTTTTGCTGACTTGATGGTCTTCACTTACAAAAAGTGTGCAGATTTAGTAAGACGGTACACAATCACCCAAATCGAATCATGTCTTCAAAATGAGCGAGGTAAACTTATTATGAAGTCCATGTTTATCATCTCTTATTTTTAAATTGGAATATCGATGTTCTGAGCCAAACCACCTGGGCTCTAGTGCTCGGCTTTCACCTACTGACAATTTGGACACTTAACCACAAAATATGTTGCATTCTTATTCATATCGCTCCACCAGTAAACCTCTTTAAGATCATGATACCTCTTTGTGGAACCTGAGTGGATAGAATACTTGGAACTATGCGCCTCAGCCATAATTCTCTCACTGAGTCCATCTACATTCAGAACATATAATCTACTGTGGTACCTTAGAGTACCTTCACTCCCCATTGCTCGAAAGTGGTTCTCTTTTATTTGTGAATCTCTTTCTTTAGCTGCAATATATAGAGATCATTAAACTGTTTCTCCTTCACTTCGGCTACTAAGGAAGATTCAGCCCTGTTATGAACAATACCACCACCATATTCATAGTCCAAAAGTTGAACTCCTAAACTGGCTAGTCGGTGAACTTCATTCGCCATATTTCTCTTCTTCAACATGAGCTAAACTTTCCATGGATCGCCGACTAAGAGCATCGACTACAACGTTTGCCTTTCCAGGATGATAGAGAATATTCACATCATAGTCCTTAAGCAATTCGAGCCATCTTCTCCATCTAAGGTTCAACTCCCTCTGCTTGAAAAAATGCTGAAGGCTCTTGTGATCCGTGAAAATATCAGTGTGAACACCATACAAGTATTGACACCATATCTTTAGTGCGAAAACCACAATTGCCAATTCTAGATCATGAGTCGGATAATTCTTTTCGTGAGCCTTAAGATTTTTGGATGCACAAGCTACTACCTTGTCATGTTGCATTAATAAACATCCAAGGCCAACTCCTAAAGCAACACAATACACTACAAAACCCTCAGTTCCTTCTGGTAGCATCAAAACTGGAGATGAAGTCAATCTCGCTTTTAACTCTTCGAAGCTTCGCTCATAAGCATCTGACCACTGAAAGCTGACTTTCTTCTGAGTCAACGTAGTTAGCGGAGCTGAGATAGAGGAAAAACCCTCTACAAAATGTCTGTAATAGCCTGCCAGACCCAAGAAATTTCTTATCTCTGTTGTTGAAGTGGGTCGGGGCCAATTCTTCACGGCGTCTACTTTATGAAAATCCACTTTCACTTCTTCTCCTAAAATGACATGGCCTAGAAACGCCATTGATTTCAGCCAAAATTCACACTTTGAAAATTTCACATAAATCTTGTGTTTTTGATGTTCTACATTGTCGATCTCACTACGAGAATAATCCAAGATGTCGTCAATAAAAACAATGAAGAATAAGTTGAGATACGGCTTGAAAACTCTGTTCATGAGATCTGTGAAAGCTACTGGTGCATTAGTCAACCCAAATGACTTAACCCGGAATTAAAAATGACCATAACAGGTCCTCAAAGTTGTTTTCGGTATATCCACACCCCTAACCTTCAACTGATGGTACACTGATTTGAGGTCGATCTTGGAATAACACTGACCCTGAAGTTGGTCAAACAAGTCATTGATTCTGGCAAGGGTAACCTTGCTCTTAATGGTAACCTTGTTCAACTGACAGTAATCAATGCACATAAGCAAAGATCCATTTTCTTTCGGATAAACAAGACTAGTGCGCCCCAATGTGAGACACTTGGTATAATAAATCCCTTGTCCAGTAGATCTTTCAACTGAGCTTTTAATATTTTCGACTCTAGTGGAGCCATTTTGTATGGCGGAATAGATATCGGCTTAGTGTCAGCAAGTAGATCAATTTTAAAGTCAATCTCCTTATTGGAGGAACTCCGGGAAGATCCTTAGGAAAAGCTTCTGGAAACTCATTAACAACCGATACAGACTGGAGAGTTAGGAATTGAGCATTTGCATCCCTAACTCGAACTATGCCCATTTGAGATCATCTTTCTAGATTTAAGAAAGAAATAAACCTACCCCTAGGCACTAGTGCATCACCTTTTCATTTTAAAACTGGTTCCCTGGAAACTCAAAACTTACTATTTTGGTTTTACAAGCTACTGTGGCATAACATGATGTTATACAATCCATGCCCATGATTACATCAAAGTCTACCATTTCCAATTTCACTAAATCAGCTAGGTATTGCGGTGGTAGACTCTAACTGGACAACCCTATACATACGTCTAGCTATAACTGACTCTCCAACAAGAGTGGACACTTCAAAATTTTCATGAAACTTTTCTGATTCTATCGCACGTTACTTAGCAATAAATGGGGTTACATAAGATAGGTTGATCTTGGATCCATAAGGCCATATAAGTCAAAAGTGAACACTATCAGTATACCTGTAACGACACTTGCACGAGCCTCTGTATCTTGACGACATGCTAGTGTGTGCAAGCGTTTCTGACCTTCACCTGTATTACTAGACTTAGTTGCACTACGCCTTGATTGGGCCTAAGAATTGCGAGAATGTACTAAATTTATGAATTGATCCAGATTACCTTTGGTACCCTACCTAAATGATGGACAATACCTCAGATAATGACCCTATTGGCTGCATCCACAACAACCATCCATGCCTCAACGACACACTCCTAGGTGCGTCTTACCACACTTATTGCATATAGGATTATGGCCCATACTGGCTTATGTCTGTGAGCCTGCTACTCCGAAATCCCTACTTCTCTGATTAAACTTGGACCTCAGGACTGGTGCACAGTGTCATACCCCAAACTGGAGGGGCATGATCGACACCCAGGCCTTACTTACTGAGCACCAACATACCTGACTCAATCATATATCTTAACAGACAAACGAGCTGTCAAGCCCCCATGATAGACTGGAATGAAATCAAGAAGCTAACATAATTGTTCGAAGCAACATGAAGCCACTATGACAGTCTGTACATCAACACATATTTCGACAAAGCCTTACATGACTTTTATATACAAGACACACCCATAACATATGAAAAAAGAGCATACCAACTCGACACAACAACTCTAGGACAAGGGGAGTGCAACAACACCACGCTGAGCTGAGGGCCTACTGAGAAAGATCGTCAGTCCGTCTACCTAAACCTGCGGGCATGAAACTCAGCGCCCCCCAACAAAGAGACGTCAGTACGGATAAAATATTGAATATGTAAGGCAAGTAAAAGAATAAGTAAGGGCGTCAAAGTAAATAAGAGACAAATAGAGTCAACCTATAACCTTGGAGGTGCCACTGTGGGCCATGATATGCATATGTATATTGTATATGCGTATATAATGGCGTCGTACATATATATGCGTATATAACGCATCAAGTCTCTGTGGGCATCATCATAATCATCATTATCATATACAACTAATATGTGGTGTCATATATCGTATGCCATATAACTCCGTCATACATATATAGATGCATACATATATACATGCAGGAGGTTCACTATGAACATCCTGAGCTTTTCGGAGTGACGTAAGGTTGTTACACCTCCGACTATCATTATGTAACTAACATATTGTCAAATGTCGTCAAACTAATAAGAAACACATAATATCACATAAGGAGGGATAATCTAAAATGAAGAAAGTACTTTAAAAAAGGGACAAACAAGATTCTATAACATTTCATGAAATGAAAGACATTAACACTTCTAACTTAAGAATGGAGTCGTTTTGGAGGGACTTTAATTTACATTTCATTTTCATACGGTCATTCCAAAAGAAGGAAAATGTAAGCCTTACATACCTTTTCAGGAGTCGTGGTGGCACCAACACATTCCCCACCGGTAGGAGAACCACTTCCCAAATTATCAACAAAATAAAAAAGAATTGCGGAAGTAGTAATATTAAGTAAGCTATCTCATATTTCTGTAAAAACGGAACATAAGTCTGAAACATCAAATACAACCCCCCAAGATCTAGTCAATAATACAAGAGCGCTAATACGGATACAAGTCTGAATAAAAGAACACATAAGCCAAAACTGAACTACATAGTCTAAAAATCTGAATCGTGTCTCTCGAATCAAGGTAAAGATAGAGTAAGAGAATGAGCATCCAAGGTGCGCCGAAAGTTAGAATCCTCACCCTGAATACTGGAAGTCAACCTGATCGGACTCATACTCGAGATCTCGAATTGGCATAGGGACCTATATCTGTATCAGAAAAAGATGCATCAAGTATAGCATGTACAAAATGTACCCTGTATACATCATAGGCCGACAATGACTGAAGATACGTAACATAGATAAATATTAAGTTAAAACCAGATAAGCCTATACTAGATAGTTCAATAGCTCATATAAGTCACGTTGTACACATATCAATTCACTGATTCATCAGTCACACTGTTCGCACAAGGTTCCAATCACAGTCAAGTACAATCAATCCATTCACATATGTAGGGACCTTACTATCATAGTACCCACTAACTAGTACTCTCTTGTCCAAGTCATATCCAAGCTTAACCCCACTTATCCAACTTATCACATAAATAAACGAGTCAAACTTACATCACAACAACTATTTTAGAACACTTCCAAGAGGGTTACACCTAAGCTAATCATGATGACGTTAACTCCTTTATTAACCTTAGCATTTACACTTAGTTAAGTCTCTATACAGTTACGGTCTGACACACATAGATCATTCCACATCTATCTTTCCACTAGCGACACTTAACATAGGTTCCTTACTAGACTTGTTACCCAGTCAGACAATAAATTTCCAAACAACACACAAATGCACATAATTCGCTAGACCTAGGCAATAGTCATGGCATAATTTACATTTCCGACCAAAGTAGTAGTTGACATCAAACACTTAGACTTACAATTATTAAACCCCGAAACCCATACACGAGGAAGAAAGCCACACACAACAACCACATCAATTCAACAACCTCAACTATTTATCCAAGTGTCCATAGAGAGCAGTAAAATTATTATTTCCAAGTATTCACAGAAACAATCTCAATCATAGCGACCCTTCTAGTCCAATACAATCAATTCAATCCAAGTAAATCAGGGTTTCACCCAAGTTCCAATTACCAACCATATCACATTACCAAACCACAATTAAGTAATGTATAGATGTATGTATGATATGAATGTAATACATATGCAAGGTACCTTTCTCAACCTGGTATACATTACGTCAAGGTTTAGTTATGATCCGTACACCCATGGGAGACCCGAGAAGTCCATATACCGCTCTTAGCCAGCCGAAATTCCACACATGAATATGGCTAGAGCCCTAGACTCATTTGTCTAAATAATATTATATTACAGAGGTGCAACTCCATTCCCCGCGTATCAATATTCATTGCGGCATGCAACCCGAGCCATCTGTATTATCAACATCTCAATGTTGGCATAATCTCATTAGTGTTCTTACCTTTCCGGCCTCTTGGGCCCACATCATATCCATACCACTCTCATAACAATATCACAACACCATTAGTGTATGAATGCAAATGAAAATATAAGGCAATATATCATGATATAATGAGATGCAACCAAGTAAGGAGTTGAAATATCACATGGTTTCAAGAGTTCAATAACACACATATAATCCAATACACAGGATTTCATATCAAAGCAGTCTATCAACCATAATCCTTATAAAATCAGGATATCATATCAAATCATGTGATGAATAAACACAAAAATATCAAATTTGGCGACGAGCCCACATAATGGCGACAAGCCCAAATAACAGCAGTCGGAATCAACATAAGGATGATCCCCCAAATCACCCATCATCACAGTTTAACACTGATACCCAGTCAAATGTTCATCATAATTGTTTGAATGGGACCCCAAACACGCCTAATACCCCTCAACATTTATAACTACTACATACTTCTATCGGAGTCTCAAAAAGATAAACCGTAGCATACCTCAAAGCCGAACAGGTGGGCTCCAAATTCAATAATCGGTGATAGCCTTTCCCTTCCTTTTCAGCTTGTGATAATCGAAGTCTATTCACGTATATTACATTGTTAATAAAAAGCTAACACAATAAAAATAAGACTTTAAATACCCATCCAGGGCCAATGTCACCAAGACTCAATATTTAATACTAAAAAACCTCTAATACATACTAAGTAATCATATCCTTAAATTAATTGAAAAACTATACACATTTAAATCTCCAATTGAACAATCCTTAAAAAGCCCCAATTTGAAAACCTAGAAATTTCCCCCAATTGAAAACCAGCTTCTACAATAACATGACAATCTATCATAATCCAATCCTAACTCATGCTATTAACACCATTTGACCCATAAATCTCCATTAAAATCACCCATATAGCTCTCTTATTCTCACAACATGCATAACTCATCTTTCCCAACACAAATAATATGCTAAACCACCATTAATAAGCTTAGAATCATAAACTTAAACAAAATAATAAAGGAAACTCTTACCCAAGAGTGGAAATTTCTCTTAAGGCTCTGGTTATACTCCCAAACGGTGCTGATATCGAGATATATTATTTTGGAAAAGAAAATTCTGAGCTAAAAATATTTATAGGATACAAACCAGACATCCTCGTCTAAAGTAAACAATGCTAAGAACTCGTTCGTACCCTCAGATTCACATATCACCGAGCTAAGGTATACTTTCCTAAAGAATCATCCGAGATAAACCAACAATCCAAACATACAAATAAGGCCACAAAATTCATATGATTGCCTCGAAAAGTGAACCAATGACTTGACTAAGTCATAAATGACCCTCCGGAACTATCAGAAGCGACAGAACCCGGAAACGAACTCATCTAGCTAAAAGTCAATTTTGAGTCAAACTAACCAACTCTAAGTTTACAAACTTGAGCTTTTCATCCGAAACTCATGAAAATGAACCTCAAGATCTGTGCCACCCATCCTCGTGCATCACAAACCCCACATAAATATCACGTGAATGGTTAAATAGTCAAATAAGGGTCTTTAGCTAAAAATGACCAAATGAGTCATTACATCAGATACCAATTAAACAAACGTTCATCCTCGAATAGAAAAAAGAAAGAACAAAAAGCAATGAGTAACCAAGGAATCTCTTTGATAACCTCACGAGAGCACCAACCGATAAGAAATAAATTGATAGCACCGCATGTTCACTTAGTCAATCAAACTACTATAACTTGCCTCAACAACCCAAATTCCATAATCTTTCATAATTGAAATTTCCTCCACAACAGATTCTCGAATGTAAGAAGTGACTCTACTTAATTCCCTAACTTGATCATAGACATACATCTATCCGCGCCCGATTGAATCCACAATTACCACAATAGTTACCAACATCCCTTAGTTGCAGCCTCAACTATCATCCATCATGTACTGATAACATAGTCTGATAATACTAGTCTTCTTTCTCAACTATCAGTTTTGTTCTTTGCACCAATATTCCTTGGAACGCATAAACACACATCACCAGTCCAATTTCCATCGAATTTCAAAATATTAACATGCCTATTGATTACTTTGTCGTGCTAAATCCATAGAAAAATTATTGGTCCCTCTGAAGACTTCCCATAACCAATTTTATTTCTTCAATGCATACCAAGTAACCATGCAAACTATTAGAACTGTTTGAATCGCTGTCATATAAAAATTATCATCAATCTTACTTGCAATTTTGATAGGAGTCGGTAACATCGTCATACTTTAATTTCCAAAATGAAATCCCTCAAATCCTTGTCAGTGGTTTACTAGAATACCACAAGTAGTCCAGTCAATGTAACATAGTCCACCGGCCCTAAATGGACAAATCTATCCCAGAATAAAATACTCAATTTCTAAATCATCTTTAGCCACCCGAATGGATTCCAAATGAACTAGTAAGCTTTTCATAAACATGCTATGATCTCTTCCATATCTTTACCTCACGAACAATCAAGCACGTGTCTTCACCCACAACTTTCAAGTTAGATTCTATCCAAGTCATCAATTTAGCACCAACGAACCATACCCTTGATTATAATCTCCAAGCTATTCAACTTTTACCGATACACAAGTCTGATAGAACAACATGAACTCTAAACACATGAAATCTTCCAAGTATTTTCACTTAGCTCACGCATAACTCCGAACACCTTTATGAACCTCTAACTGTCATATCTCACTAATTACTAGCATTACCAATTTCTGACGTATCAACCTTACCTTCTTTTTACCTTTCATTGCCTAATTTTCCCCAAGTTCTAATACTCGAATACTCATCCATGCTATCAATCAATAGTGTCTCAACACAGTCTAAAACTTGTCGCCTAACAAAAACCTCATGGAACATTCTTCATAACACTTTGTCAACTACGATAGACCTACTTCTTCGAGCGCACCAAACCATTTCACCCAACCTTAAAGTCGCAATGATAATTCCCATATAATTCACAACTAACCCCAGAGTTTCCATTCTTCAAAATCCAAATTCTCCCCAATCCTCGAAGAGACTCCTCACACATCCTGAATTACCTCAACACACAAATATTGATTCCTTACATTCCCGTTTTTTCTTTCAATCACAATTTCCACTGTCAACCGACCCTTACTCGAGCTTGTCCCGGAGTGTACTAAAATATCAAAGGCCTCACACAATAAATGAACCGATCCTGGAGATAGTAGAACAATACACACCAAATCACGTGGAGTTTCCCCCGCTCACTCTAACACTAAAACTGAGAGTTTTTCCTAAAATCCGGCATCTCCTATGCACCATTTCTTATAAGATTCCTCGACTAGAACATGTATAGACCCACTCTAGTTACTTTGATCAAAATCCTTTAGTACTCATGCGCTAACTCAAACCATTACTAAACTGGTCCTTAATCTGATAGTTAATCCTTAATTACCGAACGTATATCCTTGCTAACACTCACATATAATTTCATTGAAATACCATTGAAAAAAAATCCTTGACCGAAATAGTCTCTTTCTATACCAATCCATGCATTGATTGACCAGATCATCGATACTCAAAGCCTTTCACGACAGAAAATAGATCAAACCATCGTCAACCTGTTACCATAAATATTCCCATTGACCAACACCTTATTCGAGAGTTTATACGATATTTTCTTGTGAAAACCCAATCTTTACCTTATCTTTCCGAAACATAACATATCCAACTAATCGTGAAATTTCCCTGTCCTTCGGTCACATCCAAAGTCATTATACCAGTAACTATCAAACTTCTCAAGTATTAACTCTTAAATACCATGCCCACAAATCTTATCCAAGAACTAAATATATCACCCGGTAATCCCTCGATAGAACCTCACAGCGCAAGAGTTATTCCTATTAATCGATCACTGGCTCCCATTAGCCTATTACGAGTCCAACATACAAACACATATACGACTTTTTCACTCACTTGATACTCTACAACTGCGAAATAACTCATAACTCAACCATCTATTTTCCTCAACAGCTCACCTATCATCACTGATCTCGAAATGCCAAGTGAACCCACAAATACACTTTTTAGGTGAAGAAACGCGATTATCTATTCCATTAAGCTTCACTCATAATACATAACATTGACACATGATCTCGAACATATAATAATTTCCTAAAAGAACTCACAACCACTAATTCTACTCTGCTATCCCAATTCTACCAACTTGAAGCCAATTTAACCTTTTATGACTTGTACAACATCCACCCTCGTATATCTTGCAACATAACCTATCAAGCATGTCAGATACCACTTTTTCCATTCATATAGCGGAGATTGATTCATTCAATTTCTTTTGCTTGCATCTCTGAATTATCATTCCCACTCTTCAATTATATCACCAAATTGAGAAGTCACAATCATAACTCCAATCAACTGAACCTTCAAATCATACTTGAAGACTAAACTCGGTCACACATTTGAATCATGGTAAAACATCTCATACCCTACTACACGACATCATATCGAACCACTTACACACAAATTAAAGAGCGTGTTACCACCATCAGTGATAGAATAGTAGGAAGAAATTCACGTATAAATTTGATTCAACTTAGCATGAAAGGAATGAAGAAAGCAAAGTTTTCTAAATATCCCATAGTCTCTCGAAGATAAGTACGGACGTCTCCGCGCCGATCCGCAAGACTCTACTAGACATTGCTCTTGTATTTAAGACTGTTTAACCTAAAACTATGATACTAACTTTGTCACTACTTTTTTTCACGAATCGTGGTGGCACCTACACATTCCCTACTGGTAGGCGAACCACTTCTCAAATTATCAACAAAATCAAGAAGAATTGCGAAAATAGTAATATTAAGTAAGTTATCTCATATTTATGTGAAAGTTGAACATAAGTGTGAATCATAAAATACAATCCCTCAAGATCTGGTCAATAATAAAAGAGTGCTATAATGGATACAAATTTGAATAAATGACCACATAAGCCAAAGCGAAACTACATAGTCTGGAAATTTTAATCGTGTCTCTCGAATCAAGGTAAAAATGGAGTAAGAGAATGAGCATCCAAGGTATGCAAAAACTTAGCATCCTCACCCTGAATACTGGAAGTCAACCTGCTCGAACTCAAACTCAAGATCTTGAACTGATAGAGGGACCTGTATCTGCATCAGAAAAAGATGTAGCATGAGTACACAACGTACCCATGTAGACATCATAGGCTGACAATGACGGAAGATACTAACAGAGATAAATATCAAGTTGACACAAGATAAACATATACTAGACAGTTCAATAGCTCATATAAGTCACGTTATACACATATCAATTCACCGAATCATCAGTTATATTGTTCACACAAAGTTCCAATCATAATCAAGTACAACAATCCATTCACATATGCAGGGACCATACTATCACAATACCCACCGACTAGTACTCTCTTCTCTAAGTCATATCCAAGCTTAACTCCACTTATCCAACTTATCACATTAAATAAATGATTCAAACTTACATCATAAAAACTATTTTAGAATGCTTCCAAGAGTGTTACACCTAAGCTAAGCTTGATAACATTAACTCTTTTATTAACCTTAGCATTTACACTTAGTTAAGTCTCTATACAGTTACGGTCTGACACACATAAATCATTCCACATCTACCTTTTCAATAGTGACACTTAACACAGGTTCCTTACTAGACTTGTTATCTAGTCACACAATCAATTTCCAGACAACACATAAATGCACATAATTCCCTGGACCTAGACAATAGTTATGGCATAATTTACATTTCCGAACACAGTAGTAGTTAACATCAAACACTTAGACTTATAATTATTAAACCCCAAAACCCATACATGAGGAAGTCATCCACACACGACAAACAAAATTGGTCAATAAAAGAGTGCTATTACCAAAGTTGTTGCATTTGTACAAGGAAATGAGAGTAGAATGAAGGAGGAAGAAGCGCTTCAGAAAGAGAAAGACATGGAATTCAATAAAAGCGCTAAGTCTATAGGTAACTTCACTTAGGAAGGATCTTAAGGAGGTGGAAATCGTCGGTTCATAAAAAATAGGTCATCTGGACCTGCTTCCTCTACAGCCAATGCACCAGTCTTAGGGTCCAAGTTTAATCAAAGGAGCCAGAATTTTACAGTAGCAGGCTCACAGTCCCAGACCAGTGGGGGCCACCAAGGTCATACCAACCCTACGTGCAATAAGTGTGGAAGAAGGCACCCAGGAGAGTATCATTCGAGTACAAGTAGTTGTTTTGGATACGGTCAGCAGAAGTTATTTTTTGAGGGATTTTCCATTGGTAAGGCAAGGTACTAGTGGTAATGTAGCTCAGTCTACCAATTCAGCAGTCAATCGCAATTCTCAAGCCCAATAGGGGCATGGAGCAACAAAGTCCAGCAATATGCACTAGCAAGTCATCAAGACATAAAGGCTTGTGCTTATATTGCCACAGGTATGCTAACAATCTTCGCATTTGATGTTTATGCCCTCGTGAATCAAGGATCCATCCTATTTTATGTAACCCCATTTATTCCTAAGAAATTTGGGATAAAACCAAAAAAATTACATGAACCCTTTGAAATGTCCACTCCTATTAGGGAGTCAATTAAAGCCAGACGTATGTATTGGGGTTTCCCAGTTAGTGTCTATCACCACATTACTGTAGCAGACATAGTAGAGTCAAAGATGGTGGAGTTCGATGTAATCATGGGCATAGATTAGTTGTCCTCATGTTATACCACAGTGGGTTGTAGAACTAAAATAGTGAGTTTTGAATTTCCCGGTGAACCAGTTCTAGAATGTAAGGGTGATGTAGTGGAGCCTAGGGGTAGGTTTATTTCCTATCTTAAGGCTAGAAAAATGATATCTAAGGGGTACATTTACCACCTAGTTCTAGTCAAGAATAAAGACGCTCAGATCCCAAATCTCCAATCAGTACTAATTGTTAATGAGTTTCCAGAAGTGTTTCCTGAAGATCTTCCTCTAGAGTCCCTTATGATAGGGAGAGTAATTTTAGAATTGATCTACTTCCCAATACTAAGACAATATTTATTCCGCTGTATAGAATGGTTTCGGCAGAGTTGAAAGAGCTAAAGGTTCAGTTGAAAGATCTTCTAGACAATGGAATTATAAGGCCAAATGTCTCACCTTGGGGTACACCAGTCTTGTTTGTCTGAAAGAAGGATATGTCTCTGTGGATGTGCATTGATTATCACCAGCTAAATAAGGTTACCATCAAGAACAAGTATCCTCTTCCCAGAATTGACAACATATTCAATCAACTTGAGGGTGCCTAGTGTTATTCCAAGATTGACCTCAGATCAGGGTGCCATCAGTTAAAGGTTTGAGGAAGTTGATATTCCTAATCTACCTTTCACGACTCGCTATGGGCATTTTGAATTTTTGATGATGTCATTTGGGTTGACTAATGCACCATCAACTTTCATGGATCTTATGAACATGGATTTCAAACCTTATCTCGATTTACTTGTCATTGTGTTTATTGACGATATCCTGATATATTCCCGTAGTGAGGTAGATCATGCATAATATCTCAGAATTGTGTTGCAGACACTTCAGGACCGCAAGATTTATGCAAAATTTATGAAGTGTGAATTTTGGTTGAAATTGGTAGCGTTTCTAGGTCATGTCATTTTAGGCGAGGGTGTGAAAGTGGATTTCCAGAGAATATAAGTAGTAAAGTATTGTCCCAGACCCACCTCAGCATCCGACATAAGAGGTTTCTTGGGTCTAGCAGGCTATTATATCCGTTTCGTGGAAGGCTTTTCCTCCATCTCATCTCCGTTGACTAGATTGACTCAGAAGAAAGTCAAATTCCAATGGTCAGATGCTTGTGAGAAAAGTTTTTAAGAGTTGAAGAAAAGGTTGACTTGTCGTCTAGTCTTGACGCTACTAGAGGGAACTGAGAGGTTCATAGTATATTGTGATGCTTCAGGAGTTGGTCTCGGATGGGTCTTAATACAGCATGGCAATTTGATAGCTTATGCGTCCATATAGCTTAAACCTCATGAGAAGAACTATCATACTCATAATTTAGATTTAATAGCGGTGGTGTTCGCGCTGAAGATTTGGCATCACTACTTGTATGGGGTTCAAGTGGATATTTTCACTAACCATAAGAGCCTTCAATATATTTTCAAGTAAAGAGGGTTGAATCATAGACATAGAAGATGGCTTGAATTGCTTAAGGATTATGACATGGATATTTTTTATCATCCAAGGAAGGCGACTATTGTGGCCGATACTCTCAGTCGGCGTTCCAAGGGGAGTTTATCCCATGTTGAAGAAGGAAATAGGACTATGGTAAAGGAAGTTCACTGTCTAGCTTATCTAGGAGTTCGACTGTTAGACTCCGAAGATGGTGGTGTTGTTGTTCAGAACAATGTTGAATCCTCCTTAGTAGTTGAAGTGAAAGAGAAGTAGTTTAATGATCCCTACTTGTTACAGCTAAAGGAAGAGATTCAGAAGCATAAGATTAACAAGGGGGAAATGACGGTACCTTGAGATACAGAGGCAAATTGTATGTTCTAGATGTACACGGTCTCAGAGAGAAAATCATGTCAGAAGCCCACAATTCTAGGTATTCCATTCACACATATTCCACAATGATGTATCATGACGTCAAATAGATTTATTGGTGGAACGACATGAAAAAGAATGTTGCATATTTTGTGGTTAAGTGTTCAAACTGTCAGCAGGTGAGAGCCGAACACCAGAGGCCTAGTCGTTTGGCTCAGTACGTAGACATTCCTATTTGGAAATAGGAGATGACTAATATTGATTTCATAACAGGTTTACCTCGCTCTTTTCGTAAGCATGACTCGGTTTGGGTGATCATAGACCGACATACTAAGTCAGCACACTTTTTGCCCGTGAAAACTACTGACTCAACAGAAGACTACGCCAAGTTATATATTCAAGAGATCGTCAGATTGCATGGGACCTTAGTGTCCATCATCTCTAACCGTGGTGCCCATTTCAAAATATTTTTTTAGAGATCCTTTCAAAAGGGATTGGGCGTAATATTGAACCTTAGCACAACTTTTCATCCTCAGATAGATGGCCAGGTAGAGCACATTATTCAGATCCTTGAGGATATGTTGACAGCATGTGTCCTTGACTTTAAAGGTAATTAGGATGATCACTTTCCTCTCATTGAATTTTCCTATAATGACAGTTATCACTCTAGTATTAAGATGGCACTACGAGGCTCTGTATGGGTGCAGGTGTAGATCACCAATTGGATGGTTTGAAGTTGGTGAAGCAGAATTGTTAGGACTAGATTTAGTCTATCAGGCTATGGAAAAAGTAAGTTGATTCATGAGCATTTGAAAATGGCTCAAAGTCACAAGAAGTCCTATTCGGATGTACATCGTAGATATTTGGAATTTTAAGTCGATGATTGGGTATTCTTGAATGTTTTGCCCATGAAAGGAGTTATGAGATTTGGGAAGAAGGGGAAGCTCAGTCCCCGCTATATTGGGCTGTATAGGATCCTATGGAGGATCGAGCAGGTGGCTTATGAGTTAGAGTTACCACGATAGTTGGAGGTTGCACCCAGTGTTTCACATCTCTATATTGAAGAAGTTCACGAGGGACCCGTCTCTGGTTGTTTTCTTACAGAAATCATAGGTGTTAAAGATAGGCTATCTTACGAGGAGATTCTAGTGGCTATTCTTGACCATCATGTTTTCAAGTTGAGAACTATAGAAATTGCTTCTGTAAAAGTGCTATGGAGAAATAAGAATGTTGAAGAGACTACATGGGAAGCCAAAGAGGACATGAAGTCCATGTATCCCCATCTTTACGAAGAACAAGCCAAAAGTGTTTAAGGTAATTAACCACCCATTCAGACCTCATGTTATAATCTCCATGTTTTCAGTATTCAGTTAGTTCAGTATTCATTCAGTTCATTATCTCATTCAGTTCAGTATTCATGTCAGTTCAATGCCCGCATGTTTCCAATAGTCACATTTTGATCCATAGTTAGCCACAGTTATAGCCAAGACAATCATTCGAGAATGAATGATCCCAAAAAGGAGATAATGTAATACCCCGTAAATCCGAATTAGGCATGAATATGTTAAATGAGTATTAAGGCAGATAGTGAGGTGCATAAAATTCGATGGGTTTGTCTTCCATCCTGATTTAGTGCAAATCCGTAGGGAATTTGAGAAAACGCCATTCATGAAAGTTGTAGATCATTGAAATATCTTCCCAACTACATATGGTGTAGATCAAATGGGCCTATGAGTAAAAAGGTATTGATATGTCTATTTTACTAACCTGCGACTCAGGTTGCGATGCAACCTGTGAAACGCATATCACGCACTAAAAAATAGAATGTTACTGGTGTAATTGCATTTGATCTGCGGTTTGTAAGCCACGCCATAGGTCACGCGCTGCTATAAAAATCCAGATCGTGAATTTTTCAAAATTATTCATTCCACTTCGTTTTTGGCAGACTTTTTGAGGAGAAAAGACCCTAGAACTTCCCCAAACCTCCTAAGGTGAGTTATTCTTCAAACCCCAAGTATTATCCATCGTATTGACTAGGATTAACACCCTTATTAAGATTATTAACAAGATTCTACTCTAAATCCTAAGGTTTTCAAGAAGATCCTTCTCAAGGATTCAAGTTCATATTTTTGGGATTCCTCTCCAAAGTTGGATTCTTCCTTGAGTGTTTTGGACTGATTAAGGTATGTAACACTTTCCTTTGAATTGATAATTGTTGACTAGAAGTTCATAATAATACATAGATGGGTATGATAGAAGAAAAACATGAACGATTATATGTTTGGATTGTTGACTCAGCAGGTTTAGAACCAGTTAAGGTCTCAGGTCTCATAATCAGTTTATGAATACATGTCTCAGCTCAGTGATGTTCACTACCCAAGTAATCTCAGTTCCTTAATAATAACTAAGGAATATTGAACATATATGTTTGCCCAAGGGAACAGTCTCATGTATACGTATACTTGGCCAAGGCCATTAACTTACTTGGCTAAGGCCATAGTTTGTGTATTTATTATTTGGCCAAGCCCCCCCTCCCCCCCCCACACACACACATATATATATATATATATATGTGTGTTTCAGATACAGAACATTTTCCGAGCATCCCGCTTACAATTATTTATTTCAGTTTCTTTACATACTAGTGCAATTCAGAATGTACTATCATCCCTTTGATCATGGCCTGCATCTCGCGATGTAGGTAACAATTTAAAGGAGAACGCATCAACACGATAGGATATCCGGTATCAGCTATGTTGGTGAGCCCCTGTCTTTCGGGGCCTTATAATTTATTTTGCAGTCCTTCTAGTTATTTTAGACAGTCAAGTATGCCAGGGGCCTTGTCCCGGTAACAACCAGTAATTTATTATTTCCAGAGGCTTCATAAACTTAGAACAATAGTCAGTTAGTATTTAGTAGGCTTTTATGTTAGACGTATAGGCTACATTCATATATTTTAGACTTATTCCGCTTAATTGATTTATCAGTTAGACTTTTCAGTATTTTAGCATGTTTATCTAAATATTGATTTAGCCACATATTGATTTAGCCACATATTGATTTAGCCAGCCAGTTCGTTCGCTCGGTCACATACTGTCAGGCACCAAGTGTCGTGTTACGTCCAAGACATGGTTCATGGCGTGACATTTTGTTAGCCCGAATGACATCACTAAGAACTCAAAGTGCCCATACCTTATTCTGAAAATGGTTTTCGGAATGTCCTTCTTCTTAACTCTTAACTGATGATACCCTAACCTTAGGTTGATCTATGAGAAAACATTTGCACTCTGCAACTGATCAAACAAGCCATCAATTCTGGGAAGGGGTACTTATTCT
The DNA here is from genome assembly GCA_029783415.1 of Anisodus acutangulus. Lineage (NCBI taxonomy): Eukaryota > Viridiplantae > Streptophyta > Magnoliopsida > Solanales > Solanaceae > Anisodus > Anisodus acutangulus. The sequence continues at coordinate 27,701,379 of CM056505.1, read as the reverse complement.
TGATAATGACTTTGTTCAGCTTTCGATAATGAATACACATTCGTAACGAACTATCTTTATTTCGTACAAATAATATCGGCGCACCCCAAGGTGAAGTACTAGCCTAATGAAGCCCTTTTCCAACAAATCCCTTAGTTGTTCCTTCAATAATTTCAATTCAACTGAAGCCATCCAATAAGGAGGAACAAATATCGGTTGAGTGTTTGACAACACGTCTATGCCGAACTCAATCTCCCTTTCGGGATGAAGGCCTGGAAGGTCATCGGGGAACTCATTAACCACCGGAACTGACAACAGAGTAGGTGGTTTAACTTCGGTATCTCTGACCCAAACAAGATGGTATATACAACATCTGGAAATCATCTCTCTTGCCTTAAGGTTCGCGACATTACCCTTCCATTCAAGGATAGGCTCTCTCGGAAACTGAAATCTGGCAATTTTTGTTCAACAATCAACATTAGCATAACACGACACTAGCCAATCCATACCCATAATAACATCAAAATCAAACATCTCCAACTCTACTATATCCCCTAGAGTTTAATGGTTATAACCTAACGCTATATAATTTTGATAGACCCGTCTAGCAATTACCGACTCACCAACTAGTGTGGAAACCGCAAATGGTCTTATCAACTTAGGTTCCATATTAAATTTACTGGAAATGAAAGGAGGAACATAGGACAGAGTGGAGCCTGGATTTATTAATGCATACACATTGTCTGAAAAGACAAATTATATACATGTGACAAGGTTAGGTGAAGACTCTTGATCCTATCGACCCATCAATGCATAAATGTGGTTCTAGTTACCGCTAGAGATAAACGCTCTACCCTTGCATCTGCCTTATTTGGCTGATGTTTGAGAATCCTGTCCTAATGGGCGGACTGAAGATGATGAAGCTACTGCAGATCCAGTCGGCTAGGTCATACCACCTCCATCTCTTGACAGACAAACCTACATAATATGACTGGTATGACCACAAGAGTAACACACGTCTGATCCCCAACGACACGGCCCCAAGTGGGCCTTAGCACACTGATCACATCGAGGAAAAGGCGGACACATCTAGGGATGGCAATTGGGTAGGGCGGGTACCCCTCCCCCGCACTCATACCCACCATAATATTTTATATCCATTGCGGGTAGCATTTTCAACAACCATACCCGCCTAGGCAGGTATATTCCTAAATCTACACCCGCTCTACCACCCAAGTGGATATCCTCAAAATTCATTATTATTGAGCTTATAGGTTGCTAAAATTATGTGTGACAAATTTATTTGGGCTTTAGATAAATATAAAATTGTATAAATAAAATTATAGTTGGCGGGTATAAGACGGGCAGGTGGATTTGAGACGGGCAGTTGGATGTGGGGCGGGGCATGCGGGTATGAGGCGGGTATAACTGCAAATTCACCACCTACCCATACTCGCCTACTACCCGCCAAAGTTATACACATACACGCCTACTACCTGCCAAAGTTATACCCATACCCGCCCCAGTGCGGTGCAGAATCCACAAAATTGTACCCACCCGCCATCCCTAGACACATCTGCCTAAAATATCCTCTATACCGATACCCTGACACCCATAAACTCTGACCTGGTCTAGACTAAGCAAATCGATCAAACCTCAGGCCCAAAAACCATGACGGTGATACGAATCGACTCGAGAGAAACGTGGATATAAACAACACAATGTAAGATAGAGTTGATTGAAGAATTAGATATGCGAATAGAAGAAAGAATGGATTGAAATCAAGTGAATGATCACTAACCAAGGTAGAAGAGACTTGAACTCATGCTTTAATTATCACTTGGATAGATTCATAGAGAGGTTCAATTGAAGAGATTAAAGACTAAACCTACACTAATCTCTGCACTCCACTAGGAGCACTATCCTAACACTACACCTAGATACCAAGAGAGTCACTCTTATTCAATATTGATCGAAAACTACATAATGAAATAAAAACGATAGTATTTACACTAACTAAGATAAGAAGACTACTATAGCTATTACAATTATATCCTTAATTAAATAAGGTCATTCTTTTTAGTCTTCCAAACCATGAAGGCTTTCTTTTGTAGACTAGCCTATTTGCAGAAAAAACCCTTCTTCCATGCTATCTCTCATAGCTTGATTAATTTCAGATAAGGGTCTTCAATGGCCTTCAAAAGCTCTACTTTTGTCGTCAAGGAGTGTGTAGCATGAAGATACAGACTTGAGAGTCCTTGAAGCTCCTCAAATATGGTGAACATGCTATATGGATCATCATAAGATTGAGATCGAGCTTTACCATGAATCCTAGCCCTCATAATCACCCTCAAGCTTCCTAGGGTTGTATCATCCTCCCCTTCTTAAAAAGGATTCGACCTTGAATTCGAACCTTGCAAGACCATAAGAAGGAAATACAAAAATAAGGGCCTCCAAATATAAAGGTTAGTGTAAGAATAAACACAACTACCAACATTCCAAGAATGCAAGTGATATAACCAAGCATCAATAATTCTTAGGAAGAACAATCTTCCACAATAAGAATTAAGAACATGGCTACTCCAAACATCATGTAATGGGGAGAAAATAAAGGAATTAAAGGTCTCAACATCACAATCATGCACTCCCTTTAAGTCCTCTTCAATATAAGATATGCTCCCCACACTAGTATGAGCATCATTAAATGCAAATAAATAGTAGAGGAAAGAGGTATGCAAAACAAATTCGTCTAAGTGTCCGCACAAGTAAGATCACCATTAGATCCAAGACCATATTCAAGTATCGCTTACAAGTTGGAACACACAAAGAAGTAGTGCCAATAAGCAAGTACGCATCACCCTCTTTTCCAAAACAATCCTTCCTACCAAATATGCTATGTCCCAAGAGGAGGTTCCCATCACTAGGGGGAGGGTCAAGAAGACAATGATATACCCTAATAAAATCCCTCTCAACATAAAATGTACACTTAACACAAACATGAGTGTCATCATATGCAAATAGATAGTAAAGATATGTGTCAATCAAAACAACTTCTTAATCTATGGTGACCTAAAAGGTAACCTCACTATTAGGTTCAAAAAGAAGATCAAGCATGCTACTAAGATTTTGGACACATAAGGAAGAAGTAGCAATTTGTAAACAAGTTTCACCTTCCTTTTCAAAACACTCATTCCTCGCAAGTGTATTATCATTCCTTAAAGAAAGATCTTCATCGTAGGGCAGAGCGTCATCAATCCACATTAGGTTCCCATAGACTTTGTAATCCCCAAATGTGGCAATGTCTATCATACCACAAGATATGTAACCATGCACATCATCATCAATAAGCATATCATTATTAAATAAATTATTATCCTAAGGAAAGAGTAATCATCTAAAGTTGGTGAGTGAAGACATGTAATGTCACTCCCAAAAGGTTGAATGTCATGACTCTCTACATGGCACACAACACTATCATAACCTTGAGTCTCATCGAATGTCAACAAGGTAAGATTAAAAGACTCATCTTCATATATGTCAAATAGGGGTGGTGTGTCGTACTCATCTAAATGACCAAATTTCTCAATATCATCACTAATCGAAATTTATTAAGCACATCACAAGATTCCTTGAATAGTGGATTAACATTACAATCAAGTCGATCAACACAAACATCAACACTAGCTAGTTCGTAGCATGTTAAGCTCACAAGATTTACTCACATAATTACCACAAATAAAGTCAACTAGTGTAGGATTACAAGTGTACACACTAGGTGGACACAAATTGATCTTGCAAGAAGAATCAATTCGATCATCAAAAGGATCAACTAGTGTGTGAACACTCATAATAAGAACATCATCATTATTTAGCAAAGAGCCACTATGCTCTACACAAGACAAAATTTCATCTTTACTCAATTGGCTATTAGTCACAACATGTTCCTCCAAGTTCAATAGAATGTAAGGATTAGATTTGTTACCTTGTAGCTCATGTACATGGACCTCGTTACCTTGACCAAGTGCCTTGCATTGGCTTTCCTTTTTTGAACAGGTTTGGGTTACTTTAGTTCCTAAAGTAACATGAGATTTTTTTGAGTGTTCATTCTCATGAGTACCTACAAAATAACCAAGACAACTAGAAGAAGTGGAAAGGTTATAAGGAATAGAAATAAGTTGTGATAACTCCCTCACGTCACCCTGCACAACCTCGCCTTTTTTCCACTCTAGAGTTGTCACATGTCTCTCCCTAACTCCTCTCAGTTTTGTATCTCTCATTTTCTCTAGAAATAGGATGAGCTCCCAAAATTCCTTTCGAAGGGTTAGGATGACCCTTCACTTCAATCTTCCATTTGGCTCCTTGGGCATTATCAACTAATTTTTCCGTGTTCACTTCATTTACATGGACCTCTTGTTTCTCAAACTTTGTGTTCCTTGCTATTGCTAGCATACGTGAGTAATTGTCTTCCACTTGTGAAGGTGTCAAGGATAGTAGAGTATGCCTTTGGTCTCCTAAAGTGATGGAATATTTGTTAATCCCTAGATCACGAGTAGCTCTTCTTTATATTCCCAAGGGCACCTAAGTAACAAATGACAAGCCCTCATAAGTAGAACATCACAAAGTACTTCGTCATAGAACTTGCCAATTTGAAACTTTACCAAACTTGCTTTGAAACTTTCCATTCAACACAATCCTTCAATGTTATAAGTCTATAGAGTTGGTAATGGTCTAGAGTTGGCAACTTCAGTTGCTCTACCAAGGTAGAACTCATCACATTAATGACACTATCTTCATCAATGACCATAGAACCAATCTTACCTTCAATTTTGCACCTTGAAATGAATAGGTTCGTTCTTTCTTGCACAAGTTAAGCCAGGCACACTTCATTGCATTCATGACACACAATAAAACGGTCACCCGTAATCACAATACTCAACCCACTATCATACAAAGGCACTTCATTGTTACGATAGACTTCACAACTAGTCACACCTTATTTTTCATCCCCCTTTTTAACCACTATATTGCGAGTAAGTCGCATTTGCATGAGGATAAGAAGCATAAAACGTCTTTACTACAAGTAGGCAAAGTAAAATCTCCCTTTCGCATAGAGCTACTTTTATTTCCCCCATCAAACACATACATACCCTCTTGATTAGGATACGACATAGGATAGGATAATGAATATGACTACTTGCTATAAGGTCTCTCATAGTTAACATATTCAAGATCAATACCTTCATAGACATACCCCTCATAAGGCATATATGCAAAAGAACAATCAAGTTCACCACAACTTTCACTCCCAAAAAATTCAACATCGTAGGATTTACAAGGGAAGTGTATAAAAGTGTTGTACCTAACATTGTTCTCATAGTCATGGTGTATGCCATGAGAACCTTCATCTTCACAATAGTCATCCTCAGACGGTTCTCTTACTCCTCCACCTCCGTCATAAATCCCATGAGAATCATTGGCCTCATAGTCATCCCCGGAGTAGTAGTTCTCACCACCATATTGTTCATGGCTATATTGACCATCATCAACTCCATAAGCTCCATCATCATCATGGTCATAACCTCCATCGCTAATATATCCTCCCATGTAATCATCACAATGATCTGAAGCGATAGACGACATGATTCCTTATGGATCCATTCCTTATGTCTCCTCTTTTCGTACCTACAAAATGAGAAAACAAGGTTAGTAATAAGTGTTCCTCACCAACGCTAGTGTTTGCACTCGTTTGTGATTGGCTAGCACCACTTATATGTTTTCACCACTCTTGCTCTTTTCTCTCTCAATAGATTATCCTGAAACCCGACCTACAATCTCAAATTGTTTCCTAGTAGTACCCAAGTATCAGTTCGTAGTGAAAGTTATGTGATACCCAGAACGGATAATCAAAGCATACGGAAAAGAGTCAAAAAATTCATGATGAAATCAAACAAGAAAACCACAAATGAATTGGCACAAAAGAATTTTGGATTCAAGAACTAGTTAACAAGAAAGTAAGATCAATTACTAGTTGTTAATTACTTAAGAGAATCAAAGAATTAAAGTTAGGAAAGAGATAAACCATGCCCAACACTTAGTGAAAATTTCAAAAAAATTTACAAGCTCGTGTTAGACACGCGTTGCGGATGGATCGCAGGGCATGTTCTCATCTAAAGTTGACTGCCACAGGCCTGTAGGGTGTGCGTGGGAAAGTACCAAGCGCGATGCATGTGCGTTGAGGGACCTTCATGTGTTTTTCTCCTCGAATTTTGGGCCTCCAACTTAGATTGCTAACCTCAAAAGTACTTGGGGCCACAAAATTTCAGATTTCTTTCCCAATTTGGCCAAACAAACACTTTTCCACTTTTGAATTGAAGAAATTTGGATCGAACACTCGTTATTTGCATCTCTTCCGCATGAAGATATGAAGATGCTCAAGAATATAAAGAACATTCAAATTTCCAACCACCTTCAAATCAACTCCAATTTCTTCCAAATTTTAGAGCTAGGCTCTCCTTAGTGAGGAGAACAAATCCCACTAGAAATTGAAGCCAATAGAACCTTCCTTTAACAATACCCACTTTGGAGTTCTTCAAACTTGAAGGTCCTTCAAAGGTGGAGTGTTCAAATGATCTCCGCATTCCTTCAAATTTTAGATCTCAACTTCTTAGATGAAAGAGAACTTGAATTCAACCAAACCCAATTGTTGTTCTACAAGCTTTTGAGGTATTCAATGGTGATTCAACCTCAAACTTCTCCAAATCACTTGAATTTCGGATATGTAATAGATTCAACCTCTAGAAGTCCAAATCTACCAATAGAAACACTCAAATCCAACAACTCGATAATTTTTGTGATTTTTTGAAATTTTGAGATTTTTGTATTTTTCAAAATAAGAAGAACCTATGATTAAGAATTGTAGAGACATTTCTTTAGTCTTAACTCTAATACCAAATGATACAAATTGACTCGGGAGAAATGCGGAACTAAAAAACACAAAATAAGATAGACTAGATAGAAGAATTAGAGATGAGAATTGAAGAAAGAGGGGATTAAAATCAAGTGAATGATCACAATCCAAGGGAGAAGAGACTTGAACTTATGCTTGAATTACCACTTGGATAGATTAATAGAGAGGTTCAATTGAATAGATCAAATACTAATCTGACACTAATGTCTACACTCTACAAGGAGCACTAACCTAACACGACAATCTAGACACTAAGAGAATCATTTTCATTCAATATTCATCAAAAACTACATAATGAAATAATAAAGGTAATATTTATACTAACTAAGCTAAGAAGACTACTATAGCTATTATAATTATACCCTTAATGAAATAAGGTCCTTCTTTCTGGTCTTCCAAACCATGAAGGCTTGCTTTTGAAGACTAACCTCTTTGCACAAATAACCCTTCTTCCATGCTATTTCCCATAGCTTGATCATCTTCACATAAGGGTCTTCAATGACCTTCAAAAGCTCTACTTTTGTCATCAAGGAGTGTGTAGCATGAAGATACGAACTTGAGACTCATTGAAGTGCCTAAAATATGGTGAACATGCTCTACATACTTTCATTGGTTTAATATAGAGCTCCACTACGAATCCAATCCCTCATAATCACCCTCGAGCTTCCTAGGGTTGTATCATTCTCCCCTTATTGAAAAGGTTTCGACCTCGAATTCGAACCTTGCAAGACTATAAGAAGGAAATACAAAAATAAGGGCCTCCAAAATGAGGGTTAGTGTAGCACAAACTTGTGATAAACCAAGCATCAACAATTCTTAGAAAGAACAATATTTTACAAGAAGCATTAAGAACATGGCTACTCCAAATATGATATTACCTCATTTCCATCCCCGAGCATTTTTAATTTCCCAGTTATAAACAAATACCATTATTTGTTCATTCTTTATCTAATTAGATAGATTAGATAAATGATCTAGCAATGATGACATTTCTATTTTGTTTAGTAAATCATATGAAATTTTACCCAACTCCACACCTGGAATGTATGAAATATGTATGAATGGAGGAAGAAAAAGAATTTTATACTAAAATTGAATTGTATTAGAATTTTCAATAGATACCAATTGACTCGGCAGAAATGTAAAATTAAACAACACAAAGTACGGTAGAGTTGATAGAAGAATTAGATATGCGAATAGAAGAAAGAATGGATTGAAATCAAGTGAATGATCACAAACCAAGGGAGAAGAAACTTGAACTCATGCTTGAATTACCACTTGGATAGAATCATAGAGAGGTTCAATTGAAAAGATTAAAGACTAATCCTACACTAATTTCTACACTCCACTAGGAGCACTATCCTAACACTAAAATCTAGATACTAAGAGAATCACTATAATTCAATATTCATCAAAAACTACATAATGAAATAACAAAGGTAGTATTAATACTAACTAATCTAAGAAGACTACTATAGCTATTATAATTATACCCTTAATGAAATAAGGTCCTTCTTTCTAGTCTTCCAAAGCATGAAGGCTTGCTTTTGAAGACTAGCCTCTTTGCACAAATAACCCTTCTTCCATGCTATTTCCCATAGCTTGATCATCTTCACATAAGGGTATTCAATGACCTTCAAAAGCTCTTCTTTTGTCATCAATGAGTGTGTAGCATGAAGATACGGACTTGAGACTCATTGAAGTGCCTAAAATATGGTGAACATGCTCTACATACTATCATTAGTTTAATATAGAGCTCCACTATGAATTCTATCCCTCATAATCACCCTCGAGCTTCCTAGGGTTGTATCATTCTCCCCTTATTGAAAAGTATTCGACCTCGAATTCGAACCTTGCAAGACTATAAGAAGGAAATAAAAAATAAGGGCCTCCAAAATGAGGGTTAGTGTAAGAATAAACAAAACTACCAACATTCCAAGAATGCACAAACTTGTGATAAACCAAGCATCAACAATTCTTAGAAAGAATAATATTCTACAAGAAGCATTAAGAACATGGCTACTCCAAATATGATATTACCTCATTTCCATCCCCGAGCATTTTTAATTTCCCAGTTATAAACAAATACCATTATTTGTTCAATCTTCATCTAATTAGATAAATTAGATAAATGATCTAGCAATGATGACATTTCTATTTTGTTTAGTAAATCACATGAAATTTTACCCAACTCCACACCTAGAATGTATGAAATATGTATGAATGGAGAAAGAAAAAGAATTTTATACTAAAATTGAATTGTATTGGAATTTTCAATAGATACGAATTGACTCGGCAGAAATGTAGAATTAAACAACACAAAGTACGGTAGAGTTGATAGAAGAATTAGATATGCGAATAGAAGAAAGAATGGATTGAAATCAAGTGAATGATCACAAACCAAGGGAGAAGAAACTTGAACTCATGCTTGAATTACCACTTGGATAGAATCATAGAGAGGTTCAATTGAAAAGATTAAAGACTAATCCTACACTAATTTCTACACTCCACTAGGAGCACTATCCTAACACTAAAATCTAGATACTAAGAGAATCACTATAATTCAATATTCATCAAAAACTACATAATGAAATAACAAAGGTAGTATTAATACTAACTAATCTAAGAAGACTACTATAGCTATTATAATTATACCCTTAATGAAATAAGGTCCTTCTTTCTAGTCTTCCAAAGAATGAAGGCTTGCTTTTGAAGACTAGCCTCTTTGCACAAATAACCTTTCTTCCATGCTATTTCCCATAGCTTGATCATCTTCACATAAGGGTCTTCAATGACCTTCAAAAGCTCTACTTTTGTCATTAAGGAGTGTGTAGCATGAAGATACGGACTTGAGACTCATTGAAGTGCCTAAAATATGGTGAACATGCTCTACATACTATCATTAGTTTAATATAGAGCTCCACTACGAATCATATCCCTCATAAGAAGGCCTGCTTTTGAAGACTAGCATCTTTGCACAAACATCCCTTCTTCCATGCTATCTCCCATAGCTTGATTATCTTCTCATAAGGGTCTTCAATGTCCTTCAAAGGCTTTTCTTTATTCATCAAAGAGTGTGTAGCATGAAGATAAAAACTTGAGACTCTTTTAAGCGCCTCAAATATGGTGAACATATTACATGGACCATCATTAGCTTGAGTTCGAGCTCCACCACAAATCCTAGCCCTCATAATCACCATTGATATTCCTAAGGTCATACCAGATGGTGCACTATCCATTGGATAGGTTGGACGCCTGGAGAACTGTAGCCTAAACTCACCACAAAATTTACTCGGATAAGTTGTTGACCTTACCCTGTTATAATGACCCCTATTATGATCCCAATTATCTTGTTGCTGTCTCTTACAATCCTCAAGAGTCCGAGTATATGCCTGAATAAGAGATATATCCATACACTCATGCAAAGAGGTTGAAGTGCACTCATTGATCATATATGGCCCCAAATAACTCATGAACCAATGCACCCGATCGCTCATCTCAACTACTATCAAGGAAGCATATCTAACCAATGAGTCGAACTGAAGACTGTATTCTTGCACGCTTATATTCACATGCTCAAGATGTAGGAACTTATCAAGTCTAGACTGTCGTAACTCTGCTGGCAAATAATGGCTTAAGAAATCCTTAGAAAACTCCTTCCACACAGTTGGTGGTGCATGTGGTCCTCTAGACCACTCCCAAGCATCATGGCAATATCTCGCAACCTGTAAGACACTAGCTCCACTGACTCATTATCACCAGTATTAATGGCATGCATCGCTCTCAACGTCCTATAAACATGATCTATGAAATTCCATGGGACCTCCTTAGGATCAGATCCCATGAATACCAGAGGGTCTAGGTTAATGAAATTCTGAACTCTCGCATTAATTGTCATATCAGAAGAACTAGTACCCTAGCACTTGGCCTAACCGGCCATTAATGGGGTAAACAACTACACTGCACTCTGCATATCAAGATCCTCGTTAGGAGCGTCAGGTACATGAATGGGGGAAACTGGAACCCCTCTGAATGTGGCAGAGTCTGAGAAGCCTAGGACAGGGTCTCACTCTAGGACTCACCCTATATTGCATTACCGGGTGGCACTTGATTGGTACCCTCTCCTGCAGCCGCATTTAACACCCGCTTACCATAGGACTTCTTTCTCATAGTAGGCATCACTGAAATCATAAACACATGAGGATAAGAAGTAGAATCCTTAAAATTCATCTCTATCACACGATCTAGAACAAGAAGGAAAGTGACCATTCCAAATGCCATGTAGCCTCTTGTTTAAAAGTGTGGTGCATGACACACCCATAAAGAAGACTCTACTAGAAATGGCTTGTAGACTCTCTAGAACAGACCTGCTATAATACCAAGTTTTTCACACCCCATACTAGAGGGGCACGACCGACATTCGAGCCTTACTTATTGAGCACTAACATATCTGACTTAATCATATATCTTAACAGAAAAATGGGTCGTCAAGGCCGCCCTAATAGACAGGAATGAAACCAAGAAGCTAACACAGCTGTTGGAAGCAACATGAAATGCATATATACATATGGCCCGACAAGGCCACTATAATAGTCTATACAATAAAACATATGCCGACAAAACCTTATATGACATCTATTTACAAGACATATGTATGTAAGCCTCTAAGAGTAGAAATTACATCACAAAGTAGAGACAAGGCCCCACCATACCCATAATATGTGCAAAAAGAGCATACCGACTCGACACAACAACTACGGGACAAGGGGAGTGCAACAACACCATGCTGAGTTGAGGGCCTACTGAAGAGGATCATCAGTTTATCTACCTGAACCTGTGGGCATGAAACTCAACATCCCCTAATAAAAGGACAACAGTACAGATAAAGTACTTAATATGTAAGGCAAGTAAAGTATATGTAAGGGCGTGAAAGTAAAAGAGAGTCAACCTGTAACCCTAGAGGTGCCACTGTGCACCATGATATGCATATGTATATTGTATATGCGTATATAACACTATCGTGCATATATATGTATATATAACACAATCAAGTCTTTGTAGGCATCATCATCATCATTATCATAGCAAACTGATCAGTGGTGTCAAATATCTTATGTGTATATAATGTCATCGTACATATAAAGATGCATTTATATATATATATATACATACATATACATGCAAGAGGGTCATTATGAATATCCTGAGCTTGTCGGAGTGACGTAAGATTGTTACACCTCCGACTATCATTATGTAACTAACATACTGTCAGATGTCGTGAAACCAATAAGAAAAAAAAATATCACATAAGGAGGGATGATATAAAATGCAGAAAGTAATCCTGATAACGGACAAATAAGATTCAATAACATTTCATGAAATGAAAGACATTAGCACTATTTATTTAAGAATGGAGTCGTTTGGAGAGACGTTCATTTATGTTTCATTTCCATATGGGTCATGCCAAAAGAAGGAAAAGGTAAGCCTTACATACCTTGTCGACTATTAATCCACACGACTTCGACTCAATCAGTTGGTACCTAAATCTACAACAAGTGAATAAGAACTATCGTTAAGCTATGAAAGCTATAGGTCACCACAAAAGAGCGATAAACTTGTCTATAACAATTTGGACAATACCTCCCCTACTCCTTTCACTTCCCACATATCTCCAACATCAAAACTAACACATCTAGCACACAAAAACTTTATACACAACAATATCTAACCTTATATCCATCATAAGTTCCTCAACAAATGGCCCAACAAGATATGACAACATTACAACCTTCTCCAAGTACTATCTTATACTTTTCCATCCATATATCTTATTTAGTACTTAGACATGATCAAATCCATGAAAAAAGAAAAACATACCTTAAAATAGTAATAAGAAGCTCTACAACAATTGTCCTTTAGCTTGAAAGAGTCCACAACTCAACAACAATATCAACCAAGTGATCTGCACTACTCCTACAACACTTTTAATGAAGAACTTGAGTGGTTTTGCCTTGGATTAGCTTAAGGACCTTTGAGAAATATCTTGGGAGAGTTTAGGAGTGCTTATGCTCTATTTGGGTCAAAGTATAAGTGAAAATGATGAACCACCGCTTAAATAGCCCAAAATAGTTGGCCACCACCTCAGATCTGCGGCTGGTTTTGCACCGCAGATGCCATGTCATCTTCATGCAATGATCTTGGAATTTTCTAGGCCGATCTGTGGGCCCCATATACGAGGCATCTACGGGGTAAAATGCTCTACATGCCACACTTGTCATATTTTGTCGACACTTACTTCTTTCAATATGATTAGTAACTTTCCTGAAACTTACTTAACACTTCAATAAACCTTTATTAACCTTGTGGAGGAACCTCACTATCTCCGATCCTATGTTGGATAACTTACCACAATAATAATGGACCAAGCATGGGGTGTAACACATTGGTTGTAGAGGGAGCAGGTCCTGATGACATATTTAAAAATAATTGTCTATTTCCACCTCCCTAAGATCACCCATGGTTGAAGTTACCTATAGACTTAGCTCTCTTGCTGAATTTCATTTATCTTTCTACAGTTGTTTTTCTTCTTTCTTTCTGTCCTTGTTACCCTGTGCAAAAGCAACCATCTTGGTAATATTTATATATTTGTTCAGGGCAACGATATTAGCCTCGCCACACAAATAGGGTGCAAGACCCAACACAAAATGTCTAACACTGGACCTCATACTGGAAACATTTCCAGTGCATACTTAGCCAACGAAACGAATTTGAGGTAGTACTCATTCACACTCATGTCATTTTTCTTGAGCCTCTCAAATTCTAGGGTCTTTGCCTCCCTGACTTCTAGCAGTAGGAAGTCCTAAATGAACGCCTTTGCAAATTTATCCCAAGTAGCAAAAAGTACATCTTCCGTGTGAGATTCTTCCCACAATTCATACAAGATATTAACAACATCCTTTAGTTGTTACGCAACAAACTCTGTTGCCTCTATTTTCATAGCATACATAACCCAAAAGATCTTCTGAAACAACATCAATAAAATTATGTAGGTCCTCCATCTTACTTCCCTGTGAACTCTGGAGGTTTCATATGGATGAACTTCCTGATCCTAGAACTAGATGACCCTTCATGAGTACCTGCTCTCGGAGTCGTTCCCTTGATGCTGAGATTGTGTAGCAACTATCTGGGAGCATTGGGTAGCGGAGTAACTATAGGACGGACCTCCGTAGGCCTTTTAGCAGCAGGTGGGGGTGCAGTTGGGGGCAATAAATCTGGTGCCCCTGAGCCCTAATGTAAACTCCCTGAGTGTGAGAGTCTACTTCTCGAGTAGCATCAATAGTAGCCTCCTAGCTAGTGGCTGATTTTCTCCTGGTGTACTTTCTCTTTGCATCATTTTCTAAAATACGTAATATGTATGAGTTAGAAGAGTTCCTGAAAGTATTGACCTAACAAAATGATCTAGAGTATGAAAAAAGTTAGACAACCCTCAATGTCTTAGTAGTCAACCATTTACATGTATGGCGCACACACACATAAAGAGACTCTACTAGACATAGTTTCATAGACACCCTAGGACACTTGAACCTAGTGCTATGATACCAAGCTTTGTCACGCCCCGAACTTAGGCATTGGCGTAACACGACACTCGGTATCTGACTGCATATGACCAAGCGAACCGCATGGTTGGCTGTATCAACATAGGACATGTACTAATGCGGAATGTGAATTATAATCATACTGAGTTACTAAAACATCTAATTGAATATCATAATTATTAAATACTAAGATGAGTCTGAGAATATAAAGATGTAGCCGACATGGCGAACGCACTATTTAAAAATACTGACTGATACTCTAGTCTATGAAACCTCAGAAGAATACCGACTAACTGTTTACCAGGACATGTCCCCCGGCATACCTAACTGTCTAACATAACTGAATAAATGAAAGTAAAACAATGTCTTGAAGGAAACTGGGGCTCACTGAGTAGCTGATATGAAGGAGATCCTAACGAACTGATCAGTCGTCCTGAAAGTCAGTACCTGCATCGTGAAATACAGGCTTCGATAAAAAGTGACGTAAGTACATTTGAATTGTACTTGTATGTAAAACCAACTTAAAAAACAAGTAGTTGTGGGGTTCTAAAAAAAAAGGCAGCCCAAATCAATTAACATGAAATATACTAAAATAGAAATATAAACATAATGATAATTGAACTGATCATGAGAAGCACAATCATAAGTACTCCCTGTTGTGAATATGGGAAAATCACATGATTCTGAGATTTTATATTTTGTGGCCTCAGGACCAAATGTAAGTGCACAATTTTGTGCCCTCTGGCCAAAGTTATCTGTGGCCTCGGGGCCTACTCCTATTTCAACTCTTATACATGTTGCTACTATGGTAGCAGCGGGAATATTTCTTGTAGCTCGGCTTCTTCCTACTAAATACATGTGCTCAACTTTTAGCAATATATAATAAGGAACTGAGAATTATATTTTAATGCATAACATGGAATACTGAACATTACTATCCTGAGACATGGATTCATAAGCATTCTGAGTTTTCATAGATGAGACTCATGAGTTATCAAACACAAGTCTATACTTATTACGCACTGAGTTCATGATATTCGGAATGACAATCATGAATGAACTATGAAACTATATCACTTAAAGAATAAAAGTTATGAAGCTTTTCATAAAACTAGGCTTTACTCTATTTCTGAAGCAATTCGTAGAAATAATGTAAATGTGGTGAGGGGAAGATCAATAACATTCCCACACGTAGAGAGTTATCCTTACATGCCTTAATCGCTCTAAAATTTTAAGAAAAGGTCTAATCTTTTGAAAAGGAAACCCAACAATCTGAACTTGAAATCTTGAGAAGGGTTTTCTTAAAAACCCTAAGATTGTAGCATATAATCTTGTCATGAATCCATGTATAAGTTTTAGAATTACTTAAGAATACATGAGAGAGACTTACCTTGATTTGGGAAGACGAGCAGAGGAAAACAATGTCGTGCTAGGGCTTGGAGAACTGAAAAATAGAACAAAAATTCGATATGCGGTTCAATTTTCACCGCCGATTGCATTCTGCTGAAGCAAAAGCTAAGGCATATCGAAACAAAACACTGGCAACTTTGGGATTGAAATTTTGTCCAAAATGCGGAGGAAAATACATCACATATATCACGTCTCAAATCGGGAAACACGCGAGCACCTACCCTTTTCTCACCTGGTAGGCGAACCCATCCCTTAAAGATTCATTCAACAACATAAATAAATAGCAAGAGCAATAGAAGTCTAAAACATAGATATATGATAATGCAGAATGCAACACTACCTAAGGAATCTTTTCTGAATAGTACAAAAGCTTCTAAGTATACAACTGGAATAAAAGTTACAACCACAATCTGAATACAACTTCTATTTAGAATGAGAATTAAACAGAAAAGTCTAGATGAACTCCATAAGATCCTTGAAGGCTAATCGAACCTCACTCATGTATTTGCAATAACTCTACACCCCATAAAGGATATAGCAAGAGTAGTATCAGTACAAACACTATGTACTGGTAGGTATCATAAACCGACAGTTAGCTAACATATATCAAGTAAGAGACTAAACAATAGACATGAGTGCAATCAAGTACAACACAACACATTCCAACAACAGCTCAAGTATAGAAGTATCACGTCAGATATCATGAACTACAAGGAAGAAGCAATCACTAAGCATATCGACGTAAGACTTGCAATAATGTGAACGACGCTTGATCTCAGTAGTCTGCAATCATAGGCTAGGCAGAACTTCTAGTCTTAGAACCCATCATGTGTCTAGGTAAGAGATTAACAAGCACACAATATCTCAAATGAATAAACAACCAAGGAATCAAGGTTTAAATGCAGCATACAATACAACATACAAAACCAGAATCAGAGATATGAGTGGATGTAATATGAATGTATGTGAAATGCAATGCATTGGCCAAATGTAATCTCAGTACATATTCTCCGAGCAGAATATCTCTACATCCCGGCAGTCATAACCCATAGGGAACCCGCGAAGTCCATGTACCACTCTCATGATCTCGGAAAATACCTCAGGAATCAGACACTCTCACGATCCCGGAAAGACCTCGGGCATCAGACACTCATCTCTATTTTACTCTCTCTGACAAAGACCTCGGAGGATACACTCTATCACTTATCATCATTTCCAATCACCTTTCATAACAAATTATCATATGAAATAAGAATGTTTTCCATGCATGATGTCAATTACACTTGTCATAAAGTACACTTCACAATTTCAAGATAATTTCATTATCCTTCCATTTTTTATGATAAGTGAGATATTAATAGAGATATTAATGCAAACATAAGTCACAAACATAGCAAATATGGCTATAACCAATAAGTCAAAATGAGGCAACAAGCCCACAAATCAGTCAACAATACCAAGCCTAAGTAATCCATCCCAACTTCATACCCGAACGTGTAACATTCTTTCTCCGAGAATCACTAACTCTACATATGCTTTGCTAACTGATGTCTAACTAGAAGGTAAGTTGTAACCTACCTCGATGCCGAACAGGTGCCATGAACTAATCCAGTTCAACCTTTCCTTTCCTTTACGGATAGCCTCGAAACAACTAAAGTCTATCAAAATATGAATTCTACGTTAGAATAAGAATCTAAGGATGTCCATATTGCCATAGTTTTACCCAAAACGCTAAAAATGGACCAAAAATAGCCAAACTCAAGCCACAAAGGCAAAACTATAATTTCATTAAAAAATTGGCTTTAATATAGTCAAAATAATACCATACGAGTTTAAACGAGTCCACCAATACCCATATTGATATACTTTAATTTGAAATCACAAAACGAATCCAAAAAGGTAACCTTGAGCCTCCAAGGACAAAACTAGACATTTATGCCAAAACTAGTCTACTCGTAGCTTAATTAGTCTAGACCCAGAAAACCCATTCTAAAAGCCATCATCTTGATCTTCAAAACCATGATTTTCTACTTTTCAACTTTTGGGTTCGAAACCCCAATTTCCCTAATCAAACTCAGATAAAATCGATAACCAATGAAACAAAACTTGAATAAATGTCAAAATAAAGGTTAGATACTTACTCCTTTGTTGATACGAGAACAACGCCGCAAAAATCACCTTAATCAGAGCTCTAGAACTCAAGTTATGAAAAAAATACCAAATGAACACAGTCTGGTTTTTTTATACATTGAAATTGCCCGCCGTAGCGACCAGATGTTCGTTATAGCGACCAGAGGTAGGCTGTAGTGACCACATGGTCAGCACCAACGACCAGGAACCAATAATTATTTCGGAACTAAAATGGGTATAACTCCCTCATACGGTGTCGAAATTTGACGATTCAAGTTGCTACGGATCACAAATTTCGATACGCGTCTATTCTAACAGTCAAAACTCAATTCCAACATCAAATTTCGGTACAATAGAATTCTAAAAGTTGTAAAGGGGAGTGACTTATGCCAACGACTCAAACACCTAAACTTAACTAAACGAAATCCAAATCTAATTCTGAAAGTTCCTACAAGTCACAAATCATCATACAAAATTGCTCGAACTCTCAAAACACCCAAATGGATCCGTCTTGACCATGTGTTGACCTTGGTCAACTCCAAACCACCTCAAAAGCTAGTTGCTCAATCAACCACCTTAATCACATTCAAACCTCTCGGGAACTGAACCAACGACTCGACTAAGTCATAAGTCACATTCTGGACCTAACAAAATTGACAAAACTTCAAAAAAAATGCATTTGCCCCTGTTGACTTTGGTCAAACTTCTTCATTTCTTAACCTAAGGATTAAGAAAATATCATCTTCCTTATCAAAAACTCCTCCGAAAGTCTCGGAGCACATCACCTTAAGTCATAAATATTGGGTTAAAGATAACGGAAACAACAAATTTGGAATCTGGGTCTTATTTCCTCCCTTGACCAATAGGCATATTAGATGCAAAAATCGATTCAATTATCAAACACCAACCAAACGAACTCTAAAATTAGCTCCGTCAATTTTTATAGGTCATAAGTAATATTTCAAGTCTAACAAAATCTTCAGATCACCAATCAGAGAACATTTTCCCAAAATAATCAATTTATCCAAATAGTTGAATGCTGGAATTTCCATAGTGAAACCTTCTCCCAAAATGAACCAAATGACATTCAATTGACTTCTAATTTTGCAAGCATGTGAAAATAATTACTACGGAGCTTCTAGAATGGGCGATATGCCAAATAAAGAATTAGTTCTCAAAACTACCGATTGGGTCATGCATCAGATACCAATTAAATAATCATTCATTCTCAAACGATAAAGAAGAATATGAACGCTGACGACAACCAAGGGTTCTCTATTATAAACCTCATGAAATCCTCTATGGGAAAGAAATATTCCGATAGTACCACTTGTTTACTTTATCAATCAAAACTTTCTCTAACTTAACTCAATGACTCAAATTTCCACCTTACCATACCCGAAGTTTCTTCAACCGATGATTTCCATATATTTGAACTAGCTCCACTCGAATTCGCTGATTTGATATAACCCCACCTTTGCACACCATCGATTGATTCCACAAATATACCCTCAAACGCCACAATCCTTTAGTTGTAGCCACAAGCCATATCCAACTCAAACCGATAAAATATTCTGATTCTACTAGCCTTCCTTCTAAACTATCGAGGTCGTCATTGCACAAAATCCCTTAGAAGCATATACACACACGTCACGAATCCAATTTTCCTTGAATGTCCAAATCACCATACTATAAGGTTACCTACTGATTACCTTGCCATGCCAGATCCATAGAAAATCAACTGATCACTCTACAGACTTTCCATAACCAGTTTTACCTCCTGAATACATCGCGAAGAACCTATGTAAACCATTAGAACTGTCCAAATCATTACCATGTGGAAAATATAATGAATCATACTTGCAACTCCAATGAGAACCGGTAACACTATCATACCTCTATTTCAAATTGAAATCCATCAAACCCATGTCGGTGGTTTACTAGAATACTATAAGTCCTTCAGGCAATATAAACACCGGCCACCCGACCCTAAATGAACAAATCTGACTCGGAATAAAATGTTGAATCTCTAAATTATCGATAGTCATCCGAACTGATTTCATACATAATTGATAGGCTTCCTATAAGCATGCACTGACCTATTCCGTCTCTTTTTTCATGAATAATCAATCATGTGCCATCACCTACGACTCCAAAAGCTGGATTATATCCAAGTCATCAACTAGAACCGTAGATCTGTACATTTGGTTGTAATCTTCATGTTTCTCAACTTCCACCCAATACGCAAGTCTGACAGGACCCCATGAACTCTAAATACATAAAATCCACTTTGTACTTTCTCTTAACTAGCCAACAACTTTGAACATTTTGGCGCAAGTATGCGGCCTCACTTACTACACCTCCACCCATCGAGTCTCTAATAGTAAGACCTCACTATCTTTTATCAATCCAGAAGGCATCAAATCCCACACCCTCGCGCCTTATATAATCCTAACTCATATACTATACGATCTATGCACCTTACCTTGCGCAATTACTTCCAAGTCTTTATTACCTGAAACACTCACCCGTGCTATTAATCAACAATGCTTCAACACACTCTACCACCAGTCGCCAATCACAAACCCCGTGGAATATTTATCATAACAGTTAGTTAATTACCATAGCCCTACTCCTCCGAGCATACTAACAATTTTCACCCGATCTGAAAGGTGCAAAGCTAAAGCCACCATAATCCACACGGAATCCAAGAATTATCGCTGCTTTGAATCGAAATTCTTCCCTTTCTCAAAGTGATACCTTACTCGTTCCAAATTATCTTAATTTCTCAATTCCCACCTTTCATTCAAATCATAATCACTACTAATGACCGATCACTGCTTAAACCTGCTAACATTCTCATATTGTTTCATTGAAGTACCCTTGCCAAAAATTTCTAACCAAAATAATCCTTCTTCTATATTGGTACATAAGTTCACTGACCTGATAAATCTCTTCACCCCTAGTATTAGTCACACCATCATTAATATATTACCGTAAATAGCCTCACTAGCCAACACCTTATTCGTAGTCCTTAAATGATTCTCACATGCGAAGAACCAATCCTTACCTTATTTTGCCGAACCATAAACATCCAATTAACCGTGCAATTTTTCCCTATCCTTCGGTCAACTCCAAAGTCATTCTAACTGTAATTATAGAACTCCTCAAGTATTAATATTTACATACCAATGCCTACAAATCTCATCCAAAAACTAGATGCAACATTCAATAATCCTTCAAATATAGCTCCACACTTGTCCAATGTAAGAGTTATTCCTATTAGTCGATCACTGGCTTCCATTAGCCTATGATGAGCCCAACATACCAACACATATACAACTTTCACACTCATTCAATACTAGAAAACTATGAAATACCCACAAATCAACAATCTCTTGGTTTCAACGATCCCCTATCATCACTAACCTCAAAAATGCCAAGTGAACCCACAAACACATTTTTTGGTGAAGAAACATGACTGTCTATTCCACTAAGATTCACTCATCATAAGTAACACTGCTACCTAATTTCGAGCAGAAAACCATTCCCTCAAAGAACTCATAACCCCTAATTATACTCCTCTCTTACACTACTATCAAATCGAAGCCAACTCAACATTTCATAACCTGTACGGAAATCCACCCGCGTACACCTTGCAACTTATCCCAACAAACACGTCAGATATCAATGGTTTCCTTCTTATAGAGGAAGATTGATTCATCAAAATTCTCTTCATTATGCCTCTGTCCCATAGGACAAATAGGTAGTCCTACTATCTGGCCCTAAGAAGTCTTACTTTCTCACTCTTTATCACCAAGAGGTCACCCTTCAAGTCCATAATCCCAACTTCTCTTCGCAGTCTTAGCACGTTCATTATCCTCTTTGTCAAATCAAATGATCATTCCCAGGTTTACACTTGTCTTCAGATATCGATATCTATACTCTTCCATTGATGAATTGTTGACTTTCCATTAATACACTTGTTCTATAAAACTATCATACTAAACCTTGACGATGCTGAAACTTTCCCACTCCAAGCACACCTTGAGCAACCCTTCTTGTTAAGCGATAATTACATTTCTCCCACTTCTGAGTAACCAACCGTTGAAGACATGTCGATCATACAATTTCCCTCATTAAGGACATAAAATGTGAAGAAGTTTCAGCTACCAATTGGAATTGACAAGATACCAATTTGAATGAGGTAGCACGAAAGGAATGAAATAATAGAAATTTCCTAGATGTCCTATAGCCTCCCAATTATAAGTATGGCGCACAACACACCCATAAGTAGGACTCTACTAGATATTGCTTTTGTACTTATAGAACAGGTAACCTAGGACTCTAATACCAACTTATCACGTCCCAAATATGGGAACACGCGGGCACCTACCCTTTTTCCACCTGGTAGGTGAACCCGTCCCTTACAGATTCATCCAACAACATAAACAAATAATAAGAGAAATAGAAGTCTAAAAACATAGATAGATGATAATGCGGAATTCAAAACTACCTAAGGAATCTTATCTGAATAGTACAAGAGTTTTTAAGTATACAACTGGAATAAAAGTTACAACTACAACCTGTATACAACTTCTGTTAGAATGAGAATTAAATATAAAAGTCTAGATGAACTCCATGAGATCCTTGAAGGCTAATCTAACCTCGCTCATGTATCTGCAACAACTCTACACCCCGTAAAGGGTGTAGCAAGAGTAGTATCAATACAAATACTATGTACTGGTAGGTATCATAGGTCGACAATAGCTAGCTAACATATATAAATTAAGAGACTGAAGAAAAGACATGCTTGCAATCAAGTACAACATAACACAGTTTAACAGCATCTCAAGTATAGAAGTATCACGTCGAAATCCATAAAGTATGAGGATGAAGTAATCACTAGGCACATCCATGTAAGACTTACAGGAATATGAACCATACTTGATCTCCGTAGTCTACAATCATAGCCTAGGTGAAACCTCTAGTCCTAGAATCCATCATCATATTAACAAGCACACAACATCTCAAATGAATCAACAACTAAGGAATCAAGGCTAAAACACATCATACAATACAATGAATACAAAACTAGAATCAGAGATATGAATAGATGTAATATGAATGTATGTGCGATGCAATGCACTGGCCAAATGTAATATCCGTACATATATGCTCTGAGTATAATATCTCTATGTCCCACAGTCATGACCCATGAGGGACCCGCAAAGTCCATGTACCACTCTCACGATCTACTGAAAGACCTCTGGCATCGAACACTCTCACGATCCCGGAAAGACCTCAGGCATCGGACACTCATCTCTCTTTTACGCTCTCCAACAAAGACCTTGGAGGCTACACTCTATCACTTATCATCATTTCCAATCACCTTTCATAACAAATCATCATATGAAATAAGAATGTTTTACATGCATGATGGCAATTACACTTGTCATAAAGTACACTTCACAATTTCAAGATAATTTCATTATCCTTCCATTTTTTATGATAAGTGAGATATTAATAGAGAGATGAATGCAAATACAAGTCACAAACAACAAATATGGTTATAACCAATAAGTCAAAAAGAGGAAACAAGCCCACAAATCAGTCAACAATACCAAGCCTGTGTAATCCATCCCAACTTCATACCCGAAGGCGTAACAATCTTTCTCCGACAATCACTAACTCTACATATGCTTCTTTAACCGAAGTCTAATTAGAAGGTAAGTCGTAATCTACCTTGATGCTGAACATGTGCCACTAACTAATCCAGATCATCCTTGCCTTTCCTCTTCGGAGAGCCTCGAAATGATTAAAGTCTATCAAATATGAATTCTATGTTAGAATACGAATCTAGGATACCCATATTTCCATAGTTTTACCCAAAACCCCAAAAATGGACCCAAAATAACTAAATCTGAGCCACAGGGGAAAACTGTAATTTCATTAATAATCAAGTTTAATGTAGTCAAAATACTAAAATGCCTGAGTGGTCTACTCAGCAAAAGTACAAAGTGGACCGCAGTTTGGCTGACCCTCTTCTTCCCATTCGGGTTGGGTTGACCCCCTACGAGTTTAAACGAGTCCAATGATACCCATATTATACTTTAATTCAAAATCCCAAAATAAACACAAGAAGGTAACCCCGAGCCCGCAAGGGCAAAACTAGAAATTTATGTCAAAATTAGTTTACCCATAGCTTAATTAGTCTAGACCTAAAAACCCATTCAAAAATCCATCAGATTGATCTTCAAAACCATGATTTTTCACTTTTCAACTTTTGGGTTCAAAACCTCAATTTTTCCCAATTAAATTCGGATAAAATCGATAACCAATGAAAATAAACTTGAAGAAATGTCAAAAATAAAGGTTAGATACTTACTCCCTTGTTTAGACTAGAACAATACCGTGAAAATTACCTCAATCGGAGCTGTAGAACTCAAGTTATGAAAAAAATACCAAATGAACGCAGTCTGATTTTTTTATACACTGAGATTGTCTGCCGTAGCGACCAGAGGTGCGCTGTAGCAACAACATGGTCCGCCCAAGCGTCCATGCAAGGAACCGTCAATTTTTTCGAAATTAAAATGAGCATAACTCCCTCATACTGTGTCAGAATTCGACGATTCAAGTTTCTACGGATCACAAATTTCTATACGCATCTATTCCAATAGTTAAAACTTAATTCTAACATCAAATGAATACAATGGTACGTTGAAGCGTCGAAGGGGATCGACTTATGCCAATGACTCAAACACCTAAATTTGACCAAACGAAATCTAAATTCAATTTCAAAAGTTCCTACAAGTCACAAATGATCATACAAAGTTGTTCAAACTCTCAAAATACACAAATGGGTATGTATTGACCCGATGTTGACCGTGGTCAACTTTAAAGCACCTCAAAAGATAGTTTCTCAACCAACCACCTTAATCATATCTGAATCTCTCAAGAACCGAACCAACGACTCAACTAAGTAATAAGTCACATTTCGGATCTAACAGAATTGACAAAACATTAAAAAGACATATTTGCCCCTGATGTTGACTTTGGTCAAACTTCTTCATTTCTTAACTTAAGAATTTCTAAAATATCCTCTTCCTTATCCAAAGCTCCTCTGAAAGTCTCGGGAATCGCTCTGCTCATTCCCGTAAGTCATAAATATTGAGTTAAAGCTAATAGAAATAACAAATTTTGAATTCGGATCTTATTTCTTCCTATGACCATCTTTCCACCATAAATAGGCATATTAAATGCTAAAACCGATTCAATTATAAAAAAATAACCAAACGAACTCTAAAATTAGCTCCATTAATTTCTATAGGTCATAAATAATATTTCAAGTCTAATAGAATCATCAAATCGCCAATCAGAGTACGTTTTCCTAAAATAAACAATTTATCCAAATAGTTGAATGTTATAATTTTCATAGTGAAAGCTTCTCCCAAAGTGAACCAAATGACATCCGGTTGACTTCCAATTTTACAAGCAGGTCAAAAGAATTACTATTGAGCTTTTGGAATAGATGATACGCCAAATACAGAATCAGTTCTCAAAACGACTGATCGGGTCGTTATAGCATATTGCAATTTGTGCCATATATGTGTGTCCATTGGACTGCTCCCTTCAGTAAAATGGTCATAACTTTTTATGCAGAGGTATGTTTGGCCTGATCCATATACAGATTGAAAGTTATTTCAACGGGTTACAACTTTGACATTTTGAGTTGTTTCAAATTCACAACTTATAAGGGGGTTATGCTCTCTTAAAGTGAGGCCTCGTGAAAACTCACTTGAAAATACGATTCATTTGGTTCCATGATTCTATACTCTAGTTCAGAAGTGCGTGATGTTATAGTTCTGATGGAAGAAAAACAAATATCTACGACGACATACTCAAGTTGTGTTTAGTGGTTTCATTCGACATATTTCAAATCGTCTTCTAAATCTTATCCAAAGGCTAAAAATAGTAGAACTCAAAAAGCATAGGCAAATAACCTCAAAGAAAATCGTCATTTAAGGTTGTCCGAACAAACAACATATTAGTACTAGCTTTTACTTTAGAACAATCTTAAGGGAGAGAAACTAGAATGTTATTCTAATAGTCAAGCATTTAACCTAAGACCTTCGTACCATTCTTGTGCAGTTCACTAATGATTCAAGGTAACATTATATTCTACATTGTAGCCTCTTTAGATTCCTAGCTACTATATGTAAACTATGAATAGATAGTTAGCATAGGAGTTGACTCTTATGTAAGTTGAGGTCACTTAAAAGAGACTGATAGTATATATATTTCATATATATTCAGAATATATTTTGTAATTATTATTTTAGTGTACTTAATGTAATTAAAGTAAAATAGAAATCATAATTCTATTAGGACTACAATTGTATACTCTATATATTTATATTAATAATAGAACTCCATCAAGGAGATTTACACTATTCTACATGGTATTAAGAGCGAAAACAAATCGCTAAACCCTATTTTGGTTGTTTCTACACCTGGTCAGACCTTGCTTACATCTGTTGGTAGTACCATTGAATTACCATTTATTTCTCCATGCTCTAGTAATTTTTATCCCCTCTCGTCTCCTGCCTTTTATAGTTCAGTGTCTCTTGCTGCACCAAATATTATGAATCTCGTTACAATCAAACTTCAAACTGTTGAAGACTAATTTGACGTGGAGAACTTAGTTTACCTCTCTTTTAATTTCTCATGATTTACTTGGATTGGTTGATGGCTCTTTTTCTCCTCCAAATCCATTTATTTGTGATCCTTTAGTAAATCAACAACCCAAAAATTCCTAAACCCTATTTTCCTCCAAACCTCTATTTCTTCCCTATTTTCCAGCAGCCTTAATGGATTCACCCACGCCCTACACATCTTCTCCCACTTCCGCTTCCTCAACACCCTGCATCACAAATTATCAGACGCATGCCCAATATTCGACTCAGTGGGCAAACCCACGTCCTCGGCTACAATTTTGGCATTGGGCCAAGTCAACCAGTCCCGTTCCAGGTCAGGCCCAATAGCATCAGTGGGCACTGTAGTGGCCCATTTCCCAGTGGCCCATTACCACTGAGCCACTATCCAACCACCAGGCCCACTACACAGTGGCTCAGCAGCAACACGATAATACATGGTATATGGATACATGCGCCACGTCTCACCTCACGAACAATTCTGGTAATCTTCAGACATTGCGCAATTTAAATACTCCTCAATCTATTATGTCGAAAATGGTCATCGCATTCCAATTCAAGGGTTTGGCCACATACTAACGTCACCACCGCATCCCCACTTCTCCCTTAAAATGTCCTATATTCCCCTAACATTATCAAGAACTTAATCTCTATCAGAAAATTTAACACCGATAATTTCGTATCCATTAATTTTGACCCATTTGGTTTTTATATAACGGATCTACGTACGGGAAAACTTCTTACAAGATGCAATAGTGAGGGAGATCTCTATCATTTCCTATCCACGTCCACTGCCAGTGTCAATCCTCTCACATCTCTAGTTGTCATCTCCTCCTCAATGTGGTATAGTAGACTTGGACATCCCAGAGCCCATATTTTTTATTTTCTTAGAAACCACAATTTAATCCAATGTAATAAAGGGAACCTTGCTCGTAGTTGCTCCTCTTGTCATCTA